>OZ005659.1:122011831-122611831 GCA_963930645.1 Salticus scenicus | reverse complement strand
TATCGTAAAAAAAAGAGAAATATCCATTTGTTTTGGGTCAAATTTCGGAGCTATGTCTTTTAATTTAATTTTCTTCAAAACCGTCTCTTGAACTAAACTCCCGGACCCTACGCTACTAGTTTCTGCAGCGCTCTGGATTCTGAGTTTCTCCAGTTCAAAATTTCGTTCGGCCTCTTCTTTTTCTTTTTCTTTTCGTAATTCCCATTCGCGCTCTTCTTTTTGCAACGCCCATTCGCGCTCTTCTTTTTCTTTTTGTAATTTCAATTCGCTTTCTTTCTGTTCCAAAATCCCTTCTATTAGCGCCTTCGCAACCCCTTCATCATAATTAGCCGCCTTTTCAATAGCTTCCTTGATTTCTAGTTTTTTGCTTTTATCTGTTAGCCCCGAAACACCAAATTCATCCGCTAACTCTAACAATATGTTTTTAGTATACTTAATGAGAAATGCCATAATTACAAAATACAATTTCACTAATTACTGAAAAAAAATGCACATATAATAAAAACAATAAACAAATCAAATACCATGAAAATATAGATAAAAGTAACACTTTGATTGTCACCTACGAAAATCTTTAAACACCTTTTCTCTAAACATTAACTACAATATTTACCCAGATACAATAAACAGTACCTATATTTAGTTAAAATAAACAACTAGAGAAAAAAAAAAAAAGAATCCTAGAATTTTTACCAGTAGGCAAATCAACTAATTTCCAGTATACTCCTATATAAACAGTTACAGTATCCACAATCCTTACGTTGCTTTTAAAAAAAGAATTTAGAATTATAATCTTATCGAAACTTTTAAACAACAATTTAAAGTTACCAAGCTCCCCGTTACAATAAACAGAACTTTAACGATAAATTTATCTCTCAAGTAAACGCCCCGTTAAGTCATGAAATTACTCTTTTCAACCGCCTTAACTATTAACTTGACTTCGAGATATCCGTGCTTAAAATTTTACACATAAAACTAAATTCTTACCCTTAAAGCTTCGTAACTACATGCATTGTTACAAAACAAAAATAAATAAATAAACAAAAACTATCATCCCACAACTCAAATCTCTGACACTTTGCATATCTGAAAATGAAAGAAAACATACCTGAAAAATCTCCTTGATTGGCATCTCCAGAGAATTCAGCAGCACAGGGAAGAAGCGAAGTCCTTTTAATCCTTTCCACGCTATTGTCACAGGCATCAATAATCTCCAGTAAATCTCAGGGATTCCAGTTGTCACCGGGCTCACAGCAACGTTCTTTTATACTTTTTCACCACCAACACATAGAAAACAGAGTTCGATGTTTTTTTTTTCTTAAAACAACATCCCACCGCTGCCACCATTTTATATTTTTAATTAAAGCTGTGGTGATTTGGGAGTACACCTCGAAGAACGGAATACGCAAGCATGAGTCCAGGGATGGTTTTTTGCTATTTTTATTCAAAACTTAACAAAAAAATTGAAATTCAAATAAATTAAAAATTATTACAAAATGCTCGCCTCCGAGCATACTTCAAAAACATGCTACACACTTTTAGCACCAAGTCTCTCTGTCCCTTTTTTGAGTCTCTTCCTTCCGAGCACACCTTCGAAGGGGGAGGGGAATACCCCACACGAAGCACTGATTCGTTGAACGTGATATCAGTCTACCCGTGACATCATTTTCGGCCAATCTTGGTCTACCCGAAACTCTGAGAAACGTCGGTAGCAACAAAGGCCATGCGTGAAATCGGAAACTATTGATGTCACCGCTTCCATAGAAATATACAATTTTTTTACACAAAGCATCTGTCGCTCAGACAGCTTCTCGTGGCTCCGTTCTGTCTGGTCACACGACCCCTGACCTCTTGGAATGTTTGTAACCTTCACTCCAGCACACCTTCAGCAGTTGTGGGCAACACTTACATGTATATATATAAATTCCTTTTAGTATTTCCCCATGTTAAAATTTAATATTTCAATCAGACGTTATATTTCTATATATAATATTGTACAGGTTTAAAAACAAAAATATCTCTCACATAAGTAATGCTGCCGCAAAAATGGGTTATCCCAAAATATTCATTTGTTCAATTGTTTATCATTAAAGGCCTCTGTATAACACACACACACACAAAAAAAAAAAAAAAACTATTTAAGGTAAAAAAAAAAAAAAAAGTGGATGAGTGGACAGATGTTTGCTTAAGGAAATTGGTGATGTTGTTTGGCTGGTTGGATGGGAGGGTTTGCTGTTGAATAAAAAAAAAAAAAGATTATTGCTATTGCAAGTTACATTCTTGTTTAATAAAGAAGCATCATAAAACTGGCGTTGTAAAAATTATTACTTACAAACTTTGAATAAACACCATAAAATGCAATAAACTCGCAACAATTGTTTCGGGTCGAAAAAACACACGACCCTTCATCAGGCGAAGAAAGTAAGCACGAGTGCTGCAGTCAGGTGCGTCTCCGCTTTGACTGCAGCACTCGTGCTTACTTTGTTCGCCTGATGAAGGGTCGTGTGTTTTTTCGACCCGAAACAATTGTTGCGAGTTTATTGTATTTTATGGTGTTTATTCAAAGTTTGTAAGTAATATACATTCTTCTTATTTTTTCTGGTTGATATTATGAAATATGTACTATTTTTTCGTTAAATTTAATTGTGTGAATTTGGCTATTAGTTGCTTCCTATGTTTAGTATGAACAATAAATCCAATTTAATAACAATAATAATAATTATAAAAAAAATCATCACATTTAAAATAATAACTTTAATTATTGAAGACTGCCTTGTATTGTTTATCCTTACGTGTGCGATTTTTTGGGATTATTGCTTGTGATTGAGTCTTTTTACAACTTAACATTTAATTCTTCTTAATTCTTTGACTTTAAGTTTAATTGATTTAGGTTAAATAAAATTAATATCATCTATTAGTTTAAATATTTTAGGTTTAACATTAACAAGATCCAATAATCATAACTCTAATTATTTAATTGGTACCATATATTCTCTTAATCATGCAGTTAAAACTTCTTTAATACACTCCTTATAGCATTGGTATGTTTATCTAGCTAAACGCTAGATGGCGCTTGCTCACTGCTGACTTCTTTCTTTAGCTTCCTTTCTTTGAAAGTTTTAATGTTTCTTGATTTACGTACAATTTAAATTATATTTTACTAGTTTAAACTTTAATTAACTCTTAAATAAAATTTCACTAACTCAATAAATAATTACTCTGTGAATTTTATCGTTAATGAAAATGCTCACTCGTTGATTCTTTATGGATTAATCGATGTTTGCAAAGCTTTTAAGTTCATTTATTTGTTGGCATCATCCTATTCTCCAGATTGTTTAAATGTTTTACATGTGTGTACTATGCTTTTTTCTAGTTCTCTCTCTGAATTGCACAAAGAATTAATTTATTTAATTTCTCCTTCAATATGTTTTTGCTGCTTCGATCGGGGCTGGAACAATATAAATTGCTATGATTAGCTATATTGTTTTACGAAATCGATGCAGCTTTCACAGCTTTATTAAGCACATGCCCCCTAATGAGTATTTACTTGTAATTTTAAGCATTTCTATCCAATTATTTCTGTGGTCATTTATTTATTTTCTCTGTCATTAAGTTTAATGGTGCTTTTTTTATTATTACCATTCATGTCGGCGTTTTTTGTGCCAGTTTTTTTGTGCCAGTCTTAAACTCAGTTCTATTTTTTTTTTTTTTTTTTGTGTTGGTATTGTTTTGTATCTATTAATTGCCAAATTTTATTACGATATCTATCATTTATGTATATATATATATATATATATATATATATATATACAAAAATAAATCTTTTGCTTTGCTGAAGTTCTTTTTTCGCTCTGTAAGAATTAGGGGCCTAAACCTCAGCAAACACAGATGTCACATATTGGTATCAAAATGGTATCATTTTTCCGACACTTGATACGTCATTTCGATACCAGCAATTCGTAAATTTTATGTGTCGAAAATGTCCGTTTAATCTATATCCTCACAGATACGTAAAATTGTTATCGATCTGGCGTCAGATACCTGAAAAAATTTCAAGCGTTCCCGATAATTCCAACACACAATCTATAGAAATGTATGCGAGTTCCGACGTCGCCAACACGAAACTGTTATAAAAATGACAATTTATTTGAGCGAGATTTTTTGGTTATTGTATTATATTTGATTTTCGACAGTTATAATTTTTAAATGTGGCCCCTTTACAATTGAATGGCTGGCCTTTACCTTTTCTCTTCATAATTTGGCGTATACAGATTAGTATGACATTGTAATACCATATGTCAGTAGAATGTTAACATACAAATATATATATTTAGTGGTAGCAGCAAAAAATAAACAGAGCCAGATAACGATACAGTATCCGTAATATTTTGATACTTTAAATCTGATAGAAAAACTATCATGTCTCTTATATTATCATAATATAATTCAGTTATTTAGTAGCGTCTTGTATAACAGTTAGGTATCTGATAAGAACTATTTAATACTTTTGCTTTACTACATTAAAATATCATATTTTTGGTATCGTATAGACACAGCATAGGCATTATCAATTTATGTGACATGAAAAATGTTTGTGAATATTACAAGAAAACAACCAAATGTAAAAATTCTGATATGTCTGACACCAGAACGTAATTTTTCTGATAATTATGTGTTATGCTCTGTCTTCACGTTGCTTATCGAAACAAGATTTACGCAAGTTAAAAAGAAAATGTTTAAAAAATGGATTCGTAGCATGTTCTTAACTTTGATAAGATTAAAAAAAAGAAAAAAAGTGTATAATAAAATATTTTCTTTAAAAACAGTGTGGGAACAATTAAACAAAGCAGGTTAAAAACAAGAAGATCTACAAAAAAGGCCATTATTAAGGAAAATGATTTAACAAAAAAAAAAAAAAAAAGAATTTATTTCGCTAATATATATATATATATATATATATATATATATATATATATATATAAGTTAGTTATTGGGCAGAATTAATTTTCTCTGATGAGTCAAGTTCAATTTATTTAAAGATGAGGAGAAAAGCTTCTGGACGACGAAAATTTCAGGAAAATTCCACCCTTAAATCAGTGACACATTCTCCGTGCATTATAGTACGGAGGTGTATAAATTTTAAGAATTAGGGCAAATTTTCATGTTCAAGTAAACAATTAACTCAAAAAAAAAAAAAAAAAAAAAAGGTCATTATAAAAGTGCGGCATGTCGAGACTTTCCCGCAAGCAGCATTTCAAGAAATGCATCTTGCTAAAGGGCGTCTGTGGTACGTTTATTTCATTCAAATTGTTAAAATTACCTATTAATTCCCATGAGCACTTATTATTCTGTGGGTAATCATACCTTTTTTCACTTTAAATTAAATCTCAGAAATAATGCCTACTTTACCAGACCTGGAAGTATCCCTAATCTCTATCCACTCGAAAAGGTTTAGTCTATAAAAAGTCGACGTGAGAAGTTGAAGGATTTGAAATTTGCAGCCTACAACTTTGCAAGTACTATAAAAAAAATGTTTATGGTATCTGACATATTTAAATATCTGATGTTTATATTAAAACAGTGTTTAATACCTTGTCATTTCGCATTAAAGCAATTATTCCATATAAAGGTGGAATTAACCCAAAGCAGGGTTCGAATTTTTATTAAGTAATTGTTTACATCTAACAAATAAATGGTTTTATTTCATATATTAAAATATAACTTGTTTATTACATATAATAAATCACAATAGAATACAAAGAATAAGTTTATTATACTACGTTTAAAATGAAAGTTTTATGTAGATTTTTATTAAGTACTTCGTAGAGTGCGATAAAGTGAATTGCTAAATCGAATATGTACATAGGGTACCATTTCACCTCTTTGACATTAAGCAAATATGACAGTTTTGTTTGTTTTAACCATTAGATTTCAAGTTAGTACAAATAAAAAGATAAGTCAATTTTTCTTCTGTGCGTTTTTTTCCTCTTAGGGTATATATACAGTCAACAGAAAAATCATTCAAGCGCTAGCAATAATTCATATGTGAAAGTGTACAGTTAATACTGTTAAATTCAATAAATCCTTGTCGAATCATGTTCTGAGACTTACTAAGAATATGACTCGACAAGGATTTATTTAACAAAGCAGTATTAAGGGTGCATTTTATATATAAGAATTGCTATCGCTCGAATAATTTTGCTGCCGACTGTATATATATGTATATATATATATATATATATATATATATATATATATATATATATATGTGTGTGTGTGTGTGTGTGTATTTACAGTAAGGAATTGGTGAATATATTTTAAAATTAAACTTCTGTATTGTCAACTGCGTGAAAAATGTACGGAAATAACATCCGTTTATAAACCACCTTGGAGGAAATAGTATCTAAAATGATTTTTAAAAATAATAATAATATCATGTTATGATATTCAGATTAAATTTGAGCAAGGTTAAATAGCGCTAGATAATTACACTAAATAAATAGTTGTTTAAATTATACATTACTGCTCAAAAGTTTAGCAAAATTTGTAAAATAAGAGTTTTTTTTTTTTTTCAATTTAAAAACTTATCACTTGATGAAATGTTTTCAAATATTGGGCATTTAAAGAACTGAGTTTTCCTCATGTTTTTCAGTGAAGATTGTTTAAGACAAAAATTAGGAGGCAGTTAACGAAGAGAGCAAATTAAATAATGTTTGTGATCACCCTGTATTGTTAAGGGAGCGAAATGATCTGTAACTTTAGCAAATGTTAATACAGACCCAGTACAAATTATGAATGAATTTGTTTGAGTTACTTATAAGGGATTTTTAAAGAAAGTTACCTATAAGAGTTTTTTCACAAAAAAGTATTTTTGGAGCGTAATAATTGGAAATCTGAAATAATTGAATCTTTAAATGATATATGCGGCATGTGAAATATCTTTATGAAATTCCAACTTACGGAAAATAATTTCTTTGCCGACAATTTGGTTAATTTTTCTCTATTCAAATGACCTTTTGACAAAAGATGCCAATATATCTAGCCTTCAACTTATGTAATAAAAATATTTCTGTATTTCGCAGATGCGCAGTGAAGACATTTTTCATACAAATGCTCATATTTCATGAGACATTTAAGATAATTGTAATCCGATTGCAGTATATTGTTTCAAAAGTGTTTTTTTTCTTTTTTTTCAAATTATCTGAAAGTGGGCAAAATTTTCGTTTAAATCTCTGTATATTATAAATATAAAACATGTTGATTTTTTGTGTGTGTGTTTGTGTGTTTTAAAATAAATGCTCCGTTATTTAGCATACTGTCATCCCACAAATTCATCCACAAATTGTACCGAAACCAAATTAACATACCCTAAAGTTACAGATCAATTTGCTCACTTAACGATAGATGTTGATCACAAATATTATTAATTTTGCTCAATTTGTTACATCCCCCCCCCTAAATGTTGTCTTAAATCAATAAACACTGATAAACATGAGAAAGACCCAATTCTTTAAGCACTTAAAATTTGAAAACATTTCATCGAGATAATAAATTCTTAAATTGAAAAATTGAAAAAAAAAAAAAAAAAAACTTTTTTGCAAATTTTGCTAAAATTTGAGCAGGCGTAATTAGAAATCTGTAAAAAAAAATAATAATAATAATTAAAAAAAAAAAAAAAAAAAAAAAAAAAAACAGATTACTTTAATATGAAAAGGTTGGTTGTTAAAATATTTTTTCAGTTGATGTTAAATTATCTTAAATCGCACAAAATCTTGAAAACTCTATAATATTAAACATATCTGTTAAAATATACATTAGAAAAACTTTATTTCACAAAATGGCGTGGAATAGCAATAACGCATTTAAGTAAAATCTAATAAAATGCTCTTCGACATTTCCATAAAGTACTATAAGATTTATAATTTTGTCGTGTTACGGAATAATCAGGGAATCAAATTTAAACCTTTCACAAAGTACTTCAAGCAAAAATTACGAAAAACATATCAACGCTATTACTTGATGATGGAAACTCTTATTCGTATGCTATAATAAATTTCCATGTGAACCAATATAAATTTGTATAGAACTATTTTAATGCAAGAATATTTTTTAAAACGCAATTACCACTTATGAAACAAAAATACTACTTATGATAAAAATTAAATATTTTACTATAACATTTAACGCACTAATTTTTTAATTAATATTATTAAACATTCCAGTTATTTTCAGGATTTTAAGTGTAAAATACATCAGCTTTCGTTTACTTTTTGGAGTATTATTACATTCCAATATTGTCTAAAGTAATGTGTAGCAGCTAGTTTAATTGGTAATTGACACTTTTCTTGAACTTAAGGGGCACACCTAGTTTGACAGCCTAAAAAAAAAGGCGATTTTTGGGATTTTTTAAAAAACAAACTACTGTATCAATTGTTTTAAAATTTTAAAGGTATATTTATACATATTTTAAGAATACACAGAGAAATGTTTGAAGAAAAAAATTAAATATTTTTCGAGATACACGCGATCTCCGACGGCGCTAAAAAAAAAAAAAAAAAGGTCCTCCACTGCTGCAGTGATTCCTGCCTTCTCCGTGGATGAAACCTAAAAAAAAAAAATTCTCGTTAAATTAGAAGATATTGTCCGTACAATGACCTACGTTCGAAAAAAAAATCAAAAATTGACAAAATGGCGGCGTTTTTTTAAAAAAAGTTGAATTTTACCCAAAATTTTTGTCATTTTTGGCCTGCCAAAATTCGATTTTTGATCAGATCAAAAAACTGGTAGGTCATTGTATGGACAATATCTTCTAGTTTAACGAGAATTTTTTTTTTTTTAGGTTTCATCCACGGAGAAGGCCGGAATCACTGCAGCAGTGGAGGACCTTTTTTTTTTTTTAGCGCCGTCGGAGATCACGTGTATCTCGAAAAATATTTATTTTCCTTCTTCAAACATTTTACTGTGTATTCTTAAAATAGGTTTAAATATACCCTTAAAATTTTAAAACAATTGATACAGTAGTTTTTTAAAAAAGAATTCCCAAAAAATCGCCTTTTTTTTAGGCTGTCACACTAGGTGTGCCCCTTAATATTCAATATAAGTTGTTCTTTGTTATATTAAATTTAATAAATAGAGACTTTTTGTGGAATATAATGTGGTGTGCCACTCACACGACTTTCTTTTACCCTGAAAGTTAATACTGTAAATACAGGTCACACGCAGCATTCCTTTTGACTTAAAAAATCTTGATCAAACTTTTCCACAAACAAACTTATATTAACTTCAAAATGCAACATTTGGTTCTTCTGAAATCATTCGTTTTTAAGTTACTCTAATAAGCACATACAAAGATCAAACGTTAAAAAACTTGACTTTGGTAATCAGGAAGCCTCAAAACATGTGAATATACAAAAAACAAGCAATGAATATTTAGCTTGAAAACATACATTATTTACAATATGTCGAAATGGAATTCATTTCAATTCCTTAGCAGGTTTCTTGGACATGGTAAAATATTACAGTGAAGTACTTCTACTAACAAAAAAAAAAGAACGTTATCGCTTAAATATTTCAAGACCTGCATATCTTTTGAAGATTAAGTACAGATCACATGGTAAACCTAAATATAATCCTATAGTAATTATACACAGTACAACCTGAAATACATTTCTGTCAATTTTCAACTATATTCGCATTATAGTCTAGTTATTTTGTGTAGCCCTGTAAACGAAACATAAATGATTTCTTTACCTTATTCTACATGTGACATAAAAAAATAAGAATTTATTGGTTTTAATGTTGGGAGGACAGGGACCTATATACCTATTCTACTAGATAGACAACTATTCTACTTTTTCTATGACATTCTAGATTTCATTCTAACTGCCTTGCTTAAAACATGGCCTCTCTTATCAATTCTTAGAAAAACTCCAACATTTCTATGAATTTCGTACGGAGGCTTTCAAAATATTGAACAAGACCCTGAAAACAACATATTTATTTACTTATTTATTTATTTATTTATTTTGTATTTTTTGAATATTCCTGAATTTTTAAATTTATTAGTATTATTAATGTTATATTTGGTTTTCTCTGTTAGAATAAAAATAATACAGTTATATAATGGGTAACTAAGTGATCTCAATTTTTAAGATATGTTCCGGAGTTTCTTTACAGTAAACATTTCAATGTAATTAAACCATTTTAAAAATTATATTTATGCCCTCAATTTTTTAAATATACTCCGGATTTCCATTATAGTAAGCCTTCCCCATGTAATTAAACTATGATAAAAATTATATGATTTTAATTTTATTAATACAACTAGCCGCCTTCGGCGACCAGCTGGTTCGCGTTCCCTGAAAAATCCGACTTTACGAAACTGCCGCTCGGTGGCGCCTGCGGCGCCTTTTTGCCGTTTCAGGTCTAATAACAGCTTATCGATATATCGTGAAAATAGCTTATTGAAAGCGCAGTAAATTCCCTTTGGCGCCCTCTTCCCTTTTCAATTTCTGAAACAGCCTGTTCGCTCACCATGTTATGATCTTTCAAATTTCTGACTTTAGCTAAGTCCCGCTCGGTGGCGCCTGCGGCGCCGTATAACATTTAAATAAAAAAAAATTGTGTCTGAGTTATCTGTGGTTTTCTCCAAAACTTGCTTAATTCCGGGCTATATATCGTTAAAAATTATTAGTACGAAATGTGAGCGAACATCTGAATTTGAAATTCTGTAAAATATAAAAGAATAAAAATTTTCTGGTTTTTCCGTAGTTTTCTCCGAAAGTTTCGTACAGAATTTGAACGGCTTGTATCATTTTAATAGCCTGCAATAAAAATACTTTAAAATATCTTTTGAATGATGTATTATGTATTACAATAATGAATATCTGTGATATATTTTAGACTCAAAATGGCTAATATATCAAGGGCGATTGACGATTTCTATTGAAATCCATCTAAAATTTAAGAATTCCAAAACTGCTTTTTTACAACTGAATTCATAAAAAAAGGGGAAAAAAATCAATATTATTCTGTTAAAAGTAACTCATTAACAGATGAAATTGGTGAATGGTGTCATTAACATATGAAATAAAAATGAATTTAAATAAATATAATATGTCTATTTATTTTATTTTTAAAGCTATACTTCAGATTTTTTAACTGCATACAGGTGAGCTATAATTGCGGGCAATTTCGAAGTTCTGCTTTTGATCGATTTTAAATTGAAAATTTCAAAAACTGCTTTTTTTATTTCCAGTATACTTTGTCACGAGTGCGAAAAACTTTTTCCCGACCTCTAGCACCTGGCACTGAAGAATCTTATTCTCTCTTCTCTGTCAAGGTCAGTTGCAAGAGTTTCAAAAACGTCGATTCAGAATTTCATCGAAAACTGCCGCGATACTGAATCTTAAAAAAATTATAACTCATTCAATTTTTGAAATTTTCTCTCAATCTTTTGGGTATTCAAGTGTTGAATCATCGTCTATATACAAAAAAAGAAAGAAACGATTTATCTCTAAAAGCTTTTGAGTTATAAAATGTTTTGTGAAAAAAACGATGTTTCGTAAAATCGACAAATATGGATCGCTAATCCGTATTTTGTAAAAATGTTTATATGGTTCGAAAGAAGATTAAATTTCCTTTCCAAATATACCAGTTGTTAAGAAATCGAACAGTTACTCGGTCGTACAGGGCGTTTCAAAAAAGACAATAGAGAAAAAGAGAAATTTTCGACCTTTTTTAAAACTTTTTTTAAAAATATAAAAAATCCGTATTTAAAAAAAAAAAAAAAATGTACCGTAAGAATCGGTAATAAATGCTTTTTCTCGTGGTATAAGTGTATTTTCGATATTTCCAAAAGATCGGAAGCGATCGCTTTAGAAAAAACAGCGAAATTTTTCTCTCTCTGCTTTCTCTTTTGAGGAACATGCTGAAGGGCGAAAATTACGATCCGCTCGCTTTTTAATTAGGCATTGGTCGACGTTTTAATTAATATCTCCGGAACTAATTAAAGTTTTTAAATTCTGTTTTCACTATCAATTCGGGAAGGCTTCAGAGCACACGTATGTCAAATTTTATACTTCTGCGTTCAGTAGGGGCTGAACGTATAGATGCACAGACAGACAGACAGACAGAGAGACAAACATCTTCTTTTATTATTATAGATTAACAGTTAACTTTTTTTTTTTTTTTTAATATTTTTCATATCTATCTAAACATGAATTTGCTAAACTACAAATAGTTTCAAGAAGATTTTCAATTGTATAATTGTTATATTAGAATAAATTGATATTTACATAAAAAATGTTTTAATGAGTTTAGTTTAATAACATTATCTTTAGTTTAATATCATAACTCTTTCTCATTCTTTCTTAAAATAAAATTTTAAACAAGCTTCTAAATAATATAAATTTTATTACTCATTGATCAGTAAAATTTTCATAAATTTACATATTTTGCATATGAATATAAACTTGCATTAAAATTTCATTCAGTTGCTACCATAATTTCTGATACATACTAAAAAGTATTTACTTCTCTTGGAAGAGAAATTACGCACATCTGTTGTGTTAGATTTACATTTCAAACATTTGTTTTACGAATAATATTGGGTATTTTTATATGACTTTAGCTCAGAATGTCTTGGATATGTTTGCTTTTCCTAAATGCACATTTAAGTCATAGGAATAAGTTTAAATACATTTTCAGACATTAAATATATTTTTTGATAATAGACTTTAAGTTACACAACAAAATAATAATAAAAAAAAAAAAAGTTGCAAAATAAATATAAAATATTTGGCTTGCCCTATTATATAATTTTGTATTAAATACATAACTAAATTTGCTGATGAAGAATGGTATTTTATAAGATTACCAAATATTGGTACTTGACTTCCTTCAGCATATAATTATTTAATATATGCAAAATATAACATGGATACATAAAATTCCGAATTCATATTAAGTTCCTCGTTGCCACAAGGGAGACAAATCTCATTTGCCATACATTAAATTCTTGAACGGAAGAATTTATCCAGAATATTTCAATCTTAAAATTTGATAGAATGTCTAGAAACTTTTAAAAGGTATATTTTGTAAAAAAAACAGACATTTTTTTTTCTTTTTTTTTTTTTTACTTTTCCAGAAATTAGTTATTTTATGTTACGTAAGACTACATGTTTAATAATCTACGTCTGTTCTATATTCGAGATTTTTTAACAGTGTTTAAAATAGAGGATTTATTTATTTAATTTATTTTATTTTTTGCGTGTGTGTGAGCGTGAAAACAGCTGATATAACGGATGTATAATTTGATTAAAAATGCGTTAAAAGTGAAATTTTCCGAAAAATGAAATATGTTCTTAAAATTAACTATAATAACTACATAACAGTTTCCGAAATTTTAATATTTCCAAGATTACTTCACTAAAAATATCACATGTAATTTGAAATAAATTTACGTTGTTTGATTTGAATCGGTAAGTGATTTATCTATACATATCTAAGAAAGTTACATATATACATATTAGTAAAATGAGAATGTTGTTGAGGTTTGAAGGAAGAAATATAAAAAATCAAATTTGTATTTAATATTATATAGCGAGCTGTACAATTGTGAATACACTCGCACCACATTCTTTATTTATACACCAATTATATGACGAGCTAATACATCGCTGTGATTAGAGATTAATGGATAATTATTTCTATATATATGTGTATAATATGCATATATATGTATAAACCTATACATATTCATATGCCTTTTTCTCTATGTTTATATTTTCTTTTATTATTTAAAAATACTAAGGATTATTTTTGAATTTGTTAAATATATTTTTTAAAAAAATTATATGCTTGTTATGCATACTAGCTGCCTTCGGTTATAACAGGTTCAAGACCAGGTTTGACAACTTTCTAAATTTTTCTGAAGCATTGTTGGTACCTGCTTTTTCCACAACACATTTTTGCAGAATAATATTCTCTAGAAACTAACAACAATTAAACAGCAATAAGATTAATCTTTGATTGAAGTGGCATGAATACAAGTTTATAAAACTATATTAATAACTGCAAATTTCATTTATAGATTATATTACATACAATTGAAGTAGTTTGATGTTGTACATTAGTATGCTGATTTTTAATTAAATCAATAAAATCGCATTGATATATACATCAGTCTGGTATTAATCAGAAAATTTGACAATTCGGCACGATACACGAAAATTCTAGCGGTAGCAAAAATAATATTTTTAATATAAGAATTACGAATTACATTAATTTCAACCTAAAAGGAATGACGATTGTGATTTTTATGGAAGTGCAATTTAACAGTTAATTGCATTTATATTTCACAATAGCCGTACACATTTCCACTTACATTTGCAACTAATTTTAGTATATAGAAAGTCTTAAAAAGAAACAGCTGGCACTAAATAAAATAATCTTATAAAACATTTGACATATAAACAGTTAATTTCATTTTTATTTTTTATACATAGTTAATTATATTATTTTTACTTATTTATTTATTTAATTTTTGAGAAATTATAATATAAGTTGTACAATAGTTTTCATAGAATAAATTTAAATATTATTACAAGTGTTGCAGTTATACAAAAAATATAAATTGTTGTTTAATACAAATACAATTTAAATAGCAATAAATTCTGAATTTTCGTATTAAAGGAGGAATAATAATGATGATAATAAAATTTAAATAGCTAATACAACACATGGTATCATAAATTGATAAATATGGATATCATAAGAGAGGCAAATGTAACACAATTGTTATCAAATTTTGTAATTTATGGATACATTGTGGCCGTGTCTTACAATATATTTATTTAATTTTCATGTTTGATCTATTATTCCTATCACATTAATTTTATTATTATTATTATTTATTTATTTATTTTAAAAAACTGCCAGTCCTTTTTGGGGCACCTGGTAACTTTCCTTTAAACCCTTAGTAGCTTCATATATGTCTATTCGTCACCCATTACTTATAAACTCACTACAAGGATTAACCATTATAGATAATGTCGGAAAACTCTGTTTAACTGACCTTTGGCAGATTTCCTCTAAGATGGTAAGTTTTCAAGTCATTCCTGCTAATTTTTGAGCAGTTGTACTTCTGAAATCGGTCTTTATGACCGCGATGTGACTAGTAACGTTGTTTCACTCCTCCGTCTTTCGGTTCTTTAGGCAGGCCAGAGTTTTAAGAGAAAATATTCACGTGGATGAGGTGCAGTCGATCTTACTCTACTGGCTTTCTTTCAGCTTTTTCTCAACACTACGGAGATAATAGACCGAAACGAAGCAACTAGCATCACAAAAAGTGATAGGACGATTCTTAAATTGAAAATAATGTTCAATTTTTTCTGTGTAGATTAGTAACGGCATGAAATAAAGGCGTTTTTTTCCCGACTGTAATTTAATTTTATTTTCCTTTTCTTTTCTTTTTTTTTTTTATCGAGCAAAAAAAAAAAAAAAAAAAATAGTAGTTGTCATTAAAAGCCTTTTTCTTTTTTTTTTAATGCACTTCAGGTAAACATTAAAGTGCATAAAATCCATACATATATATATATATATATATATATATATATATATATATATATGTTTGGATTAAAAAAAATATATATTTACACAAATAAAAGTAAGTAAAATAAACTTATTAAAATGATCTTTGCATGCTTATGATTAACAAGTGCCTTTGATATTCTTGAAAAAATAAAAGAAGGGTCTCTGAAAAACAAATAATAATTAGAAGTACAATATCTGCTCCAACTGCCGACTTTAGCAATTTTTCAGTAACATAACTTTAAAATATTCAAAAGTGAAATAGCTTAATTATTTTGATAAATGCATTCATTATCCTTATGGCATCACTGTTTTGCATATGATACTTTACAAATTATTCACATTATTCTGCCATGTTTTTCTGCACTTGAATGTGACTTCTAATTAAATTCTGGAAGCACGTGAAACTATTTAAAATAAAGTTAATTTGTACTTATCTTATACTTGAATGCAGACATTTCTATAAAATTACTCCACATTCTTCTAAATTAAATAAATGACATGAATACTTTTAGCTCGTGCATATTTACAACACATTTCTATTTAAGTAATCGTACATTAAATTACGTAGTGACAAAACGGCAGTTAAATTAACAAGTACAACCTTCCTGCAAATATAATTTCTTTATATACTTGTACTAGATATTAAAACAGTCTGAAATTTTTCTAAATTAGAACACGTGCAATATATAGCATGTAACGTATTTTACAGTTATTATGGTTGTATTGTTGATGATTCATTATTTTTACATTTTTCTGCATACAAGAAGATATTGATGTACTCGAAAAAATTTATTCATCCGATTTCGATTATTTTTAACATTTTGTGATGTTCGAAACAAGATTTGAATATTTCAGATAGTGTATGTATGTTCTCTTTCTGTTTGTATGTGTATGCTACAATAGTGTAGGTGTTATATCTCGGTTAAAAGTCGCATTGACTTATCCTTATATTCAGGATAATTTATGCTTGTAGTCAACATTTATCAGCCGACTGCAAAATATGGCAAAAAAAAAAAGAGTTGAATTGCAATGTGAAAAAATGATTTTAAGGAAAATTTGGAATTAAAGGATATTTGGCGTGAAAAATCAATTGGATTTATCCTCATTTTAAGGAAAAAATATATATTTTAATGATATTTCTTGAAATAAGACAAATCATGTTTTACCAGTTTAAGAGATTTATATAAAAAATGAGCCCAATAAAATTTAACATTTACAAAACTTATAGTACTTTACCTCGAGAACTTTATTGAAAAGTTTTTTCGTTATTGTGTCGTTTTGATATTAACATTGATATCAATTTTGAACATTATCTGACTTTTTAAAGATCACACATTAAGGAAACAAGAAGTAAATTGTATTGTAAAATTATCCTTCTCTCTTTTTTTCAAAATTGAACCTTTAAGGGCAATGCAATTACGTTCATTTCATATAAACTGCCACCAGAATTTGAGAACAGAGTTAGATTATAAGAACTAAATGAATATGTCCTGATAAGTGAAAAAGTTAAAAATTCATTAAAAAAAAAAAAATCCAGGGTGTATTTTCGAAATTTAGAGTTAATATTAGGCGGAAAAATTATATATCACCGCCCCTGAAAGGGTTAAGCAAGATATAAAAAAGAGAAACATTCTATATTACAAGAGTTATCAGATCTATTGTCTAATTAAATATCTGATAATATGAAATTAAATTTTTAGCAGCACATTCATTATGCATTACCAATCATACGTTAGAGTCAATAATTCGAACTAAGTTAAAAATCATGTATAAGAATCGCTTTTAAACACTTAAAATACATTTTATAATAACAATTATTAAATGATGTATTACCCTTTTTATAAGGGGAAAACATGAGAGAAGTAAATAAAATATATATTTTCGAAATATAGGTAAAACATATATATATATATTTTTTTTTTTTCTAAAATCATTAAATACAATTTAATTTTACAAGATTCGTTTAGTAACAGACTGTTTAGTGTTCTGGAATTCATGTTTATTTGTTCTTTGAAATATTTTTATGTCCTGCCATATAATAAATCATACTGTAAAGAAAACATCAATAGAGCGATAATAAAAAATAAAGTATAGTTATGGAAATTTATTTATCACATACAAATTATTTCTATTTCGTAAAACTAATGAATAACATTCACTGCGATATTAAAAATTATTTGTGCATTTATCAAAGCTACTTTTCGTCAATTTAAATTAGCTTTACTGTCACATTTTAATAATCTTCATTATAAAGCTTAAAAATAAATTCAGATGTTGTCTTTCTTTCAAAATATGCTATGCCATGGAAATTTCATAAGTAACGTCATCAAAACAAATTCTGAAGAATATTCAATTCCCTTAAGCTACAATGAAAAAAACTTCATTTTCATGTCATTCATTTATTATCCTTCATTTATTGACTTTTGTATTAAAATATTTCTTTACTATTTTATACTTTACTTTTAACGTAATATTACGGAAATTTACAACTGTCTTATGAAAAGTGCCAATTCCATTTTTTCCAGTTTTTTCGCGTTGGATTCAGTCGAAATGCGGAAATATTATTTTGTGCGAATAGTAGAATAATGTATAGAATTGAAATAGCCAGTGGTTTGTTTGAATGAAAGATGAATATTTTCAAACATGAACTGGTAGCCGACTATTTATTGTTCTGGAATTCTGTGCGAAGTAACGTGTCTAAATCCTGTTTAAGGTAGAATGTTTGTTGTTCATTTTAATTTAATTTAAGCTAGGTCAAATGAATCATATAAAAAAAAATCATTATAGCTATGTCAAAAAATAAATTATAGTTATAGAAAAATTTTTGACACATATAAATTATTGACAATTTGTAAATCTAATGAGTAACATTTTCTGTGATATTAAATTAATTTGTCTGTTAAAAGAGCTACTTTTCAAAAAATAGAATAAGCTTTACACCTACATTTTAATAAGTTCCATTATAAAATGGAATAATAAATTCAGATGTTACCTTTCTTTCAAAATATATTGTGAGATAGAAATTTCATTAGTAACGTCATGAAAACAATTTTTGAAGCATATTGAATTCCTTTAAGCCACAAAGTACAAACTTCATTTTCGTGTCGTTCATTTATTGTCTTTCATTTATTCGCTTTTGTATTAAAATATTTCTTTAGTATTTTATACTTTACTTTACGTATTATTAGAAAACTTTAAAACAATCTTATGGCCAATTTCCTATTTACTAGTTATTTATCATTGAATATTGCTGAAATGCAGCAATTTCATTTTGCGAGAAAAATCGTAGAATAATATATTGAATATTGAATTGAAATACCCAATTATTTCGTTGAAAGTAAGGGGGATATGTTCAAGTAAGAACTCTTCGATAATATACTAAAAGTTTCACATTATATCTTAAAATTTAAGGAGTAGCAGATAAGATGTTTATAACGCGCGTCGTCCGGTTTTATTTATAATGCTTATTTTACTGTAATATTTTTAATTTCCCAACAGTATTTCATGATGTTATTAGATATTAAAAGTATTGAATTTATAATCTAATATTTTATTTTATGACTTTATTAAAGAATTTCTTAATGTTTTTAAATGAAACTTGTAAAATTATACAATACTATACAATTAATTATATACTATACAATTATATACTATACAATTGTACTATACAATTATACAATTAATTAATATGTTATTCAGAAATTATAAATTATGCTTTCATAAACAGTTCTTTACAAGAAGCTTGTTTTAAATTTGCCATTTTCGTATCCAAAAGCATTATAACATGACAAAGTACATATTCAACACAATTTAAATAAACTACTTAAAAGGGAAAACATTTCTAGTATTTAAAGTGAAATTTCAAATTTAACTTCAAATAAATTCTAGAACATAGTGAAAAGATGAAATTGAAATATAATTCACCATGATACCATGTCAGTAACTTATTACTGAATTACCTATTAAGTATAATAAAGAAATTTCTATTAAAAGATGTGGGAGAAACCAAATCCACAGTCGAAAGCAGGAACAGGATATAAACCTTAATTCTTAAAATTATCAGTCAAGAACAATAAATATTTTTGAAAGCTAATAAATCATTCCTTTACGTATAAAGGTTTTATGTATTATATACTTGACAACATTTTCAATTTTTAAATTAGATTTATCACCACATTTTTTTTTTTTTAAATAAAAATCTTTCACGTTATTTTTCTATGATTAAATAATGTAAAAACTGCTGAAGAACACTTTATGGTATGATGCCTCCCTCTGAAATCAGGAGACTGTTGTGTTGCATGTCCACAAACGGTTTTTAAAATTATTGTAAATATAAAAGGTATAAATTCATTTTCATTAGTTCAATATTTGTAACAACCATTACTTTATTTGCTATATGAGTGTTCTTATTGGAAAAATATGTAAGTAAATATGTAAGTAAATAAGTAAATAGTAATTCAAATAAATATGTAAGTAATCAACAAACTTATACCGCTATATATATGCATTTATCGCGAGCAAAATATTATTTAAAATTACCTTATGTTATATTATTTTTCTTATCTTATTTAGACTCTTTTATAGATATGTGTAAACTACAATGAATTCTTATTATCTGTTTTATAATTTTCTGAATACATTTTAATACATGGTAATGAAATGTGTTTTCTAATGTGTGTATTTTGAATGAGATGTATTTAAAAACATGAATTACGGATATTTTTATGTGTACAATAATAAATCATGAAGTATTTCACTTTTAATATTTCACATGTAAATTTGCCATATACTTATTTGGTGCAATATAAAAATGGTATTTAATGCAATTATTTAAAAAAGAAAGAACTTTACACCATTTATTATTGTGTATATCTCAGTAACTTAAATATGTATATTTTGTTTTTGTACTAAATGAAATCGTGTTCATGTAAATAATTTACCCTTTCTAAGGAATAGAAATTCAATTATAAAAATAATCATTGTTTTTAATTGCTAATATCATAATAATGAAATATATTATTCATGAATCTTAAAATTATAGATATTGAAAGCTTTATTATACATTTTATCGCATTTTATTTTTATTATATTATTATTTTTAAGTAAACAAAGATTTGAGGGTTGAGCTGATTTTACTTTGCGCTTGTGCTGCGCTATTGCGATGTAATATAAATTAAGCTAAACTCGCATGATACCTGAATGTTAACATATACATTTACATTTTATATTTCTTATATTTCATTAAAAAATATATATATATATATATATATATATCATATCATGTATACAAGTGCTGTATTTCTTTAAAATTATTTTTTTATTTCTCATTAATATAAAAGTTAATTGAATTATAACGTTTAATATCATTTTATAATATAATCAAAATATCTGTAAATTATTATTATTATTATTATTATCATTTTTTATTTTATTTTTTTTACTTTTAGATTTAAAATTATTCATGTTGTCGTAAAAATAGTGTTATTTCATCAATTTATATTTCTGTAACAAATACATTCAAATATATTAAGTTCTATTTATTTTATAATTTGTCAACTTACATCTGTATAAAATACATTTTTTATTAAAGTTCATTTGTCTTCACATGGCTATTTGTTAAAAAGATCACAATATTTTTTTTTAATTATAAATCACAAGAATTTTATGTAATTTTGTTTGAAAAATACTCTGAAGTATATTGAATTCCCTCAAGCCTGAAAGAACCAATCTAATTTTTATTTCATTCATTTATTGTCTTTCATTTCTTGAAATTTGCTTTAAAATATCTGTTTACTATTTTACACTTTACTTTACGTAATATTAGAAAACTTTAAAACAAACTTATGAAAAGTGCCAATTTCCTTTTTTCTGGTTATTTGATATTGAAATGCAGAAATTTCATTTTGCGAAAAAAAATCGTAGAATAATGTACTGAATATTGAACTGAAATAACCAATTGTTTGGTTGAATGTAGGATGAATATCTTGAAACAGGAACTCTTCGATAATATACTAAGAGCTTCACGTTATGTTTTACAATTCGAGGATAAGCAGATAAGATGCTTATAACGTCATCCAGTTTCATATGTAATGCTTTTTTTTATTGTAATATTT
This sequence comes from Salticus scenicus, assembly GCA_963930645.1. Taxonomy (NCBI): domain Eukaryota; kingdom Metazoa; phylum Arthropoda; class Arachnida; order Araneae; family Salticidae; genus Salticus; species Salticus scenicus. The sequence goes on along the minus strand of OZ005659.1, from coordinate 122,590,124 downwards.
TTAATATTAGAACAATGTTTCATTGCTGTACTAGATATTAAGTGTATTCAATTTATGAACTTTTATTTTATTTTCTCATTTCATTAATACATTTCATAATATTTATAATTCAAAATTATATAAGTATATAATACTGGTATCCTGACATTATAAATTACGCTTTGATTATTACTTCTTTACAAAGCATTTGGTTTATGTTTGTCACTTTCGTATTCAAAAACATTATAACGGGACAAAGTATATATTCAACAATCTCTAATAGAAATATTAAAAGAAAAACGCGTCTACTATCTAAGGTGGAATTATAAATTTACCCTTAAATTCTAACACATTCTAACATGCATATATGTATGCATATATGTATATATATATATATATATATACATATATATCTACAGTAGACACTCGTATAACGCGGGGGATACGTTCCGCGCAATAGGAAATCGCGATATAGGAGACACACATTGAGCAGACGATTTCATTCCGCAATCAGACCAAAAGCGTCGGTTGTTGACATAGTAACGGAACAATCCTTATCTGCAGTGAAAAAGTAAGTAACCTTGAACAAGTTAAAAATAGAAAAAATGTCACGTGCTTCCTTTATCTTAAGCGTTATACGAGACTCTTTATTGCGTTGTATGTGTAATAGTCGCAGATTTTTCGTCGCGTTATACGAAATTGCGTTTTGTGGGAGCGTGTTTTATGAGATTCTCTATATATATTTCACGATATTACCATGTCAGTAACTTATTTCTGAATTACGTGTTAAGTATAATAAGGAAATTTCTGTTAAAAGATACGGAAGGTCATAAATTTAAAAGATATATAAGGAACAGGGTGTAAACATAATTTAAAAATTTATCAATAAAGTACAATGAATATTTTTGAAAGTTAATGAATCCTATTTTTACGTATACATTTTTTACGTGTTACATACTTGCTAATATTTTCAATTTTTCAATTAGATGTATCACCTTTTTTTTTTTTTTTTTTTTTTAAGAAAAATCTCTCACGTTATATTTTTACGATTAACCCTTTGACAGCCTTAACGCTCTAAATCGCTCAACAAAGTATTGCTAAATTTAGGCATTATTTTATTAATTTTGAGGAGTGATATTTGATATATGTAACGGACGAAAATGTTTCGAAATGATTAAGCAACCGTCACAGTTGAACTTTAGCGGTGGATATTGAATACAAATGCCCCTAAGTTTGACATCACTGACCGGAAAAGTAAAATTAAATTGGACCGACAAAGGGCCCACGTATATATATATATATATGTATTTGTCTATTCGCAATAAATAGTATTTTAAGTATTATATGAGTGCTGCTATTGTAAAAGCATATTTCAGCTAATGATATATGTAATCAACAGACTTTTACTGAAAGATATATAATTTTTTGTATCCCGATAGACATGTTATTTAAAATTAACTATTTTTTATTATTTTATTTTTTTTTTCATTTTTTATTGCGACTCTCTTATAAAGATGCATAAACTACAATAAATTCTTATAATGTTCTGATTACTTGTTTAATATACATGATTTTTAAATATATAACCAGGCTTGTCGTTGAACAGAAATGTAAAATAAATATCTACATAATGTTGAAAACTTCAATGTAAATATATATATATATATATATATATATATATATAGATAGATAGATAGATAGATAGATAGATAGATAGATAAACAAATAAATAAATAAATAAAATAATATAAAATAAAACAAATTTGTTTTAAACTATGTAATTTGATTGAGATTTATATAATAATATCAATTAGAAATACTAATATGTGTAAAATTATGAATGTTTAAATATTTTACGTTGAAAAGGATATGTAAGTCCATGTAAGTATGTGCATGCTATATAAAAACCGCATCAGTTGTAATTATCAAAATAGATAAATAAATAAATAAATGAAATAACAATAATATAAATGATAATTCTTCATTAACCCCTAAAATTAAATTTACTAATAGATTTCCTTTTTGTAATGAATATAATGATTTTAAACATATTATTCGTATATTTAGTATTTTAATCCCTTTCAGTTCTGCTTTAACTATTAAGCATTTAAGTTTAAATGATAGCGATCATACTAGACTTACTAGGTGATTTTAGAAAGTTTCAATAAAACTGAATAATGATACTTTTATTCTATATTGGTCAAACTAAAAGTTCCTTAAGCAAAAGAATTCAAGAGCATATTCGCGATGTTAAGAAGGAAAAAAAGTTCTACTTTAGTCAACTTTATTTACGATACTTCTGGTGCTCCACTTCTTTGGGACAAAGTAGCATTTGCCGCATCTCCACCAACTATATCAGAATTAATAATTTCAGAAGCAATCAATATCATAAAATGTCGTAATTCAATTAATTCTAAAGATGTTCCTTTCCTACCAAAAATATGGCAATTCCTTGTACAACCACACATTTAATTTGAATTTATTTTTTCAGTGGTCTATATGATTCAATAAGTCCAAACGTCTAAAGTTTTTTTGAAAACCTCCTGCAAGTCTTTGACTAGTCTATAGACTTTCCATGTATGTTACTGCCAGTCTAGTCTCTCCAGTTCATACCCACGTAAGTTCTTTAGTAATTAGGACTTTCAAGTTGCATCTATGTTAACCCAGGAAAGCTCCAGCTAAGACTCCACAATTTTTGGATCTAGACTGACTTATTATCAAGCTTAACTGTAACTGCCGACTGTTTTTTATAATATATAATGAACGTAATGCTGCACTTTTTTACGAAACTATGTTTTATTATTTTTTTCCCGATAATGCATTGACAAACAGAGCGAAAATCTTTCAAGTGGTAGGTGTAATTTTAAGTAGTTTTTATTAAATATATCTCTTTAAAAAATTCTACGTATTTTAAAGTGTCATTATTTAACAAATAAGTTTGTATTAATGATACATGTGTTTATTGAATATATCTGCATCAGATGTGATATACTAAAAAAAATAACTACTTATTATTCTATATGTCTCAGTAACTTAAATATGTACTTTTTTTTGCACTAAGAAAAATTGTGTTTCTGTAAATAATGTATATTTTCTAACACATCAAATTTAATTATAAATACAACCAATTAATTTCAAATATAACATTAATCAAATATGAAAAACATGAATCTTACAATTATAAATACTAAAATTATTATTATATTTTTTTATCTATTTTTTTTAATTATACAAAAGATTGTGGTTTGCATGGATTTCGCGTCGCACTAGTGCAATGCTATCGCGAAATAAAGGAAACTAGAAAAAAAAAAGTATGATAGCAAAAAGTTAAGATATACATATACGTATTATATTTTAATTTTCGGGGAAAAAAGAAAAAAAAAAATACTTATGCTACATGTTGTATTTCTTTAAAATTAAATATTTTCAGAAATTTTATTTAATTTAATAAATTTTATTTGATAAATTAATTAATTTGATAAATTTTAATTTATCATTAATATAATTATTAATCGTATTACATTAAATATAGTACAATTCATTTTATATTTCGTTAACTTTCATCATTATAAAATACACTTATATCATTGCTTATTTTTAACCACGCAGTTATTTAATAAACGATTATTGCATTTTCTGAATTATAAATCATAAGAATTTTACTTTTTCTTCTTTGAAGCAAACATACTAAACCCAAACAAAATTTTAATTACAATTTGACAACTGTGTTTAAACTTTAAACAAACATTATACATAGAGTTTCTTATTTTCCATAGATATTACTTCCTGCTAATTTGATATAATATATTTCTGAAAATACTTAAAGCCAATATAGAATACAGATTTAATATTTCATTCAAACTATGTTACAAAATACATATTTCTGAAATAACGTCATGGTTTCCAAATTTTGAAACATATTAAATTCCTTTAAGCCACAGCACAAGATTTCATTTCCATATCTGATTGGTTTCTGCATTCAAATATTTCTTGAATAGTTTATTTTTAGCTGTAACACATTGTTAGGAAACTTGAAAACTTTACATTGTTGAAAGGTGCAGATTTCCATCTTTCAGGTTATTGGATATTAAATGTAGCTTATGAATTTGGTCGAAATATTGAAATATAGATATTTTATCTTGAGAGTTGAATAAGGAAATAGCGTAATAATCATAAAGGTCCTAATATACATACATTAATATATGTATTTTTTTAAAGTAGTAAAAGCCGAGCAACAGATTTAAGGCTACTGAAACCACATAGACTAATAAGAATAAAATTTCATCAAATTGAAATTACCTAAAGTAGACTGATTGTTAATTATTAAAATACTTAATTTTACTTCTTGATTTTTAAAACAACAAATTTTAATTATTGATTTTTCAATTAAATTAAATTAAACTTCAAACTTACCTTAATATTATTCCTTGATAGTTGATATTTAAGTAATCTTGCCCCTGTGTGTAAAAACAACATGATACCATATATATATAATATATATAATATATGTATATATACATACACACAGATATATATATATATGTGTGTGTGTGTGTGTGAGTGTGTGTGTGTGTGTGTGTGTGTGTGTGTGTGTGTGTGTGTGTGTGTGTGTGTGTGTGTGTGTGTGTGTGTGTGTGTGTGTGTGTATACAATTAAATATTTTTTTAACTGTATAACAGAAAAGGTATTTCTAATTTAGAATTTATTTTCAGTACTTGAGACACAAGCCCATATGTAAATTTTATGGTAAAGAAAAAAAAAAAAAAAATCAGTTTTTAAAGAATTAAAATAATATTTCAGGCTATGGGTTCCTATACAAGTCTGAAACCTTTTGAAGTTCTCTACCTTTTCTGCAAATTTTTCTAATGACCGTAGAATCACCTATATATATTTGTTTATTAGAAAGCTTTACTAAAGCTGATTTAATTATTTATATTGTTATTTTTAACACAGACATACAGATTTCTTACAATGTATAAAAATAAATAAATAAATAAATAAATAAATAAAAATTTTATATGATTTTTTCTGTCTTTTTATTAAAGTTTTTCAGATTTTTATTAAATATCTGATACTATATTAGTGTGTTTTTAAATTAAAAATTATCAAAAATTAACTTTTATGATAATCTAAGTACATATTAAATTTTAAAATATTGCATGCTTATTTATTCCAGACTGTAATAAACGGATTTTTGCTAGATTATAGATATGAAATTAAAATGAGAATGATTTATAATGAATTTAAATAAAACTTACTTGCTGTTATATACAGAAAAAATCGTTTGCTATACCTGTGATACCAAGGGAAAATCATCTTAATTCACAAAAACTTTAACTTTTGTGTAGAAAAATATGCATGGGTAGTTTTAAATATTTGTCTGGTAGATCGTGCAATCTCCTCAATTTTTTTTTATTCCACTTTCGTTAATTATGCAGGTATATTTTTTGCATGAGGTAAAGTTCTTTAAGATACTCAAAAAATATCTAGTATTTTAATAAATCCTGCATAAAAATTGAACTGACAAGGTTTTATAATAATAATAATAATAATAATTATTATTATTATTATTTTAAGCAGTTTTTGCTGTTAACTCTTTATTCAAAGTATATGCCAACGAATGAAATAAAAAATAAATAAATAAATAAATAAAAAAATACTTTAAACTTCCACCTTAAATGATTAGAGACTTAACTTCCAAGTATCAATAAAGTACTTATTTTGTAATGTTGTAGATTTTCGGTATTAAATTTAAATGCTATCAACATAGATTTAATAATAATTATTCTATATTTGACAATTATCTGATTTTTTTGTATTTGGGTTTGGCGAAAAATTTATCCATTTTTCAGAAATTAACTAAATAGAAGTTACAATGGAATTACTCCATATTTTTTATCATCCTAATGTATCAAGAAGCTCTTTTTACAGAAAAACTGTTTTACTGTTTAGGGTAGATGTCATGGATATATATAATTTCAAAATATTTTTAAACTATAACTTTTAATTACATAATTAGACTTTTTTACGTTTACCAGTATAATGAATGTATAATAGCACGTCACATATTTGCAGTTTTAAACTTTTTTTTTTTTTTTTTATTACATTTGACATGATTTTTTTTCTATTATAGCATGTGTGGCATTTTTTATTGTAAGGGGTACATTTTAGTAAAACATGTATTTTTAACATACCATGTACAAATAAGTTACAACCATTCATTCAACTGATAACTATTATTTCCTGTAAGAAATATCTCTCTCGGTATTAGTTTCGACATTTGTATTTCTAAAGATTACAGTTGTAATATTAATGAATTGTTTAATAACCATGTAATCGCATTAAACACAATTACAATTTATCATATTTTCCATCATTTTAAATCATTAAACTAAACTAAAGTAAACTAAATTTTCATACATATCATTTTCTCATTTTCTGAAAAGTAAATGATACTCATAAATATTATTTTAAATTTTGTATAATAATAAATTTCTATTTAATAAACTCAGTATATATATATATATATATATATATATATATATATAATAGCAACCAAAATTATATTATATTTGAGTTTTTGGACTACATCTGTTTTAAAACTAATTTCTGCTGTCTGAATTTTTTTCTGCAATTAAATTAAGGAGACTTCTACAAGAAATAGAACTGAATTGGAAATGTAGTTAATATTCAATAAAACAATAATAATAAGCACATTAATAACAGCTAAAATTACTGCCAAACCAAATATATATATATATATATATATATATATATATAATATAATTTTGGTCGCTATTGTATATATATATTTATATATTACGTGTTGCATTAAACTCATAAATTTCAATAATACATTTTATTTAAAAAATCAGCTAAGTGTTCCACACTGAGAAAAAATTCTGTAACTGACATCTAGAATCTGAATTGTGGCTCTAGAAAAAATAGTTCTATTTCATCCTTATAAATTCTAGTCCCCTTGGAAAGCGAGTTCTAGAAGCCCTTATTAGAATTCTGAAGCGTTCGTCTATATTCTCGAGGGCAAAGATAATTAAAAATCTCTGAAAATAAATTAGACTACAAGAGGTGGGTTTCTGCAACTCTAATCTTGGTTTATTACCAAATTCTAGAAAATGTAGCGAGAATATCTCACAATTTAAATGATTCAGAATATTTAGAGTATTCAGAATATTGTTTCAATATCTAGGAATGTGTGCACTAGAAATTCTGGATAATTTCGTCTATTCAGTTTATTGGCGTGCCTTATGCGCATAGCTCGGAAATCTATATTTCTAGTTAAGGGATTCTGAAAATGTCCAATTATTCATTCTAGAGAAAGGCGGTATATTGTTTTTCTTAGTGCAAATAAAATAAACAAGTTTTAAACATAACACGATTGCATAAATAAGGAATTAAATATTTTAAATATTAACATTTTTTTAATAAATTTTTCTTATGCTTTTCAAAAAATCTACATTTAAATACTGCAAACTTATACAAAAATTTGTCTAATATATTTTTTTGGTTCAAATTAAGGACTTTGATAATTTTTAAAACTTAATTCCATATATGTGAGAAAAACTAAATCTTATGAATACTTTAATATAAAGTAAATATTGTTTAAAATGTAATAAAATGCATTTTAAATAATTAAAAATATAAAATATAATATATGGTATTAACGTAATGTATTTTTATGTATTAATAACACAAAATATTTCTATCCAATTCAAAAAAACAAAATGCATAAAATGTGACATTTATCATACGGAATTTATGAATAATAGAGGAAATTAACAGAACACCTTGTAAAAAATATTCAATTAAAATTTATCTAAAATCTATTTTTGTCGAATAAACATAAATAAAACCACACGAACATATTTACATAATTAACATTTGTTTTAGTTTTTCTATGTTTTAATAAGAAAAAAATTAACAGATAATTTTAAAAGGTTTAAAAATGAGTTCATTATGACTCGAAATTCCGACAAATCAAATTTAATTTAGTACAGTTATTCATTTCTTTATTATTTTTTTCCGAAGTAGACATAATCTTTAAACGTTCACATCTGCTGCTACATTATTTGACAATATAGTCAAAAGGCACAAAATTCTGTATTAGTTACATATTCCAAAAAAAAAATATATATATATATTATGCAATTTATTATTTTATTTTCTAAGTACAATTTTAGTATTTTATTTCTAATATTTTACAAATATTACTAATATTATTTTTTCGTTTTTCTAATAAATATTTTAATTAATGCACACAGTATTTTCCTCCGATTCAATCCTATCTCCAATTTTTGCATAAATTTATGAAAAACCTTTATTATATGTACACATTAAAAGTGAAAATAATGAAAGCAAATAAAGCTTGTACAAATACCTTAATGCATATGATTTTAAAATGCTAAATATTAAGTTGAAAACTGAAAATTTATTTATATTTTTATATATTTGGTACATATAAACATAATTTAATCTTAAACAGAAATATTGTATAATTTTGTATAAATTTAATCGCATTTTTAGAATTAAAACAAATATTCCAGATTTTCACTTTGTGTAATAGCATTTTTTTTTAATTGTTTATATTATACTCACTCACTGAGATTTGTCATAATGTATAGTCTCTTTTTCTTCTGTTATTTATACAGTACACTTTTACTTTCTCTTGCCCATTAGGTAGAGAATTTATAGTTTTAGGGTCAAATTTTCGAAAGTGTTTTTTTGTTATATTTACGCGTTTTAAGGTCAACTGAATCCGAAAATCATGTACTTAGCAGTTTGTCATTATGTGTGTCTGTCTGTCTATCTCTTATTAGCATATCTCAAGAACAAATAATAGCAGAAAGTCACAACTTGATATAGGGATGCAACGCTAAGCTTTTCGTTGAAATGAAGCAAATGGTTCGTGTACTGGGAGACCCAAGATAATTCATATACATTACGTGTATGGAGGAAATTACAAGTTAGTAGCGTTTAAAGTGTATAGACTGCACTAAACCAAACGAAATGTGTACATATTTTTTATATGCCTAAAAATATGTCTGATGCAGAACATAGAAGGAATATCATTCACTGTTCGTTTTCAGGGCTACACAAAATAACTAGATTATAGTGCGACAACAGCTGAAAATTGGTGGAAATGTATTTCAGATTGTGTCATGTGTTATTACTATAGGATTACGTTTAGGAGGTCCATTTCGTTTGTACAAGATCTTCAAAATATATACAGGCCTGCAAATATTTAATCGATAACATTATTTTTTATTGTTAGTGGAAGTGCTTTACTATAATATTTTTCCATGTCCAGGAAAGTTGATCAGGACTTGAAATGAATTCCTCATAGATGATAAATAATGTTTGTTTTTAAGCTAAATATTTATCGCCTATTTTTGTATATTTAAACACTTTAAAGTTTTTTGAGTACCGGAGTGAAGTTTCCTAATGTTTTGTCTTTGTCTTACAGTAACTTAAAAACGAAAAATTTCAGGAGATCGAACAGTTTTATTTTCAAATAAATATAAGTTTGTTGCTAGAAATGTTTGTTCAAGACAAATAACCTCTAAGGAATGTTGCGTGTGAATGTTTCCTGAATAATTTTAAGTGAATTTTTAATTTTAATACAGATTTAAATTCTGTATAAATGTAGGTACAGTAGTGAAAAGGGATGTTGAGGGGAGCGGTAGGCCCCTGTAAAATGTTCCGTCTACGACAAAATTCAATAAACAACGCGCGCGCACTTACTTATGGCAATTTTTATAAAAGTAGATGCTTTTATAATTGTTTTATCAAATATTATGTAAAACATTTTACAGTAACATCTGAATAACAGTTTAAACATTCCAACATGATTATTTTATGAACGAAAGAAAAAAGAAAATAATAATAAATCTAGTGTTAAGCATTTCACTGATGTTTTTATTTCTTTTATTATTATTATTATTATTAATTTCATTTTGTAGATGTAGTAATGTTCAGCATTCTTTATTGTTACACTAAAAAATGGTATCACATTTTAAATAAATACAAGTGTTATTTAGGGATTTTATTCTTTATAATTAAAATATATTTTTTTTTATCGCACGCTAATATGCTGATTTTTAATTAAAGCTATTTAAGCAAATAAGCAACAATACTAATTGTTTTTCTTAATGAATCACATCGTAATTAAGGTACATTTGCACTAAATTAAAATGAATAAGAGGCTGATTCAGAATATCATATTTAAGTCATTTATTCTGTAACTTATATTAAAGGAAGGCGACTAATTTTAGAAACGTGTAATTAATTAGTCAGACGAATATAAACTAATATTTACATTGATTAAAGAAAATTATATAGGTTTCATTAAAGTAGGTGTTTTATTTAATTTAAGTCTTCGCTCTCGTACCTAGAAATGAGCTTTATTAATTAGTAATTAATATGAAAGTATGTATTAAGCAGGAACTAAACAAACTGATTAATGATAATCGCGGATGACAAAAATATCACAGTCTAACCAGAAATTTCAGAATAAATATCATAACTTATGTAAATAACATAAGTTATATTATACGTATACATAAGTTATTTATATACACGTATACAGTACTACACAGTACGCATACAGTACTCTACGTATGTACGTATAAGTCATTTATGTATACGTTTATTATAGCTATATGCGTATATTATAAGTTATTTATACTTATATAAATAACATAAAATAAATGCTCACTGTTAATACTTAAATTTATTTATTAGACAGTATTTAACTTCTGAACCAAACTTTCAAATCACAAGGCTTATATTTTAATTATCAGAGATAAAGTATACTATTTTCTTACCTATAGACATGCCTTTCATATATTTTTATAATATAAATCGTATTTTTACATGTAATAATAATAATAATAATAATAATAATAATAATAATAATTCTGTAATACTTTGTAAAGGAAAAAATGTGGCACTTCAGTGATTTCTTTTAACAGTTAATACATATCATCTTCACAGGAGACTTGGCGTTGGAATATTAAAACCCGAATAAACTACTACGTCAGAAACGCCAAAGAAAAATATTGGAAATGCATTTCCAATATTTTTCTTTGGCGTTTCTGACGTAGTAGTTTATTCGGGTTTTAACATATCATCTTCATTGATACGTTTTAACACGGTATATCCTGGATTTGATAAGTTCGTTTTAAAACTTCTTTTATTACTAATATCAATTCGAAAGAATTTTTTTGAATGAATATATATATATATATATATATATTTAAGTATAGTCATTTTGTTTGTAATTATATTCTTAATCAACCGTGCAATAAGGTATTGTGCAATCAAGCACCCTCGTATGTTTATGAGCGAACGTTTTTGAAGAAAGGGGTGTCACATAATTATTAATGACACTGTTAATATTCTTGCAAATAAAATGAGTGATAAATGCACTATTTTTTCCCATATTTTTAATTTCATAAAAATATTTTTAAATTATGAATTTATCGTTTTATTTTATTTTATCGTAGTTATAATCTGTTAAAATATACGCATCTAGAAGTAAGTTTTATTAATTAGTGATTAACATTAAAGTGCATTGTTATATAGTTTCTTCACGCAGAGGTGATCGTTGTTTAGTGGAGATGTCTGTAAGGAAATGTAAATTAGTAATATTTTAAGAAGAAGTCCATTTGCTGTCATCAAGATGCTTTTATTGAATAAATCTTCCAAAAATTCAAGTATTAATATTCCAAACAAGTTGGTACAGAGCGTTTTGTAAAACGCTTTATAATGAAATACAAAATTCCAGGGTTAAATGTTGAGATGGTCGCATGAGATGGGGGAGAGAGCGAAAGTAATTCAGTCTTTACAAAACGATGGTTTGGAGCAGATCTGAGTTCCTTACACTAGAACAGATCAGAGATGTCTGAAGGACAAGAGCCAAAGTTTAGAAAAAAAAACAGCCAAAAGAATGCCAAGCTATTTCTTTGTCTTTACAATATATTAATACTAAATTTTGAATATAAAAATGTCGTTGCATCGATTTGGCATAAAAAGCATCGTCAGGTATGAGTCATCTTTAACGTACGAAAAACAACCCCTTTGCCAGACGCCAGTTGGTCGGTGAAAATCCATTATAAATCTATTTTTAGAACTATAATGACCTGCCTGAAATAATAATAGCTTTTAATATAAATATGAGGGTAATAAATATAAACTGAAATGATTGTTTTTTATTTTATTAATAGCTATTTATGCTAGAAATATGCTGATAACGAATTTTAAATTACCCTGGCAAAAATAAATAATTATAGCTAAATTTATTTAATCCTTTCAGGAAAAAAATAAAAACGGAATTCTTTTTCAAAAGCCCCGATATAAAAATTGCTTTATGTTATTCCTAGAGCAATGTGTTTGTAACCATAAAGGACAAAGAACACTATTAAATGAAAGATTTTGATTGATAAATAAAACGGGAAATTCTATATAATTAATTAATTGAATTACATAAATTTAAAAAGATTTTTTTTAATATTTATATTAATCCCTCCTTTTTGTTATAATATTAAATTTGAATAAATAAATAAACTTTTAAAGGACATATGTGTGAACCCTCACACATATATCTCCCCTTCGACTGGAAAGAAAAAAAAAATTGAAAGGTAATGCAAAAATATCGCTCTCTCTCACATCAAGGCAAATACATACTATAAATTTCAACATAACTTTCTATATAAAATCAATATTAATTCAAAAATATTTTTCATATTACAAAGTGGCTGATAATGTAAAATTAAACATCAAATGTATAACACCAATGATTAATTAGAACTTGTTTTTACAGGACATAATTATCTTTCATAAGATGCAAGAATGTATATTGAAATTACGACATTATAATTATAAAATAAGCAATGCAATGTAGTATTTATAATAATTCACAGCTGTATGACAATGTATTTATTCAACAAATTTTTGAAAATGTATGACTATTGAAAGTAAGGAAAAAATCAATAATTACAAAAGTAAAATATTTCATGTATTTAAAGTTTATAGAATATGTTAATTTGCTTGAAAATATTTATTATTTACTAATTTTATTATTAATTTCAATATAATAATATTTTAATGAGATATTTTGGTATGAGAATTTTTTTTTTTTTTGGAATATAAAGAACGTACCAGAATGCCAATATGTGAAGACCTAAAATTTCTACAAATTGAGCCAGTGTGTGTGTGAATCAGTATATAAATCATAATTGACATCGTGGGTTGTGAGGCCACAGCCAAAAATAACATACTGAGTTAGGGAGTGAAACAGAAGAGGCGTATATCGTCTGTAAATAAAATTACAGCAAGCATTCTGGAACACGACATAGTTAAATGTCTTTTGTTTGTGTAAAGGTAATCGAGAAAAATAAAAAAAAGGTAGGCCAATTAATAAAATAATAGGACACAAGTATGAAGTCTGGCAAAAATTAAAAAGAATAAATAACAACAATATTTATTATTTTTTAATTACCATTGCCATTATTTATGTTCAATTATAATTAAATATTTCTAAAAAAAATAAAAAGTAAGTTCATTTTCAAACATTATGTGGTTTAAAATAATGAAGAAAGATACCACTGTACTATTAATTCTCCTTTCCCTAACAAATATAATAATTTATAAAATATGAATCACATTTGAAAAGTGTAAATTGTCAACATGGACAAATTCTAATAATATTTTTATGTATTATTCGTGATGTTTGTATTGAATAATCATTAAATACTTGTGAAATACAAAATGTTAAACTTGTTAAGTATGCATGATATGGTACCTTTTTTTTTGTGTGTGTTTGTGTGTGTGTGTGTGTGTGTGTTTAGATCACTTACGTCTTGTACAAAGATGTGTAAAGGACTTATTTATTATTAGAACCTATACATTTTATAATATTTATTTATTTATTTATTTTTATTTCTTGTGTATATGTGTGACAGCACCCAAAAGGGATTTGGTAAATTTGAAATGTCTCATAGTATAAGACATTGTTTACTTCTCAATTAAGAATAATCTTATTGATATGCAATCAGAAGAATGTGTGTGTACAGGATTGAAAATAAAATGTGTGTGTGTGAGAAAAAGTACACATATGAAACAACTGTGTAAAAAAGAAACATGTCAATACATAATTTTTAGAAAAAGAAAAAGATGTGATATTGTAAAAATGTAATTCTGTATTTTATGTATACATGTATTGTAAAATTCGTAAGTTGAAGTATAAAAGATCCTTTAAAAATTAAAAGAAAATGTAATAAGTACAAGCAACTATTTAAAATGTATCAAAGAAATATAAAATTAGCAAATAGTAATTGATAAAATTACAATGTTAGCATTAGTTAAATTTGTTTGTTTCTTTGTTTATTCTTTATAAAATATTGCAAGGTAAGCCATGTGAAATAATGTGTAAGATGGATAAAATTTTATCAGCATTATTATTATTATTATAAATAATTTATCTTTTATAAATCTCTAACTATATTTTATAAAAAGTAGAATAACAAAAACTAAAATTAAAATATTGCTGATCACCTGACATGTGAACACATGACATGCCAAATAATTAAGTCAGAGAAAAGTGTATAAACTCAGAGAACATGGCTGAATAATTGGGTTGTGAGGCCAATTAAAACATGCCATAATGTGTGAAATGTGCCAAAACGTGTAAAAATGTGTAAAATAACTATTAAAAAAATTTGCCATTTAACCGTACCCCAAATTAGTCAAATGACAATGAAGTTCTGACCTAAAAGTAAGCATATATAAGCACACATGTACATAATTCAGCAAAATATATATAGAAAGAAACGCATAATTCTGTTACTTATTTTTGAACTTTTAATTTGAAGTATGTAAGATGAAAAGTTTTTTTTTTCTTTTTTTTTTTTTTCTTTTTTTTTTTTTTTTTTTTTTAAACATGTATGAATATTGCATGAGTGTGCATATGTTGTACATATTTTATATTCAAGTACATGCAGTAAAATAATCAATACAATGTGTGTTTATTTATTTCATTTTGTTAGGTTTTTTTTTTTTTTATGTATATATATATATATATATATTTTAGTAAAACAATTAGCGAATGCTTGAAAAAATAATGTTTGAATAATAAGATAAATGTAAGATGTGGTTTACCCAACACAATTTTCGGTGTTGAAAATTTAAACTTATAGTCAAATATCAGCACATTATATAAAAACAATCTGCATAATATATAGACCAAAGCAACACAATTGTGTTAACAGGGAGTGTGTGTTTATATATATTTATTTTATTTATTTTTTTAACAAGAAGCTGTGATAACATAGTTAAATTAATTTGATTTGATTTTCTTTTTTTTTTTTTTTTTTTAATAAAAATGCGAGATTAAAATTCTCAATAACTTTCAATTATGTCCGTAAACATTTTAGAATGGTATTACTGATGAAAAAAAATAGCCACAATATTATTATTTATGATATGTGATGACAGTTCTTTAATTAATAATGAAAAAAAAATGTACACATGATATTGTTAAAAAAAGGTCATGACAATATAAACTTCCAATTTCAACGAGGCCTCTTAAAATGAGCTTAAAATCAATATAAAGACTAGCTACGAGGGCTGTCATAAATGCTCATATCAAATTCTATAAAAACTCGAGTAAAGGAAGTATAAACAACTTCTCAGTAAAAGATGAATTCAAATTGTTCATCAAGTCGACAAAAAAAAATTAATCATAATCAGCTGACATCTATAAAAAAACAAACGATATTTTCTCAAACGTTGCGCAACGCTGTTGTTCTAAAAATGATGCATCGAATACACAAGGCCTGATATTTGATGTTATAAAATTTGCTAGCAATTAGATGTAAATGCTAATATTAATGTATACATATTAACAAAAATAAAAAGATACACATACGAATCAGAATACAAAACCAACAAATAAATATTGATGATAAAATGTGAGTAAATAAGTATATATGATGCATAAAAATATTATCATTCTTCTCATTACCATTTCTTTTAATATTATTTTATGCATGGTGAGTGACAGATATGCATCTCAATCTTTCAGAAAGAATAAAAAAATAAAAATAAAAATAAACATGCTTCAACAAAATATTTTCACCATTGTATGAATAAAAAGAGTGTATTTATTTCATTTCTTTTTATTTATTTATCAATTTGTTAGCCTCTCAGTTTCTTTTTTTATAAATTTTGTTTAATCAGCATAATCAAGTTCTTGTAATATATGAAAAATAAATAAACTTGATGTGTGTAAAAAGTGTAAACAAAAATATAAAAATCTGTTATTGCACAGTGTTAAATATATATATATAGGCATAGCAAATTAAAAAGAAATTGAATTTTGAATGTACGTGAAAGATGAAATGTGTAAATTTATAGCAATGTGCGAAAATAAGAACATCATGGATGTAAAATATTACGGGCGAGAAAGTCTTTTATGAACATCAGCTGATTTACTGTAATGACGTAACCCTTTCACGTCTACATGCAGTGAACAATAACTTGAAACTAAACATACTGATTTGTGATAATCGCAGGTGTGAAAAATATAAATGTCTAACGAGAAATTTTGAATATAAATTACAGTTCAGTATATAATTTCAGAATATCAATTTAGAATATATATATATATTAAATGGCATTCCTAAAAATAGGAGATTCTAATCATATTTCGCCAGCATAAATTTTTATATAACAAAATAAAACACAAAAATTTAAACTTTACAAAACTTTTGATAACTTACTTGTTTGTAAAATGTTTTCGGTTTGTTGTTTCATTTTGGCAGTAATATTAATATCATCCTTATACATTAACCGAGTTTTCAAAGATTGCAGTTTAAATTAATAATATGTATTTAAATATTTTCATTGTAAAATTATTCCGCTCTCTTTAAAACTGAAGCATAGTATTGAAAAAATAAATAGCTAAATAAATGCAGATACTTTATTTCAATAATAGTAAAAATTATAGATTAATTAAATATTTGATAACATGCAATCCATTAATATATATGTATATAGGCTTCAATAATAAATATTTATTTATTCTAAGTTAACGCTAATATTTGCAAATTAAGAATTTACAATAATACTTCTATTTTTTCTTTTTTTTTTTTTTAAGAATAATTTTCCATTTTTTATACGGGATTTTTTTTCTTATTTTATATATATAGCAGAGAACCGTGTATTATGGACCCCCTAAGTAAGAATGTTATAAAACTAGAATTATTAAATTAAAAATATTTAATTCGGTGGCTGCTCATTACAATTGCATAGTTACATAGTTTAAACTTGGTTAATACTCTAGGAACTATTAATAATTGCAGAACATAATTATTTTATTTACGTATCGGTGGACCATATTACACGAACCTATGTGTAATATGGACCAAGCGGTTAATAGTGGTCTTTCCCGTTTCCGAACAGTTGACACACTTGGAATTGTGAAACGAACTGCCCAGCATGTTGCCTCGTACACTTGTATATCTCTTGGGAATAGTAGAAATGGACGAATAAAAAGCGGTGGTCTATAGGTTATATCGAATGGGTAGTGTGCGAAAGAAGCGATAATTTGATTACCTCTGCTTCCCTGGCCTATTCTATAGCCTCAATATTTTGAGTATGCGACATATGTAAAGCGAGCATTAAAAAATCTCTCTGTTTTTAATATGGACCACTGGTCCATATTACACGATACAGCATGATTCATATTAACGCGTAAACAGAGGAACGTAGTTTCCAATCAAAAATCGCTATGCAAATTCATGCCTATGAAACGCATGTCTAAATTGTTCATAAAATAAGTACATTTGCTACTATTAACGTGAAAATTATATTACAATTACCTGAGAGCAGAAAGTAATACTTCCATTTTAATATACTTGTTAAATCAATGACCATATAAACCGAAAACTCAATTTCATAATCCTTCAAATACAGGTATGCATGTACAAGTCACTCCATGGTTTGTGCAACAATAAGATTCACTAAAAGCAATAAGACGATTTCACCATCTAGTGTTGAACATACAAATTTCCTCATGGTCCGTATTACGGGATGGTCCATAATACACAGTTCTCCCCTATATATATATATATATATATATATATATATATATATATATATATATAAGTTTTTCTGAAATCTCTAGATACTATTTAAGTTTATAAGGCACATGGATGTGATAGCGGACCATTGAATGTTCTCAAATACAAATATCCTGATACCGTTTAAGGCATTAAAGTTTGTTGTTGTTTGGAATACACATTAAGCCATATATCCTGGTCTAATGGTATCCACCAGAGGCCGATCAGTTCTGCGTTCAAAGCTGGTAGATGTGAGGGACCGAATTCGATCCCCTATATCGCTCCTCACTCTAACCGTTCCGAGTTTTCCATGGTTTTCTCCGAAACTTGCATAAATACGGGTTAAGACAACTGAGAAAGACCCCCAAAAGAAGACACTCCCATTCAGGCCTAGGACCTCAGTGCAGTCAACCAACCTTTCTCCAAAACACCAAACGCCTGGTGTAATGTGTAATGTTATAGAAAAAATGACAGTTGAAATATAACCAACTACAAATCACAGTTATAGAAATTTATTTATCACTTACAAAATATTACCATTTTGATAAACTAATCAGTAACATTCATTCTGGTACTAAAACTAATTTGTGCATGATTCAGAACTACTTTTCATAAGTTTAAATTAGCTTTACAATCACATTTTAATAAGCTTTAATATAAAACTGAAGAAAAAAAATTAAACGTTACCTTTCTTTCAAAATATTTTATGAGACAGAAATTTCCTTAGTAACGTCATGAAAACAAATTCTGAATCATATTAAATTCCCTTAAGCTACAAATAACAAACATCATTTTCAGGTCATCCATTTATTGTCCTTTATTTATTGACTTTTGTATTCTTTACTATTTTATATTTTACTTTATGTATTATTAAGGAAAATTAAAACTATCATGGAAAGAGTCAATTTCCTTTTCTCTTACAATTTGGCATTAAGTGCTGTCGAAATGTGGACATTTTATTTTGTGAGAAAAATCGAAAAATAAATTATTGAATATTGAATTGAATTAAACAATTGTTTGGTTGTAAATGTAAGATGAATATGTTCAAATTGGAACTGGTGTCCGATTGCTTATTGTTCTGGAATTTTGTGCCAAGTAACGTATTAAATCCGTTTAAGGCACAATGTTTGTTGTTCTTTGGAATCTAAATTAAGCCAAGCCTAACGAATCATACTGTTATATATATATAGCTATGTCAAAAATTGGATCACAGTTAAAGAAAAAAAAAATTAACACATACGAAATATTGACAATTTGTAAATCTAATGCATAACATTCACTGTGATTTTAAAATTATTTTATTTAGTAATAAGATATACTTTTCATCAAATTATATAAGCTTTACACCCAGATTTTAATAAGTTTTATTTTAAAATGGAAGAATATATTCAGATGTTACCTTTCTTTCAAAATATCTTGTGAGATAGAAATTTCATTAGCAATGCAATGAAAGCAATTCCTGGAGCATCCCTTAAGCCACAAAGTACAAACTTCGCTTTCATGTCATTCATTTATTGTTCTTCGTTTAATAGCATTTGTATAAAAATATTTTTTAAATATTTTATGCATTACTTTATGTTCTATTTGTTAACTTTAAAACAATCCTATGGAAAGTGTCAATTTTCTCTTTCCGAGTTATTTGATATTGAATGCTGTCTAAACGCAGTAATTCCATTTTGCGAGAAAAATTGCAGAATAATGTATTGGATATTGAATAAAAAAAATATTTGGTTGAATGTAAGATGAATATGTTAAAATAGGAATTCTTCGATAACATACTAAAAGTTTCACGAGTCTTACAATTTGAGGAGTAGCAGATAAGATGCTTATAACCTCATCCTGTCTCATTTATAATGCTTATTTTGCTGTAATATTTTTAATATTGTAACATTGTTTCATTATGTTTTTAGATATTAAATATACTGACATAATGACATAATATTTTATTTTAAGACTTTATTAAACATTTCTTAATGTTGATAAGTAAAATTCTCAAAGCATTTAATACTTTTATCCTGATATTTTAAATTATGCTTTGATTATTACTGCTTTACAAAGAGTTTGGTTTAAGTATGTCAATTTCGTATCCAAATGCATTATAATAATAAAGTACATATTCAACAAACTCTAACATAAATACGTATAACGGAAACATATTGCAAAATTTTCTTTTTACAAATTCTAGAACATAGTAAATAGATGAAAAAAATAATAATAATAATAATAATAATTTACTGTGTCACAAAGTTAGTAACTTACTACATTACGTATTAATTATAATAAAGAAGTTTCTATTAAAAAATGAAGAAAGACTCAAATTCACAAACGAAATCAAGAACAGGATTTAAAACTAATTTTTAAATTTGTCAGTCAAGTACGATAAATATTTTTGAAATCTCATTAAACATAATTTTACGTAAATTTTTTTTACGTGGTGCATACTTGCCAATAGTTTCGATTTTTAATTTAGATTTACACCACAATTGTTTTAAGAGAAATCGTTCATATATTTTTTCTACGATTTAATAAAGTGAAAATTGTCATAGAAAGTTTCTGTTTTGAAGACTCTGGCTTAAACCTGTATACTATGGCGTCAATGTCCACAAAGTGTTATTATATATATATATATATATACAAACAAAAAATATTATTACTATTTTTTTTTTTATTAGTTCAATATTCCCAATAGACAGTTCTAATTCTAATTTTAAGTGTTCTTATTGGAAAAATATATCAAATAATAATCAAATTAAGCAACAAATATTTACTGAAATATGAATAATAATTATAAATTGTTTATTTTATTGCGATATAAATATTATTTAAAACTACCTTATATCCTATTTAAATTTTAAATGAAGCACAGCATAATTATAAAATAAATTAAAAGACCTTACTTAGGCTTCATCTTCTGTAAGAAGCTTTACGTGAGAGGATCCTCCCCCTTTATCAATTACAAACTTTGCTTGTGGGCCTTGGCTTATAGCTTTACTTCGTTCTTCTAATAAGTAGCGCCACTGCGGATCTGTTTTGGCGGACTCGTGGTCATTAATGGCGACATTATCACTAATTATTTCGATACTCTCTCTGTAAAACGCTTAAGGATGGTTATTGTAATTGGCCAATTTTTCAACGTCATTAAATTTAATATCTATTTTATTTTCGTAATATGTTCAAGCAAGCGCTTTAGTAAATCGGGCAAATTTAATATCATTTTCTTGTTCTTTGAGGCGTGTTTTTATTTTTATTTTTGTAACACCTATGTAACTTCCGGTATTTTTATCGGGGATTTCTACAGGGATTTTATAAACTCCGGCGGTTTCAAGGGGGGGGGGGATAATATCGTTGTCGTTTCTTATAATTTGGAAAATATTTGGGTTGGGCTTTATTGGGATGTTTAGATTAATTTTATTAGCGGTATTTTTTACTTTGTTTGAGGTTCCTTGATTATAAGGTATTGAAAATGTAAACTTTGTTTGCGTTTTTTGATGGCTAGGATTCTGATTTAATTGTTTAATTCTTTTTTTATATAGCTTTTCAACAAGGAATTTAGGATATCCGGCATTAATGGTTAGTTTTTAATAAATTTAAGTCTTTAATAAAGAATTTAAATTTATTAAATTTATCATATATGTAAATATCAATTGCATTATATTATTTAATATTTTTCAAGTCACAATCAAAATATCTACAAATGCAATAACTTTAGAATATTTTACTTGTAGATATAATACCATCTAGGTTGCCATATTATTTTGTTAGTATTATTCTGTAACATTTACGTTTAAGTAAGTATAGCTGAATTGTTTTTTACATTTGCATAATTTACATCTATATAAAATATAGGTACTTTTTTTTTTTTCACATGGTTATTTTTTAAAACGACTATAACATTTTCTTAATTATAAAGCACCAGAATTTCACATATTGTTATTCCAAGCAAACATACTAAGCCCAAACAAAATTTTAATTAACATTTCTAAACTGTGTTTAAATTTCAAACAAACATTATACACGCAGGTTTTTATTTTCTATAGATATTATTTCCTGCTAAATTGATATAATATATTTTTGAAAATACTTAAAAGCAATATAGAATACAAGTTTAATATTTCATTCAAACTATGTTACAAGATACATATTTCTGAAATAATGTCATGGTTTCCAAATTTTCAAACATATTAAATTCCTTTAAGCTACCGAACAAGATTTCATTTTCATATCTGATTGGTTTCTGCATTCAAATATTTCTTGAATAGTTTATTTTTAGCTGTAGCACATTGTTTGGAAATTTCAAAAACTGTACCTTGTTGAAGGGTGCTGATTTCCGTCTTTCAAGTTATTGGATATTAAATGTAGCTTATGAAACTTGTCGTAATATCGAAATATAGGTATTTTATCTTCCGAGTTGAATAAGAAAATACTTTATTGGTCATAATATGTATATGATACGTACCTTAAAATTATGATTTAACCTTAAAATTTTAGAAATTAATACATACATGTTAATACCAACACAACAAAAATAAAACTGATCGTAACACAGCACAAAAACTAGCACAGAAATGTTGCGTTTCTTATTTAAATCCAATAAGAGACAAAACCAATGTAAATTACTTAAGCCCACATGAGTAAAAAGGACAATTAAACATATTGACTGAGAAAATTGATGAAGGATCTCAAAAAATTGTCCATGATAATGCACACGATTTCCATATTAGAGAAATAGTATAACACTAAATATCCAAACAAACGTTGAATTTAGGTCATTGGTTCAACCATTCGTTTTAAAGGTATTGGCGAGCTCTTTTGAAAGATACCCATCATGAAAATTTACTCCCATCGAAGGGGTACTTCCCCCCCCAGGGGGGGGGGAGGCGGGGATCCTACATACACATTTTTTTCCCAGTTGACTATCTCTGTGACAATATATATATATTCGTTTAATTTGATTTAGTGCAGTCTGTAGATGTTAAACTCTACTTATCCCTTAAGACGTAATGTATTTGGATAATTTTGAGTGTCACTATACACGAACCATTTGCTTCATCTCAACGAAAAGCTTACTGTAGCATCCCTATATGATACACATTTAATATACCAAGTTTGGAATTTCTGCTACAATTTATTCTTAAGGTATGCTCAGAACCGTGCTTAGGAGGGGGGGGGGGCGTCTAAAAGCTAGTGCGGCTAAAAATGCCAAAATTTCAGCTAAAAATTAGGTTTACTAAAATTGTTAGATTTTTTTTAAAAACATGATTGGATTGGATTTGGGAATAAGGCCGATTGACTGCTGTAGGTCCTCGACCTGAGGAGGATTGAACTCCGTGGGGGTCTTTCTAAAGGGTCCTAGCCCGTATTTACGCAATTTTCGGAGAAAAACATCAAAAGCTCTGATCGGCCAAGCCGACAAGCGCGACTTGGGATTGAACCCGGCACCTCATGCTTTAAGAGCATAACCACTCGGCCGCTGGAGGCTTCTTTTTAAAACAGAGAAAAAAAAAAAACTTGATAACTTTTCATCTGTGGCAATCCGGCAGGTTTTGGCTTTAAAGGATAGTTTTCAGAAGCAGAAGGAGGGAAATAATTTAAGTGCCTAGTATGGCGGCTAAAATCTTTTGTCTAAGAGGGCGGCTAAAAGTTTTCGCCCAGGGCGACTAAAAGTGTAGGCACGGCCCTGGGTATGCTGATAACAGACACACAGACATCCATCCATCCATACACAGAGACAGACCGACACACAAACAGACAGACACACAGTCCATTCTTTAAAAACATGATTTTCGTATTCAAGTGACCTCAGAAAATGTAAATATAACAAAAACTCACGTTCGAAAATTTGACCCTAAAACAATACTTTCTCGACAGTATGGGTAAGACAAAGTAAAAAATAAAGGACCACAGGAAGAATAATTGGAATAAAAGATGCGTAAAAATAGAATTATTATTATCAACAGGGAGCATGTGCTTCTTTGAAGCAGAGACAGCTGCAGGATTTCGTAAAACAATATTTAAATTGTTTAGTACCTTTGTAACACTCAGCAGAAAAAAAAAAAAGATAGATGAAGACATCAACATAAAATAAATTTTATATATGTACAGGGTGGCCACAATTAAACTGCCAGTGTTTCCAGTATTCTATAGAGTAATCTAATTGCGTGAGTGGCGCCAAATTTTGTAGGGTGACTGAAGAAAACGGGGGATGAAGTAATACAATAAGAAAAATATTAGCTCCTAAAGTCACCGCTAGGGATTATGTGGCGCTAGTAAAGAAATGAGAGTTCTAAAAATACGCCGAATCAATGTTGAAATAAAATTAGCTTTTATTTAGTGCATTTAACAATTTAATTTATGTTTAATGTGGTAACAAAAAAAAAAAAAAAAAGATGCATAAACAGTGATAAAGTTTCTATTGTTGTGAATACTGTGCACAGAATGCAATATGCGGTACACAAAAACGGGGGTCACATTGAACCTGATTTGGATGTGCTGAATAAAATGTAATTTTATTTCAGTATTGTCTCCGCGTTTTTTAGAACTCTGATTTCTTTTACACACTTTTGGAACTAATATATTTTTAGTGCAATCCTTCGTCCCCTTTCTTGTTAACCCGAGAGTACTCGCGTCATATTTTTATAGCGCTAGTAGTCGCGTGTCGGACTTTTTGTCGCCGCTGTTTTGTGTTGGTTGAAATCCGAAAGAAACCCAGTAGAGAAATATGAAGTGCCTTTAATTCGCGCGAAAAATTTCCCGCAAAACTCTAACCTGTCTGAATAACCGGAAATGGGAAAAGAAATAAATCAACGTTAGTGGTCGCGTCGCGGTCAAATAGACCGATTTGAGATGTAAAATGCTTTTAAATGCTCAAAAAATAGCAGGAATGACTTAAAAACATACTATGTTAGAGGACATCCACCCAAGGTCGGGTACACAGAGTTTTCCCACTTTATTTTTAAGGGGTGATCTGCAGGAGGAATTTATAAGCGATGGCTGGCAAAAAAGACCAATATGCGACTACTAAAGGGTTAAATCATCCTATAAAAATTGACGTCATTCGCGCAATTAGATCACTCTAGAGAACACTGAAAAAACTGTTAGTTTAATTACATACACAGCCTGTATATAGTCAAAATATTTATATTAAGTATTGCAAATTACACCACTTTTATACAATCACATACGCCATTTATGGTTATAAAACATGAAAAATCAATGTCATTCTCTTACATATATATAGTTAAAATGGGTTAATAAAATTACGTTAGTTATGTAGTGCAATTTTTAATAGAATCATACAAAATTTTCTAAATTTTATAATACAAATAATATTAATGATAATATGATATCCTTATATTAAGATTAAGGTAATGCCTAATGTTATACATTTATAATTTTCAATTTAAAATAATGAAAAATTTACTTTCATCAATCTAAATGCATATTAACCTTACAAGGCACCCAGTTCCATATGTGGAACACCGAATTTAATCGTTCCTATAGCTATAAATCTAATAGTAGTGACATCTCTTGACATCTTGATAGAAGCTACTGACACTTAGCAATGTAGTATCACGAATCTTTCCCTAAAGATGTCGTTCGTGTTTTTGTTATAGTGCACTCAGTGTGAAATTTGAATGAAAGTGATACGTTAGTCGTTTGTCTAAATTCAAAAATAAAAAAAAAGAATAGTTATTGAACAGTTTTGACTCGAAAATAAATATTGTGTGTTATAACGAAGTGTATATTTTGCAGAGGTAAGCTGTTTTATATATATATATATTACAATAGAAAACGTATTAGTAAATCATATTTTTATTATGTTCCACATACGGTACGTTGAGCTAAAAAGTTGATTTTTCTGTAAAATATGGTTTTATTTTTATTTTTATAAGTTTTCCCTATCTTCTGATCACTAATTGCAACCTATATATTTTTGTCGCGCACTAAAAAAAAATTGAGCCTTGTAGGGTTAAACGTTTATAATAATTAATGCATATTTAAGCCAGTGTGTAATAACTTGTTATCAATTAATTATAGACACGAAAGTCAAATGATAGTGGGTTAGAATGGACAGAAATAAATCTTACAGATTGTCTACATCTCTAAATTTGGATTCTTTTGATTGATCTTATATCAGCAAGGGAGAATTACTATAAATAATAAAAACTGTTTTTAAAAACATGTATGTATTGTTTTGAAAAATATTATATGTATCTAGTAGATCACGCAATTTTCGAAAAAAAAAATATTACTTCATCGTTACTAGTGCGTGTATATTATATACAGGAGGTAAAAGGCTTACCATTTAAAAGGATATCCTATATTATAATATTTTATGTATTGTATGAGTAGAAATCGATTTCACTTAATTTTCTTTCAGTAAAAAAAAAGTTTTTGGTGCTAAACAGTTATTCAAATTGTAAGTTCGCTACAGAAATAAAAACTGCTTTGTACTTCTTAATGAAATTATTAGAGGCTTATCATACGAGAAAATCAGCAAAGGTCTTATTTTGATATGAAATTCTGTAGATTTTAAGTATTTAATTAAACGGCTACCAAATGTAGAATTATTATTACTTATTCTAGATTCAGCATTTAGCTGATTTTTTTTTCGGTTTAGTTTTGATGAGAATTGTTAGTTGCAAATGTCATTCAGCCAACAATTATCTAAATGTGAGTTAGATAGTAAATCAGCCCCTCCCCACTTATTCTTTATCAATCAAAGATATAAGAAAATAACTTTTATATATATATATATATATATATATATATATATATATATATATATATAAAAACCTTATTGGGATAGACATTATTGATAATTGTGAATTCAAAATATTTTTAAACTGTAAGTTTTAATTATATAAAGTTTAGACGATTACTTTTATAATGAATTCAAATTTGCAGCGTATCACTTATTCACAATTTTAAACGTTTTTACTTTTTATTAATTAATTAATTTATTTATTGTTATATTTGGCATGTTTTTTTCTATTATAACTTATGTGGCATATTTGGTAAGTGAAGGATGCATTTTGTTAATATAACTACATATTAATAGGCAAGCATAAAATTCGTAGTCCCTTTTTAACGTATTAATTATGGGAGCAGGGGGTTGATAATGGTATCATTCCAAAGGTATGGTTAGCCAGATGCTGCGAATACAAAAAGTATTTTCTTATTATGTCTAGAAGGTATTTGAAAGTACTTTTATATTTTATGCATTTTCCCCCATTTTTCCCTTTCATGCACGTATTCCTTTACATTAAAATATACCTAAAATTGGAAAGTTGTTAAATCTGGCAATTTCATAGAACTTCAATGAAACCATAGATACATTAATTTGTATAATGTAGCATCACTATACGCAAGCGAAGTGATGACGTCACTGGACGTCCGTGGAGCCACGAAAAAGATTTCCTTAATTAAACTTATCCTTCTAAAATCTTATCCTTCTATCATCTCTGATCTTATCCTTCTATGTTAATCTTATCCTTCTTATCCTAATCTTATATATCCTTCCCTTTAAATTGCGGAAATCGCTGTACTGCTCTAGTTGGTAGGCACTAATTTAGGTCAAGATGCATCTACATATAAAATTATATGCATTTTTGTGCAGTAGTTCCTGAGACATACCCTTCCCTTAAATTGCAGATATTTCTGTATAGTAGCGCTACCTGTTGGCCGATAAGCATTCAAATTGCACCAGCTGCTTACATATAGAGTTTTGTTTTATTATACGCAACAGAAAGTAACCTAACCTTCACTTAAATTGCGGAAATCGTTGAATAACAGCGTCACCTGTTGAGAAGTCGACACCAAAAGTTGATAGGCACTAATTTAGGTTAACATGCATCTACATATAAAATTATATGTGATTCTGAGCAGAAGTATCGGAGATACAGTTGTCCCACGCACACACACAGGCATACAGACATTTTTTTAAAAGATCAAATCGTGTTCTAGACATCTCAAAACGTGTAAATCCGTCGAAAACCGAAAGTCGAAACTTTTTACAAATTCAAACCTTTCTTCTATTGAATATATAAGAAAGTAAAAATGGGGAAAAAAATAAAATGCCCATTTTAAAGTGAATTACTAACATTTGCAATAAATATTTTATGCTATTAAGTGGCTTTCTGTTCATTAACAATTATTAATTTCACCCTAAAATCTAAATTTGTATACAGACGTGAGATGAAATAAGGATAAAAGAGTATACGTAAGTTACAGAAAGAAATTCATTACTTGGATGAAGTACATAACTGAGCTATGTCTACGACATTTAGTTCCGTAGTCAGCCTGCATTAACGAAAAACACTAATCAAAGATATAAATTTTCTGAAAACTTAAACTAACAATTCCTTGCTTAACAATGAATTCTTAATGAAATTAACTTCATTATAATATGAAATATTAAATTATCGTAAATTCTGAAGACCGCACTTCATTTCAATCTTCTCCAAACTCATTTCAGAAATCATCTAACACAAATAGGGTGATTCCATGTAATATGTAACGTTAGTCAAACACAGAGATAATTCTGCTTACAGCAGTATTTCTTAATAACAATCACTACCGTATTCAAAAAATTACAGTAAATATATTATTAAAATTTCTGTAGAGTAATACTGGTGACAAAAAAAAGAGGAATTATTATTATTTTGCGTGACTGATGTTACCTTCTTCAAAAAAAAAAAAAAAAAAAAAAAAGCTGCTTTCAGATATTTTCTTTTTTTCTTTCTGCTACCTCCAATTAGATAATTTAGGATTCATGCATTAAAAGTTTATTACGATACATATATATATATAAACTAAGCGTGTATTTAAGTGCTCACATTTTTAAAGATAATTTTTATTCATGCATGAATATATATATCTTTATATATATATTTCTTTTGTGCGTGTGTATGTCACTGAACTCCTCCTAAACGGCTGGACCGAGTTTAATGAAATTTTTTGTGTGTCTTCAGATGGATTCGAGAATGGTTTAGATTTACAAATGAAAGTTGTAACTTAATTAGTTCTTTCTTAATTAATTTTTAACCAACAGTTTCAACAAATTTTCCACCTAGATGGCGTGAGTTGTCCATAAACACGATGTCAGAATTTATTTGATGTTGAAATGAAAAATGAATTTTTAACCGTCTTACGAAGTGTTTAAAATATTTTTTCAAAGTTAATAATTTTAGAATCATAAACACGATGTCAGAATTTATTTAATGTTGAAATGAAAAATGAATTTTTAACCGTGAGTTTTTAAAATATTTTTTGAAAGTTAATATTTTTAGCCTGAGGATTAAAATGGTATATTCTTTTAAAAAATTCGTCAATATGCGACGGAGTTATTTTATGTTAAAATGAAAAATGAATTTTTAGGCCATTATTATTTGTGCAGATGGAAAATGTACTAAAAGTTTTCCGAAAAATTTCACTAACGATACGATCACAAATGTTGACGGATATCCAATATATCGTCGAAGAAATCCCGATAATGGCGGACAATCTTATCATCTAAGGCGGTCATCTATGTCAACAACATAGACATTGACATTGATAACCGTTGGGTGGTCCCATATTCGCTCTGCTGAGCAAAACATTCAATGCTCATATTAATGTTGAGTTCTGCAGTTCAGTGAAGAGTATCAAATACATTTGCAAGTATGTGAATAAAGGCAGTGATATGGCTGTATTTCGAGTTGAAAATACCAATGTGAATGCTCCTCCGGTGAAAACCAACGATGAAATAACACTTTACCAAATTGGCCGGTACGTCAGCTCCAATGAAGCTGTTTGGCATATATTTGGTTTCCCAATTCATGAACGGGATCCAGCAGTTCTTCATTTAGCCGTCCATCTTGAAAATGGCCAGCGCGTATATTTCACGAGCGAGTCCTAATTGAAATATTACATCAAGATGTAATTAGTGTTTGAATAGTTTTGAAGTGTGCATAAAAAACTATACATTTTGCAAATTTAGTGCGGAATTGGACTATTATTTTATATAATTTTCTATCAAATTTACACGCGCGTTGATTAACAACCACCCTAACCTACAAATTTATTTGTGTAGCTAATTTATTATATTTTATTTATTTATTTTTTGAATGGAACACCTTTAATATCGGAACCCTTTGGCAAAATTTGAAATTTGGCACCGAAGTAGCTCGGACGCTTCTCGTCAAGATCTTTAGTTCCACAATTGAGATAGCCATTTCAATTCATCGCAAAAATGGCTTAAAATATTTAAAGTCACCAAAGGGGTCCCATACTTTTGTGCGTGTGCATGTCACTGATATTTTATTTATTTAATTTTTGTATGGAAAATTTGGCACCGAGGCAGCTCGGACGCTTCTCGCCAAGATCTTTAGTTCCACAATTGAGATAGCCATTTCAATTCACCGCAAAAATGGCTTAAAATATTTAAAGTCACCAAAGGGGTCCCATACTTTTGTGCGTGTGCATGTCACTGATATTTTATTTATTTAATTTTTGTATGGAAAATTTGGCACCGAGGCAGCTCGGACGCTTCTCGCGAAGATCTTTAGTTCCACAATTGAGATAGCCATTTCAGTTCATCGCAAAAATGGCTTAAAATATTTAAAGTCACCAATGAGCTCCCATACGTTTGTGCGTGTGTATGTAACTGATATTTTATTTATTTATTTTTTGTATGCAACACCTTTAGTATCGGATCCCTTTGGCAAAATTTGAAATTTGGCACCGAAGTAGCTCGGACGCTTCTCGCCAAGAACTTTAGTTCCACAATTGAGATAGCCATTTCAATTCATCGCAAAAATGGCTTAAAATATTTGAAGTCACCAAAGGGGTCCCAATTTGTGGCTTAGATTTAGAAAGTCCGTGCTTTTCTCACGGCCAATTATATGTTGCGTGTTCCATTGTTAGAAAACCTTCGAATTTGTTTGTGTATATTCCTCAAGGATTAACCAAAAATATTGTACATCCAATAGCATTACGATAAATTAAGTTTTTGTAGATTTAAAAAATATACCTGTTATAAAATAAATTGAGTTTCAACTTTTTCACCTTTAATTAAAACGAATTTAAGTTTTTATTTAATACGAACTCTACTTTTCACTTCGCTCATACCATACACATACTCACATGCATCGATTGATTGAATTGTGATAAATGTACATGTAATGATGTTAGATATTGTAATAACTTTTTGATAAAAATTTTCATCAAATCGGTCCAGATTGTTACAGCTTATTCAAAAGAGACGGAATTTTCATGTGAAATTCGCTGCTATCAGAGATTCTCTCATAAATTGAAAAATTTGCCGTATGAAATAAAATTTTGTGCTGTTCGACATTCAGCGGAGGTTTTAAATAACAAGTAGCAAGTAGAAAGTACCAAGTAGCAAGAAGCAAGTAGCGAAAGTTTCGGTAATTATGCCTTTTATGTTATAATAGGACAACCAAATACATAAAATTATAATTTGACTTTCCTTTCTCGACTACCACAGGTAGTAATAGTATTGCATTCGATGAAAAATTTTGATAATGTGTCGTCGGCTGATTCGTAAATTTTAATAACTTTCTATTGAAAAAAAAAAGTGTGTTTTATTTTATTTTTATATACTTTTTATTGATCAGCTTGCGCATATGGTGGAAGGGTGAAAGGAATCTTATGACTGCCGTATTTCCTAAACGAATTAAAATATTTACAATGGCGACATTTTAAAATTATAGAAAGTTCAGTAGAAATATGTAACATTTTTAGTACAAACATGGGTTTGTCATGTTTTGTTAGCATTTAGTAATAGAAAATTTTGCATGGAAAACCAGAAGTGTGACTTAAAGTTTTTATCTCAAAAAATATTGTAATAATATTCTTAAAATCCATTTTAAATGGTTTTTCATATCTATAACTATAATTTTTTTATCGAAAATTAAGAGGGATTTTGGATAATAGACTGATTTTAAATCTCGAAATTGAATATTTCGAGATCTTTCTTTCCGAGATTTTTATTCCTAATATGCTGTATTTATTGATTAAGAAAGACTCTTAGGAATGTATTTAAAATTGGTTTATTATTTGTCCTTACAGGTGTGATTATGTGGTTTGTATTAGATATTTATTGCAGAAAATTTGGTAAGCGTAATATTTTATTAGATCAATTTCAAATATTCTTAATATACGACGTCAAAAAAAATGTTATAACATATGTAAAATATTGATTAATGTATAGTTTATATGTTATCGTGTATATGTTGTGCACCAGTTTTGTTTTAAATCTTTCATGTTCTCAAGTATTTTGGGAAAAGTTTGCCATATTCAATTATTTTTTGTTCATTTACATAGTTCAACATTTTATATAAACTAGCGAGCTTCGCCCGCTAGCGGGTCAGTATTTTCAAATGAATCACTAACAGTAACTTTTAGTCTTAAGTAAAGAAATTGAAAAAAAAAAACATTTATGAATGAGTAAAAAGTCGGTCCGTGTCCCCACTGCCTTCGGCAGCGCAGTCCCGTGCACGCTGCGCGCGCACAACTTAAAAGATACATGCGCTGCACGCGCGTATTCCTTCCCTGACCCTTCGTGCCTCCTAAAAAAAAATCTGATCGGGTAAAAACTCCCACCGGGTCCCCACTGCCTCCGGCAGCACAGACCCATGCGCGCTGCCCGCGCACATATTCCTTCTCACATCAAAATTTTATTCTTAAGAAAATGTAAAAAATCATTTCTCTTCGGGTAAAAATCCGGACCGGGTCGCCACTGTCTTCGGCAGCGAAGTCCCGTGCGCGCTGCGCGCGCACAACTTAAGGGTTACATTCGCTGCGCGCGAGTATTCCTTCCCTGACCCTTCGTGTCTGAAAAAAAAATTCTGATCGGGTAAAAACTCTCAACGGGTCCCCACTGCCTCCGGCAGCGCGGACCCATGCACGCTCCGCGCGTACGAGTGAAGGTATACGTGCGCTGCGCGCACATATTCCTTCTCAAGTCAAAATTTTATTCTTAATTAAATTTCAAAAATCATTTCTCATCGGGTACAAATTCGGACCAGGTCCCCACTGCCTTCTGCAGCGCTGTCCCGTGCGCGCGCAGCGCGCACGTATTCCTTCCCTGACACTTCGTACCCCGTAAAAAATCATTTCTAATCGGGAAAAACTCATACTGGATCCCCACTGCCTTCGGCAGCACAAACCCGCGCGCGCTGCGTGCACATATTCCTTCTGAAATAAAATTTTTAATCTTAAGAAAAGAAAAAAAATCATTTCTCATCGGTTAAAAAGTTGGACTGGGTCCCCACTGCCTTCGGCAGCGCAGTCCCGTGCTGGCTGCGCGCGCACAAGGTAGGGGACGCGCGCATGGTGCACGCCTATTTCTTCCTCACACTTTCATCCCCGCCTAATTAACCTACATATACCGATTTTGAACGGTCTAACTCAATTAGCTGAGATGCAAAAGAAAACTGATTCAGGAGACCTCAAAACGTGTAAATCTTGTGAAAACGTTCGATAACATAAAAGAACTTTAAAATATCTTTCGAATGATGTATTAAAAAAATAATTAATCTTAATTAGAAATTGAAATATTGAAATTTGAAAATATTACAGCGCCATAAAAGAAAACTGATTCAGGAAAACTCAAAACGTGTAAATCTGGTGAAAACTTTCGATAATTTAAAAGAACTTTAAATTATCTTTCGAATGATGTATTAAAAATAATTTAATCATAATTAGAAATTGAAATATTAAACTTGAATATATTACAGCGCCATCTGGCGGTACAAATTTCTGTATTCCATTGTTCGATTTCAAATCAAAAAAGCGTTCTAATGATGTATTACTTATGAAATTATTTTAATTAGTAACTCAGATACAAAAAAAAACCTAATCAGGACACCTCAAAACGTGTAAAACGGGTGAAATAAAGCGCGCGGTGCACACATATGTCTTCCCCAACCTTTCAGCCCCTCCCAATTAGCCTACGTATACCAATTTTGAACGGTCTAACTCAATTAGCTGAGATGCAAAAGAAAACCTAATCAGGAGGCCTCAAAACGCGTAAATCAGTTTATAACTTTCGATAATACAAAATAACATTAAAATATCTTTAAAATGATGTATTAAAAATAATTTAATGATAATTAGAAATTGAAATTTTAAAATATTAAACCGCCATCTTGCGGTAGAAATTTCTGTAATGTACAGTTCGATTCCAAATCAACAAAGCTTTCTAACGATGTATTACTTATGAAATTATTTTAAGTAGTAGCTGAGATACGAAAGAAAACTTATGTGGGACTCCTCAAAACGTGTAAATCTGGTGAAAACTTTCGATAATATAAAAGAACTTTAAAATATCTTTCAAATGATGTATTAAAAATAATTCAATCATAATTAGAAATTGAAATACGCGTATTAGAATAAAATTTAATTTGCAATTAAAATGTAAACCTTTTGTATATTGACGAAATTCGATGGAATTTGAACTGCAAGTTTATTTTGTGGTGTTAAGATTTTATACCAAGTGTCGTGTCCGAATTCGAAAAATTGAAGAAAATAGAAATTTGCAATTTTTTATCCCACTTAAAATACACCCGACTATCAACGGCAGGTGTTTCTTTTTTTCGCTTCCGAGCAGAAATCTCTTCCTTGAAGTGGTTCCCATGGTAACGACAAACGGCAATGGAATTCTGAAAATCACTACGGAAGGAAGGGCGCAGTTTTCAATTCAATGCTTTAAAGCCTGAAAAAAAAAAAAAAAATTATAACTCAATCAGTTTTTGAAATTTTCTCTCAATCTTTTGAGAATTCAAATGTTGAAGCGAGATCTATATACAAAAAAAAAAAAAAAATGATTTATCTCTAAACGCTTTTGAGTTATAAAATGTTTTGTGAAAAAATCGATGTTTCGTAAAATCTAAAAATAAGGACCGCTAATCCGTATTTTGTAAAAATGTTTATATGGTTCGAAAGAGGATTAAATGACCTTTCCTTATATACCAGTTGTTAAGAAATGGAACAGTTACTCGGTCGTACAGGGCGTTTAAAAAAAAACGATCGCGAAAAAGAGAAATTTTGGACCCTTTTTAATTTTTTTTTTTAATATAAAAAATCCGTATTTTCTAAAAAAATTGTACCGTAAGAATCGGTAATAAATGCTCTTTCTCGTGGCACAGGTGTATTTTGGATATTTCCAACAGATCGGCAGAGATCGCTTTACAAAAACCCATGGAATTTCCTCTTTCTCTTTCTTCTTTTGAGGTAAGACGTTCCGGTCGAAATTAATGATCGCGTGCCATTTTGAATCGTTTTTTCGTTAGACATGGGTTGACATTTTAATTATATCTCCGCTAATTAGGGTCGCATCGTTTAGCAAATTAGATAACGTACATCTACGATAAATTCTCTGTCCGACGGTACCTGTTCGAAGTCCGTGCGACCGTTAGCGGCGGAGCCTTAGCTGTTTCAAGCCGTTTCTCAGACACACAGACATACGCGTACAGATTTTAATAATATAAGACATACTTAATATATATTTCACTTTATTTTGCTGTTTTTTTTTTGTTTTGTTTTTTAATTCCTTATATGCTGTATTTTTGTAATTACCATTTTAAATGACAAACGTTTAATGTATATAATATTATGTAATAATAATAAAAAAAAAAAAAAAAAAAAAAAAAAATCACATTTTTTCATAGTATATTTGAATGATTAAAGAACATCAGGTTTCGACGTTTTAATTTAGAATGATATATTACTATGATTGTTGAATTACTGTAAATAAAATATATATATATATATATATATATATATATGTTCATATATAAATATTCAATTCTCATACGGTTGAAATTTTTAGTTTAAAACTAAAGGCAGATGACGTTATAGCTTTCAACTTGTTAACGTTGTAAATTTTACTTTTCTGCATCAACACTTTGTAAGGTAGCGTCGAGTTGAGAAAATGAAGGTCGCCAATGCAATTCAGCATTAGAAAAAGGTTGCAAATAACTTTTTTTTTTTTTTTTTTGGGGGGGGGGGGGTTGTTTTTTTTGAAAAAAAAATGAAAAAAAAAAAAAAAAAAAAGCAATCTAAAAAGTGTATCGGCCGGCGGCGATAGTTCTTTTTTAGAAAAGGTTAAATTTCCCGAGTTATAGTTTGTGATTTCACAAGCTGCTACAGTGGTGAGGCAGTTTTTGATATATTCTAATTTCCATTATTGTATATTTAAGTTCTATGTACGAGTTCTTCCACGTCCCTAGACCATCATTTCTTCTTTAAGTTAAAATAAAAGTTAATGTGTTAAAGTATATGGTTCTCTCTATTTATATTTACACCATTGACAGACATGAAGGAAACAGGAGATCAAGTTGACGTAGGAAATCAAACTTTAAAACTTACGATTTAAATTTATTTTTTAGACAGTCTGAATGTATGGACGAGTAAGACATGACTTGTAATTTTAACTATTATTCATGTAATTTACATGATTGATGCTACAAGTATGAAAATAATGGTATTGTTTTTAACAAAAATAATTTTATCAATTTTGTTTAACGAAATAACCAATTATTTCATTTTCTATTTCAGGTATCATTTTGATTTCTTGATGTGTAAAAGGTGTAAATACTGCAAAATTATAGTTATAATTGTGAGGTAACGTAATTTCCCTATAGCTATGGTTTGTTAACATTTAATGTTTCTCAAACATGTTCTAAATGTATTTATAAATGTTCAATTAAAAAAAATATATATGTACGTATTTTATTTGAATATTAGTTTTATTTAAAAGAAAACAAAAGTTTAGTCTGTTTTTTACTCTTTTCCATAAGCTGCATCACAAAGTTGAATATTGTTTGAAAATCTATATCAATTTAGTAAATTTATCTAATTAATTATGATACATTTCATTTTATAAGAACATGAATAGGCAGAATAATTTAAAATTCATTATTTGCACTTCAAGTAAATACATATAACATTTAGAGAAACGTGAATTAGAAAAACCTAAATTTTAATAGTTTAAATTCAAATTGTACAGACAAATTTTATGTAATACCGTCAAACAACTATATTTTAGAGATTTAATTGGAAATGGTCAGTTTCTAACTAGATTTAGTCTAATAATCAAAGAAAATCCCGTGTAAAGGTGTATTCTGAAGTTTTACAAAGAGAGCGATTTCGTTTAGGAGTTACGAAAAATATGATTTTCAAATTTATCGTGCTACAAAGTTAAATTTAATCTTCAATTTACATTGGTTCGCCAGTGTCTCACTTTTGAATTCCCATATGCTTTACACAATTTATCTAACAAGGAGAGGTCACGACATGGAAAATTCAGAACGGGATGAAATTGCGTAGGATTGTAGTATACTGTGAAGGTAACAACATATTGAAGCAGTAGGATCCACTATTCACAGAATTTCAAGGAAAAAAGCATTTAAAGTTTCAGTAATCTTTAAATACAAGTTATTTCGCAAGCGAAGCAGGGCCCCAGTGACGTGAGTAATTATTTAATTTCGATAATAATTATATATGCAATTAAAATCATCATTTCTCTGTATTTTTATTTATTTATTTATTTATTTTTTGTAATTTAAAAACAAAATTTAATATTGTTCTGAATATACCTAAAATAAAATAAAATACTTAGAAAAATAATTAAAAACATTTTCTTTAGTTTTACCTTATTTTATGGTTAAAACAAAACAAAAATTTATTTTTTAATTTATAGAAATTTATTGTATTTTTAAGTTATAAATATCAAAACTGGTTAAAATTATTTATTTTATATTCAAGAGAATTAAATAATCTTTTATTAAAATTTTCAAATGAATTATAAAATAAAATAAAAAATATAAAAAGTTTAAATTGCATAAAAAATTAAAAAATAAGAAAAAAAAATCCCACAGGTAGCCTCGTACCCATGAAATCTGGGTGGAAGACCAGTGCTTTACGCTCATGCTACTTGGGCGCTGTCTCCCTTGCGAAATAACTTGTATTTAAAGATTACTGAAACTTTAAATGTTTTTTCTCGAAATTTTGTGAATAGTGGGTCCTACTGCTTTAATATGTTGTAACCTTCATAGTATACTACAATCCTGCACAATTTCGTCCCGATCTGAATTTTCCATGTCGTGACCTCTCCTTGTAAGATAAAGCTAATTAATGGAGCTCAGAAATATTTGTAAATTTACGAAAATGTTCATACAAGAAATAGTTAGCCATTGCATAATCGTGTTGTAACTTTTTATTTGTGATAATATATTCATTTACACTTTCTGCCTTTCGATGCTTTATGTAATTAATGGCATTTGTACTTGAGATTTATAGTACACATTAGATAAAATTATTTAGACAACACAAGCCACGGTGACAAATACAGTCCCTTTTTAAGTTACATTTCATATTGCTAAAAAAATATTATATATATATATATATATATATATATATATATAGATTGGTTAAATTTCATTAAT
This sequence comes from Salticus scenicus, assembly GCA_963930645.1. Taxonomy (NCBI): domain Eukaryota; kingdom Metazoa; phylum Arthropoda; class Arachnida; order Araneae; family Salticidae; genus Salticus; species Salticus scenicus. The sequence continues at coordinate 122,551,555 of OZ005659.1, read as the reverse complement.
TTAGTTTCACGTGTATTATTTGTTTCCTAAGGTTTTTTTTTTTTTTTTTTTTCTTTTTCTGTTTAATATTTGTTGAATACAAGGGTGCCAAGTCATTAAGGATTGCCCTATACCTTCATACTTTTTTATTCCGGGTAACAAATACCGGCGAATTATCATTTCTTTATAGTGGTATAAAATTGACTTGGCATTTGTTGTTAGTAAGTTCGCATTTTTGTTAATATAAGAAAAATAAACTTAAAAATTAATGTAAATATTTAGACTAATTAAAATTATTTTATAAAACGGTATTGCCTATAAAACAAATTACATTTCTTAGAAAATTTTAAATTGTATATTTTAGATAATTGTAATATTATATATGTTAAAATGTTATCAGAAGGAGATGTTTAACAATTTTATATTAAAAACAAGAAAGAAAAAGCATGCAATACGCATTGATTAGTAACAATTTCCAACTGTACGTTATTGTTGTAACGAATAACTTTTAATATTCTTTGCCTACGTTATCGCATAACAGACAGAAGGATTGAAAATTATATAGATAGACTAATTGATTTTAAAATTACTCTTAGGCATTTTGGAAAGTGTTAAAAAGGCTCAACGCAAAAGAACATGCAGCAATTAGATTTTAATTACAGCTTTTAATTTCTCTGAATATTTCAGTGTAGCCCTGTAAATCAGAAAGTTAATCATATCATATTCTATACAAAACATTATATTAGGCTATTAACAATACATTTACATAATTTTATGATTTTTACAGTAGAAAGATTTTTAAATATAACTTTAAAAAAATTCTGTCCTAAAACGTAATGCATTGGTATTTTTGTTGTTGTTGTTGTTGTTGTCCCTGCAAAACAACTAGTTGTACAGGACCTATTAATGTCATTTTAAATGGGGAACATTCTATAGGGACAATATTTATAAAAATAACACTCATAGAACGCAATGCTTTCGAATGTTTTTGGGTGTCCCTGTACACAAACCAGAAAATATATTCACTCCATTTTCAATATGGAACATCCGATAGTGAACTTCAATAAAATATATCAGTTTTGAGAAATTCCATAAATATTTACGGGAGTTAGAGCGCGGGAAGACAGACATACATGTGGACAGATACACAATCTGAAATCATATTCACACTTAAAAATGTTAGAAAGTGTTAAAAAACGCTTAATGTAAACGAAAGTACAATTCTAGCAATTTTTTATTAATAGCTCTTAATATAAATGAATTTTTTTGTGTAACCCTGTAAATCTAATGTTAATCATGCTATATTCTATGCAAAGCATTTTTTTGCAAAGCATTTTTTCCAGAAACTTCGTGGAAAGTAAAGTTATTAAAATTTGATTTAGAGAAATATCTCTCATAGATCGCAATGCTTTGGAATACTTTTAAGTGTCCCTGTACATAAATCGGTGGTGGTATTTCCTCCATTTTAAACAAGAAACATCCAACATTTATAGAAATACCTCTTATAGAACTCAATGCTTTGAAATACTTTCGGGTGTCCCTGTACACAAACCAGTGGAGGTATAAACTCCATTTTCAATAGGGAACGTCCGATAGTGAACTTGAATAACATATGTCAGTTTCAAGAAATTCCATAAATATTTACGGGAGTTAGAGCGCGGACAGACAGACAGACGTACGGACAGACGGACGGACAGACAGACATACAGACAAACCGAAGTAATAGACACTTTTCAACCTTGTTGGAAAGTGTTAAAAAAATAATAAACTGCCTAAATGTAAAAGGCACACTGACTCACTGACAGACCCAAAACAGGCAAGGCGATTGTATGATTGATTGACACAGATACTCAACTTTTAATGTGTAGTTTGGTTTTAGGACCCTGAACCCCACTGAGACGGAATTTTGAGAAATTTAATCCCCTCCACTCTGTGACGGCAAAAAGCAGAAAACAAGTTTGATTGCATATTTCAGCTCCAAATTAGTTAATGGTGAAGAAATTACACATGGAGAGACTAGATTTAATAATAATAATAATAATAATAATAATAATAATAAAAGCAATTTTGAAATTTCTTATTTTCAAAGAGGGTGAGGGTGAGGAAACGATTTTCAGGAGCGGGGGATAAATCTCAAAAATTCTCTTGTAAACGACCGTGCGTCTTCTTGAGGATATTTCCAAAAATTTCTTTTCGTTTCACCTGATTTTCAATTGTGGGGGAACACGAAGGGCAAATTCGTGACCCCTCTTTAGCGCTAAATTTGTCTGGGGAAACCTACAGGATCTGATGTTGCGAATGTTAGTGTGCGGGTTGTTTATGCATATTCAACAGTCATTGTAACGGAAGTTTGCAAATTCCCCTCCCCCTTTCACAATGTATATATTAATTGTCATTAACAAAGGGTACATAATATAAATTAATAAATTGACAATAGACACGTTTGCAAGCATAACTTTGCTTCAAATTATCCCAGGTTGATGAATTTTTATGTGTGATTTGTTTATGCGTTCCCAAGACACACTGTAAAGGGATTTTGTGAAATTTCCCCTTTCTGCACCTTAAATCCGGGGGGAGGGAAACACGTTTTCTACAGTAACTCTGAACCAAAAGTCTACGAAAGACGATTTTTTGATGTGTCGGATGATTATGTGTATGCAACATGGGTTATAAAGAGATTATGCGAAATTACCCACTCACAGCTTGGAGCGGGCAGGATAGAAAAAAATGTTTTCAAGCAAGTCTGCTCCAAATTACCTTAAATGGCAAATTTGGGTGTATGGATGTTGATTAAGTGTACATAATATGCACTTTGATGGGATTTTGCAAAATTAATAACATTACCTGCGGGGGTGGGGAGTGAGAAACGGGTAAGGCACTGCCGAATGTAGTGGGGACACAGACCTGACACCTGGAAAGCGGGAGAACCACTACCGAAAGTAGTGGGTACTAAAACTTTAATTTCGACTGCTTTCAATGATTTTCTTTTATTTCTTTTTGTATTTTTAGTAATAATGATATGCAATTTTGAGAATTTTTAAAACGTCGATGCCAACGAAGCGGGCAAAGCCTGCTAGTTCTTTAATATGGCACAAGCTTATTGGTTAATGGAATAATTTACGAAATAATTAGTTTAAATATAATAAAGTTGGTTTGAAATAATATTTTTAAAGTACCAAATTTATTCTTAAGAATGCAATCTTTATTTGATCGCTTCAGTTTCTTTCGAGAAATCTACTAAACAATATAAGAAAAAAAATGCTTATTTAATACAGAAAATGTCATGTAAATATTTTTTAAACTTCGGACATTGCAGATGTTTGTGAAAAATATTTAATATTTTATTATTGACATTATTTATAATATATTGATAATATTGATATATTTAGTATTATGATTTAATATCATATTATTGATATTATTAAAGATATTATTGATAACGTAAATCTGCTTAATTACTAGCACACCAATATATTATAAGAAACATATTTTAAACTTAATTTGTAATTAAACACATTTGAGGGTCTGTAACAACTAGTATGATTTTGCACTTGTAACTTTATTTTCGTGTGTGTTGATTCATCGTAACGCATTTTATTACAATGTAATATTATTTGATTTATATATATATATATATATATATATATATATATATACACACAGTGTGGGCATAGAATAACTTGAGGTGTTCACAGGCCTATAGCTCTTACTGTAATGGGACAGGTGTAATAAAATTGGCGTTAAATGATCAAAGATTTTACGATTTCAATTTCTAAAGAAAAATTTCTAAAAAAATGTCGCTTCTTGAAGAAAAATTTTTCAATACAAGAGTAATATGGGTTGTAAATGAAAATGTAATTATAAATTAAAGTATAAATTAATGGTTTCTTTATTTATACATTAACCTCCATTATTAATAATTTGTTTGGCTTAATTCTACAGCATTCTCATATTTCAAAATCATGGTGAAGAAAACTACAATCTAGGAAAAAAAAAACAAATGGGAAAAATGAGCCAAAAATCCACAAAAAGATAGCATTTATTATGAAATCTAAAAAAGTGACAATCACGAGTGCGTGGAAAAAGGAAAACGAAACAAACACCGGAAAGAAAATAAAGTAAATATAGACAAGAAAAAGGTACCGAAGCTGGGGAAGGCAAGATAAACAGGGACCGTCAGGCCATCGTCGGGAGTTTAATACGTCTCGCCTAATATGAGCTAAACCTCTTGTTTAATTTTGTATAGCCGAAGCTCCTTGTATATTGGTCTTTATTCTTTTACTTTTAAGGTTGTTTTATCCGTTAAAGTGAATATTCCCCAAAACTATCCTTGATACACAAAACTTTATAGATATCCCATAACCCAAAACCACATACATTGAGATAAGACAGTATCGTTGGCCACTTAATATGGATTAAAGGACTGAACTTTCGGCTGTCCGACAAATGCTATTGAAGGATGTGTGATGATGTGTAATCTACCAAAGACACGGTATAATGGAAATATTTGTTTTTGCTATATTAATGCTATCACAAAGCTTCCAAGCAAATTTGCAGCAATGCTGTATAAAACAACTTCGCTAATTGAACAAAACATCAGAAGACAATTCGTCTATAACAGAAGACTATTCTTTAATATTTATTTATATCTTCATGATTGCTCTACACTAGAAAGAGTTTATGGAAAGTTGTTATGTTATTCTTGACAACAGAGTTAAATATTTCCCCACAGATGGCTTTTTATTTTTTTTTTTTCTATTTATATAAAAACCAAATAAACTGATATGTATTTACGCAAACTTTTATCCCATCCCATCCATTATACTAAGGCATATATGACTCTGATTATTTCAGATTACTTTATGCCCCCCCCCCTTTTCTCTCACTGTATGTATATAAATGTACAATTAAAGCGATCGAACAACAGGAATGAATAATTTAATCTGTATAAATATAACGAAATGTCTGTATGTGTATATGTGTGTGTATCTGTGTGTCTGTGTATCTGTCTGCGCGCTGGTGCTTACACTACAGATCGCAGAGCTACAAAAACTTGGATGACGGATACCTAGGATACTTTAAGTGAGCACCTCATCGAGAGTTTTTCGAATCTCGAATTCAATTTATTTTTTAATAATAATAATAATAATAATTATTATTATTATTATTATAGCATATATTAATTTCTTCAATGCTTCATTTTCCAAAAATATATTCTGTCATTTGAATCGTCTGTGTATCTTAGCAACGGCTATTACGCTATATATTATTTATTTATTTTATTCATTCATTTCAAGGCGAAAAATCTCCTTTTATTTTTTCTTTTTATTTTTTTAAGTTTATCATATTTATTGAAAATCAAATGGTAATGCAGTAGAAAAAAGCAAGTATATTAAATTTTAAATTTAAAAACGTATCTATAACAGTTATGTTTATGAATAATTTTTATACAGTAACAACTTTTTATTTTTCATTTAATTCCTTTGAAAGTAAAATTATTTTATAGTTATTATTATTATTATTATTATTATTATTTATTGTTACTATTTATAGAATTTATCGGAAAAAAGGATAGTATATCGTGGAAAGAATTAAACTGATTAAAATTTAAGTTTAAATAAAATTTATTTGTTTTTTTTTATTTAATTCCTTTTAAAAGAAAATCTACTTTTAATTTTATTTATTATATTGGTCGGAATCAAATCGCAATATAGTATAAGGAGCGGCGGCTATAATATACATGGTCCAAAAGCTAAAATATTTAATAGATGCTGAGAGGCAGTAATCTATAAAATGGCAGTTCTTAATTAATAACATATCCACCTGCCGTCTAAAATTTAAGGGCCCAGGCAAAACCTTTCTTCAGGCAGTGGGAACCTGGACCCGATGCCGTTATGGCGGAAAAAGAGCTGCCGTTGTTGCAGTTACCCGAGGCAAGGCTTAGAGCGATTTGAATACAATTATTTTTATTTTACTTTACTTTGTTTTATTTATTTTTTATTAATAATGTCCCAACAAACACACGAGAGTCGGGTCTATTACGGAAGGCGTACGGCACACAGTGGATCGAAGTATAGGCAGAGGCGAACATAGGAACGTTATGGTATTATTATTATCTATGTATGTTTTTTTTTTTTTTTGTCACATTTCGATTTAAATATGTATATATGTATGATAGTTAAAGCGATTCCATGTTTTTTCTTAACCCTTTATAAGGCCGAGAGAATATTTTCCTCACCAAATTCGTTATCGTTTTATTCACCTGGCTGTCACCAATTTTTTAAAATAATGATTCCTGTGTATCGTTTTTCTGTAAAAACATCACTATGAAAATTATTTTGATAATTCTAGTGGGAAAAAAATTAAAAAGTAGTTGTTTGTAACAATCCTGCTTATGCTAATACGATGTGTTGTGAGAAGTATGCGATTGACTAAGAGAATAAGATGCCAAAAGTAAAATTAATTATTTCTAATAGGCTAAATGAATTTTTTACTTTACATCAAATTTTATTCGCCAAATAGTGTAATGTGCCATTTGAGGAAAAAATGGTTTAATAAAGGGGTTAAGCGGTATCATATTTTTCTGCTGCAAATAGGTATTTAGAAACATACCTGGTAAAGAAACAAATGTTGTATAAAAGAAGAGAATAAAAGAAAATAAATAAAAATTTCGGGAAGAAAATCTATATTTGTAACACAATTAATTTAGCACACAATGATAAATATATCATTAGATTACTGCTTCTTTTTTCTTTTCTTGTTTTTTTTTTTTGTGTGTGTGTGTGTGTAGTTTTTCAATAGAAAACTCATGCAGGCATTTACTGACAAACTCTATTAAAAAAATTACTTTTGTCTATTTTTTACTAAAGATTTATGGAAGGCAGGCGATCAATAATTAATGAATTTTTTTTATTGAACTGGATTTTTTATTTGTTTTATTTTGCTATCAGAAATAATTTTTAAACAAATAAGCAAATAAAGTGAATTCTTATCAAAGAAATTTTAAAAAACGTTGTTTCTAGGTTCTGTTATTTTTAGAAGGACAATTTTGGAAGGCAAATTTAGGAGACAAATTTGGAAAATTTGCACTGGAAACAGCGAAACAATGTGTCTCAAAATATGTGTGGTACTATATGCCAGCTTCAGTTCACAAACTATTGATTCATGGAAAAGACATAATAGAAAATTTTTCTATTCCAATTGGACAATTGTCAGAAGAAGCTAGCGAAGCCCGAAATAAAGAGTTTTGTAAATACAGAGAATACCACACGAGAAAAATAAATCGAAGAGCTTGTAACGAAGATTTGCTACATCACTTGTTATTAACATCTGACCCCCTGATTTCAAGCATGAGAACGAATAAAAGAAATGTGCAAAAGAAGGAACTTTTTCCTGAAACACAGGAACTTTTACTTTAAATCGTAATATGTTATTACATTATTTAGTTTTAACATTTGATTATTTAACGTTAAACATTTACTTAATTTTAACATTTTATGACAAATCACGGCAACTATTTACATTTCCCTCCTTTTTTGGGTCCAACGGTACTTTTCGGTACCATTAAAGTAAAATTAATTATTTTATTAAATATTTAAAAAAAAAATCAAATTAATTTCTGATTTATTAAATTTATTTTAATCATCTAAATTCTATAATATTTTCACGATAAAAATTTTAATATATTTTCTGTCATTAATGAATACAGTTATTCAGATAAATTTCTCGATTGATAATTTCAGGGTAAACAGAATAAAAATTTATTTTACTCTAAAAGTGGCGATTTATGGCGCAAATCCTTTTCACAGATTAAAATGCATACTTTTGGGAGTAGTAAAATGTGTTTGAAATTTTGGACAATTTTGGACAAAAAAAGTTACGCAACTTATAAATTTAATTTTGTTGTTAATTTTATATTCACATTTCATGCGTGAATCACAACATAAAAAAAACCAACAAAATGTTGGCAGAAGTACCTTAAACTTTTATTAGGACATTATTAAAAGTATTTTTATTTCGTATTTTTTCATAGTTATCGTAAGTGCCACTTGAGGGCTATTCAAATAAAGTCACTGAAATTCATCGAAAAATCTTATTTCTGAAAGTTTTCGTTTTGAACTTATTTATATACAACAAAACTTCGTGTAATTGAAGAAATAACCATATATTTGTATTTTTTAGACATTCTTTTAAATTATTTCACTGCAAAATATCAGTTATTTAGAGGTTGATTTTTGGGCCTATGTTCGTATTTTAACATTGTTCGATCCACTGTGCGGCATGCCGAACAGTGATTATGGCCCACATACCACCTTCAGTATCGGTTCCATAAAGTTTTTGTCCTCTCCGCCGCAACGTCGCCAAATGGCATCGGCCCATATTTGGATCAGTATCGGCGAAATATATCTTATCGGCGTAACGATAGTCTATGTGTTTAAAACATTTAGTAAGGTTTTTGGCCCACAAGCGTATTTCCGATCACAAAACAGTCATCGGTTTGCCGACACTGTTACGATTCCGGAACTGATTTCATTTTAATGAATAGGTCGGCATGCCATAATTGCTGATGCTGGACCGTGCAGCTGCCACAATTATGTGTTTGGTGGGGTGATATAAAAATAAATAGTGATTCATTTCTTTTGAAAATTCATTTAAATATAATGAATATGAAATGGTGTAGCCTACTACTCTATATAAATAAAGATAAGTACCTGTTTGTGTATCAAAACTAAATGCAAAACTGGTGTACAAACGATAAATAGACAATAAGACTTCTTCACACACCATAAATGTTAAGCCAGCACAACCGGTTTCGAAAGGACGTAGCCTTCCTTCATCAGGTGAAAAAAAAAAAAAAAAAAAACACGTGCTACTGTCCTGGAGGCAAAAGCAAGACTCACCTGATTGCTACTGATGAAGGAAGGCTACGTCCTTCCGAAACCGGTTGTGCTGGCTTAAAATTTGTGGTGTGTGAAGAAGTCTTATTGTCTATTTATTGTGTGTGTATCAGTTTGTCTGTGTGTGTGTGTGACTTTCTGCGCTATGGTGGTCACACTACTGATCGCATGGTTACAAAACATTGCAGATGGGTAGCTGGGATCCTACAGGCGTACATCGCATTGAGAGTTTTTTGAATTTCGAATCTGAATTACTTATTTTTTTTATTTTTCTACTTTATCCATTGACATTTCCGTTTAATTTTGTTAAATTTATTCTTTCATTTCAATCGTGTAAGTATCTTACCGATGGTCCTTAATCATTATTATTATTATTATTATCATTAATATTATTTGTTTAATTTATTTATTTGAAAGCGAAATCGTGTTATTTCTATTATTTTATTTATTTAATTCATTTAAAAAAAAGATTTTTTTTTTTTTTTTTTTTTTTTTTTAATCCATCATTCATGTGAAGGCGAAATCTCATTCATTAAAATTACTGAAATCGAAATGCAATGCAGCAGACGAAATTAAACATATTAAATTTTAAATAAAATAATAATATAAATAATGCAACATTAATAAAACAATTATATTTATGTCTGATTTTTATAATACAAGTGATTGTACAGAAATTATACATTTGTTCTACTTAAATTTTTATTATTTAAGATTAAGGACCACAAAATGGAGTGACTGTGTCTTGCAAATTTTTGGTACCAAAATGAAAATGTGTAAACGATGCTGAATTACATCCATCTGTAAAATCAAGTTCTTGAATAACAGCAGCTCCATCTGTCGTCAAATAAATAACCAAATTGAAACGCCGAGAAAAAGCGTTGCGGCAGGCAGTGGGACGTGATTGTATAGACTGGAGCCGGCATTACATGGCAGAGAAAGATCCTGCCGATGGCAGCGGGTGCTCGAGCTACTGTTTAAAGTAATTTCCGGTGGATTTTGCATTGGGTCATATATATCAAGTATAAATAAGACATACGATAAAAAAAGAAGAAGAAGAAAAATAAGGAATATCTGTGACCATCACGGCTTAAGACGATAAACAGAAAACCTTTTTAAATTTTGCAGAAGCTGAAATCATATGTATATATACTCTATAACGAAAAAAGCGACTCACCAAGAAGGAGTTATTCGAATGGGACAAAAATTGGCAGACGTGATGTACATGTGGCGAAAAAACAATTGATTACAGTTTCAGAAAATTTGAAAGATTTAATCAAGAGAAAGGGCCTCACACATTACACCAGTCAATAACTCGATGGTCCATTTCAGACCCTTAGGTTCAGCTATTCGGCTTGGTATTAATTGATAGATTTGACAGATGGGCTCCTGTGAAGTACCCTGACAAATTCCGTCCAATTGGTACGTTAGATTGGAAAAATCATGAGCTGGTTGTAGGACCATTTTTATGATGCTCCAAATGGTCTCAGTGGAAGAGAGATCTGGGGATTGAGCTCAACTCCATTTCACTGAGACACCTATTAAGGTTCTTTGAAGTCACTGAAGTACCAGTTGCACGTTGGATCGATTGCGAAAAAAATCGCAGATTAGAGCAACCGGCTTCTTGGGGCCCAACTACACACCACACTGTAATAAAGTTTTATTACTGTTTATTTCAAAGCAATTATTATTTTTAAAAAATATTGAAATAAAAAATAATAATATGAGAAATTAAAAAAAATTAATATGAGATATTATTTTCTGAAGAGTAAAAAATGTAAGACAATTTATATCTTTAATTACGCGTTAAATCTTTTCACACGCATTTGAAACACATTTTTTGCTGATATCTCATCAATTTAAAATCATTAAAATGTTTTAAATCTTTTCTCAAATCATTAGGAAAGTAATTTTTCTGTAAAGTTATTTAGCTAAATAGGATTTGTCAAAAGTGTGTGTAAATGTTTTTCCATTTGTCGTTAAAGAGATATCTGGTCTAGCGGGCCAAATGGTCAGTTGCTTCTGATCGGCCGCTTCAATTTATTTTCCTTAAAATGTCAAGCTTGTTCCCGTTTTCTTCCTTCCGTCTGTAGTGGGGCCCTTTATGGGTATGCGTTTATCTCCGTAGCACTTATCAATCTGAGAAGCGGTAATGAAACATATGTGTGGGGTTGGCGCTTTCTAAATAAGAGTCTTTAATGCCTTTTCGAATGATGGTAAATAATTATGTAGGTGTTCGTTAAATTGGTCTGCGGTAGGTCTCAAAGATAATTAGAAGTTTTAAGGATGTTTTGTCGTGGGAAGATTACCTGGACACTTCAAAACGTATCGTGTCATTAATTTTAAGTTCAGAGCGGAATTTGTCCATGGGGGTCGGTTTGTTTTTGTCAAATGGAAAGCACTTTTTTATATGAGTTTGTGGCAACGGCTGGTGAATGGCTGATTTTTTATCAAGGCCTGTTTTGTGTTCGGAGGTGCGCAGTTATTCGAGTATGGCAAGGTAGATAAGTTTTTATCTGGAATGAGGTAAGGTTGGCACGTTTTTCCAGAGGGGTGATGGAGGTTTTTCCTACCTCCTGATCCCCCGTAGATTTCAAATGGGGTATGAAGGTTCAAACTGTCATCAACACCTTGTTTCTGCTATAAGGTCGGCTGAATTTGCTGTTGTGGAGTGACACCACTTTCTGAAGTTTATATGTTTCGATGATTCTTTATGAGAGAAGGGAAGAGTTGAATCACACATGGTTCAAGTGTTAAAAATTGTTATAAATTCATGGAAGCGAAAAGCAACATTTACTACATTGTCACCAGGTGCTGGGTTTTTTTTGTTCGAGTTGCCCGTATCTTAAGTTAGATGCGAAGTGTTAAGCGAAAAAAACATCAGGGGTGCTTCCTATACTAAATATCTTTAAAAAGGACCTGTGATGCCGGCAAGAATAGAGAGTTTTAAGATGTCTGGACCAGACCTTTGAGACCTCCGCCTAAGCGTTTTTCCCGGATTGTGCGGTCTAGAGCTGATCTACAGCTATAATCGTCTAGGATGGCTCGCCGTGGGAGTTTCTCCGTCATCTTTGTGTGTTAATATCTATAAGAATTTCAGGAAATAAAAGGATCGCCGGAATACTCCTGGTGTCTTCATTGCTGTTATGATAAGTAATAGTTTTTTTCAGATCAAGTATGTAATTTATTTTTATTTTATTTGCTTAATTAATGAGACTCTTTTTACTAACTAAAGTTTTTTTTTTTTTTTTTTTTTTTTTTTTTTTTTGTTAAAGTGTTTGAAGTCAGCCTGTTAAATAGTTTAAAGTGTGTAATTAAACATATCGATCAATTTGACTCGATTTAAATGTTGAACTCAGTTTACATGTAATTATATCCTTCAAGCTTAAATTATTTTATTTGTAATTTCCTTTAACTTGAGTTCTGAGTAATTTTCTTCGATTAAATGATTTTTTTTTTCTTATGTAATTATCTTCGTCAAGTTAAAATTAAATTTATTTGTAAGTTCATCTAACTTGTGTCCTGAGAATTTTTTACAATAAAAAGATAGTCTTAGTTTATAGGTAGTTATCTTCGGCAACTTTTTAATACTAGTATGTTGTGGCCACCACGAGACTTTCTTCTATATTTTTCTATAGAAATTCACTCAGTAACAATATTAAAAAAAAAAAAAAAAAAAAAAAAAAAAAAAAATCCGTTTTTTTTTTTCGTTAAAAGTAAAAAAAATCGATAACTTTGTTTTAAATTACCACATATTTATAGTTCAACCATTCGTTTTAAAGGTATTGACGAGACCTTTCGAAAGATACCCATCTTGAAAATTTACCCCACCCCAGAGGGTGGGGATGCCCCCACATGCACAATTTTTTTTCTAATTAACTACTACTATTAGCAATAATTCATATTAATTTTACAATCACCGGTTAAGAATAACTCTCATTATGTACATTTATACGAAATTTTGTCCTATACTACCATGTTAAAAATTTAGAAGAAATACGATCACAGCGCCTCCTGTTGTGATCGCGTGTGAGCGCTCCTGTTGTTGCGCCTCGATTGATCCCCAAATCTAATCAGCACCAGTTTATGTCAGGAGCCAACTAAATACCAAGTTTTGTTAAATTTCGTTAAAAAAAAAAGACTTTTTTTCGTAAAAAGTAAAAAAAAATCGATAACTTTGTTTTAAATTATCACAGATTTATAGTTCAACCATTCGTTTTAAAGGTACTGACGAGACCTTTCGAAAGATACCCATCTTGAAAATTTACTCCCTTCGAGCCCAGGGGGGTTCACGAGGCTCCTACACATGCAAATTTTTTTTCCCAGTTGACTATCTTCTATTATAAATAATTTTTGTAAATTTCATAATGATTACTAAAAAATAATTCTCTTTATGCACATTTATACAAATGTTTGCCCTATATCACCATGTTAAAAATTTAGAAAAAACGGGATTTCAACGCAACCTGTAAGACGATTTTTACCAAAAGTTGATAGGCACTAATTTATGTCAAGGTGCAACTACATACCAATTTGTATGAAATTCTGTGCAGTAGTTCCTGAGGTACAGTTGCCAGAAAATTTTGTCACACACACGCACACAGACAGACATTTTCTAAAAATGGTCAAATCGTGTTCTACAGCTCTCAAAACGTGTAAATCCATCAAAAACCCGAGGTCGAAAATTTTTTCGAATCCAATACTTTCTTCTATTGACTATAGAAGAAAGTAATAAAATTATTTGTAGTTTCATTTAACTTTGGTCCTGAGTAGTTTTTATATCAGATTTATGTGACATTATTGACTTTAAAATGGGAATTTGATCATTAAGAAGGGAAAAGAAAAATTCAAAAATCTGTGATACTAGTTTTCAGTTATTTGATTACATATTTCAGTTTAGAAAAATTTTGTAATGAAGGTATGTCCTTCAGCCGAGTCTGGTTATTGAATTTATTTCAGCCAGTGGTGTCGCAGGTCTTTTAACAGAATTAAATTTAATTAATTTTAAAATTTCAAATTATGAATGAATAAAAATTCAGTTTTTTATTGCTTTTGTTGGTAAATTTGCACTACTGAAATAATTCAAATTGTGTAATTTTAATTGATATTTAGATTTAAAAATAAAAACTAATTTTATGAATGGTTAAATTTTGATCAGTAAAAATTTAATTTAAATGTTGTGTTTTTAATAGCAGTTTAATTCTTGTTAGTTAAAATTGTGTGAATACTTTTTTGCAAGTGAAGTTTTCTATTTTAATAAAATTAAACATAATTTATACGTCTCATTAATATATTAAGACCAATGTATTATGTTTAATTCTTGTTAGTTAAAATTGTGTGAATACTTTTTTGCAAGTGAAGTTTTCTATTTTAATAAAATTAAACATAATTTATACGTCTCATTAATATATTAAGACCAATGTAACATATAAAATGAAATAAAAAAAAATACAAAAATTTAAAACTTTAAAAATACCTTTTAATTAAAAACATTAAAACACAAGACAGACGTTTCGGCTATATCACTAGCCCTCCTTAGTGTCAAACATACAAGCACAAACAACATTTACAAAAATTCATAATACATCATATCAAAATTAAATATTCAGGAGGAATAGCTTCAGCCTCGTTCAAGGCAGAATGTTGCATTTTGGTAAAAGCGTCCTCTAAAAAATACGGGATTCATAGATATTTACATTAGAATGTAAAATTTTAAAGTTTTTAAAATCCGGAATAGGATCACTATTGAGAAAATGGATTACGAGTTTTGATCTTAAATATCCTGTTTTATATGAGCGTTTATGTTCCTTTAATCTAATTTCACCTGTTCTGCCTGTTTCATTGATATATGTAGAATCACAATTTTTACAAGGGATACTATAGATAACAAAACCTGCTGTCCCCCCTCTTAAACGTCTAGGTGTAATCTATAGTATTCCGTGTAAAAAGTGTGAAATAAGTGAAATAAGTTTTTTCCGTACATTGACAAACTTAAAACTTTCGAAAATTTGCAAAGAAATTAACAATAGGCACAGGACAGAGACATGCATGGAATTAAAAATTTAGTTGAAATATATGTTATACTTAAAAAAAGAAAAAAAAATAAGTAGTAAAACGTGTTAAAATTTTAGTAATCTACTGAAGCACAAGTAAGTTGAATTTTAACTCTAGAATGTACTTTTTTTTTTTTTTTTTTAATTTATTTATTGAATGAAATTGCTTTTATTAAATAATACTCTTAACATTAAATTAAAGCTGAAATACATTATTAAATTTTCTATCTTTAAACTTTTTCTTTAATTATATAATTATTGTAAATTTATGCAATAAGCATTTTTTAAAGTAAAATATTAAATATCTTTAAAGTTAATTTAGTCTAATTTTATTCTTAAAAATATTTCTGAAAGGTAATAAATTATTTAAATATATTAAAAATGTATTTCCTCTCTTTTTAAAAATTATAATTTCAACGTTGCCACTTTGTCCTCATGGAAAAATCTGAAAATATATTTCAAGTAAAAATTAATTCAATGTAACAACATTAATATTTAATTACAGAAACTCAGAAACTCTATGCAAATCAGAAAAAAAAAATATTTAGACAGATATAATTTTAAATTAAATAAAACTTTCATTAAATAGAAAAATATTTGGGAATTGCAAAATATCATAGGAAAACGTAATTTAAATACTGACATTCTTAATTAGAATCAAAATATTTTACTTATAATATTTTAGATAATATTTTTAAATGTAACTTCATTTAATATTTTAGTCATAACAACGTTTTTAATTAAGTATTTCGTTCCTTCGCATTTTTAGAATAACTTTGTATATTTTTGTTGACTAAAGTAATGTGTCGCTTTTTTCTCTTATAAGATAACATTGAAGATAATTCTTACATATAGACTTATTTTATTTTTTTTTATTTTTAATTTATTATTTGTTGCAATTTATTCTTTCTGTTAATATTTCAAATAATTAGATTTTTGTTGTAATTTCTTAAAAACTTTATCACATTAATAACGCATTTTTCATTCTCAAATATTATTATAGACGATGACATATTTTAAGAATTTATTTCTTACAACTTATTATTTGCGTATTTACTGTCTAATAAAAAATGTGCTTATTTTTTTTATATTAATATTATTATATAGTATTTGTATTGCTAGTCATCACAAATTATTTAAAAATGAAACATAAAATGTTTTATCATTTTTAGAATTATTTAAACTAGTTTGAAAAGTTTATTAAAAAACAAATAAATATATAAATAAAAATTAATTGTATTTAATTATGTATATACAGGATGTTGTCTAATTCGACCAACAAATACTGCGGAGAGACATTAAGCATAAAGAGCATGAAAGTTGCCGTAGCATATAGGGTCTCTAAGAGTGTTTAGAAAATATAAATCGCAAAAGTTGAGTATCCAAATATAACGGAATAATAAGAGAACTACAGTCATTAAGGATCTTTTTAACACTTTCCAACAAGGTTGAAAAGTGTTTATGACTTCGGTTTGTCTGTCCGTCTGTATGTCCGCACTCTAACTCCCGTAAATATTTTTAGAATTTCTTGAAATTGAAATATGTTATTAAAGTTCACTATCGGAAGTTCCCTATTGAAAATGGAGTTTATACCTCTACTGGTTTCGTTCAGGGACACCTGAAAGTATTTCAAATCATTGTGTTGTATGAGAGGTATTTCTATAAACAATATTTTCCTACCTTTACTGTAGACATATCTTAATGAAATTGATATATGTTATTCACGTTCACTATCAGACGTTCCCAATTGAAAATGGAGTTTATACCTCCACTGATTTGTTTACAGGGACACCCGATAGTATTTCAAAAGTAAAGTTTTTTCTATGAGAGGGATTTCTATAAACCATATTTTCATAACTTTACTGTAGACATATCTGAATGAAAGTGAAATGTGTTATTGAAGTTCTCTATTGGATAATTCCTGTATAAAATGGAGGAAATACCACCACTGGTTTATGTACAGGGACACTCAAATGTATTCCAAAGAATTGCGTTCTATGAGAGATATTTCTATAAATCGAATTTTAATAACTTCATATTCCACGAAGTTTAAAAATTGAAATATGTTATTTATATGCACAAAAGAAAGCTTGCACAGAATATAGCATGATTAGCATTAGATTTACAGGGTGACACAAAATATCCAGTTACATTAAGAGCTATTAATAAAAAATTGCTAGCATTGCACTTTTGTTTACGTTAAGCGTTTTTAACACTTTCTAAAAATTTTTTAATGTGAATATGATTTCAGTTTTGTGTATCTGCTTGTCCGTCTGTCTGTCTGATTGTCTGTCTGTCCGAGCTCTAACACTCGTAAATATTTATGGAATTTCTTGAAACTAATATATGTTATTCAAGTTCACCATCGGACGTTCCCTATTGAAAATGGAGTTAATACCTCTACTGGTCTGTGTACAGGGACACCTGAAAGTATTTCAAAGGATTGTGTTCTATGATAGGTATTTCTATAAACCATATTTTTAAACCTTTACTGTAAACATATCTTAATGAAATTGATATATGTTATTCAAGATCACTATCCGACGTTCCCTGTTGGAAATAGAGTTTATACCTTTACCGGTTTGTGTACAGGGACACACGGAAGTATTTCAAAGCATTGTGTTCTATGAGAGTTATTTTTATTGGTTTTACTGTAGACATATCTCAATTAAATTGAAATATGTTATTCAAGTTCACTGTTGGATGTTTCCTGTATAAAATGGAGGAAATACCACTGCCGATTTATGTACAGGGACACTTAAAAGTATTCCAAAGCATTGCGTTCTCTGAGAGATATTTCTATAAATAAAATTTTAATAACTTTACTTTCCACGAAGATTTAGGAAATTGGAATAGGTTATTTATATGCACAAAAAATGCTTTGATTAGAGTATAGCATGATTAACATTAGGTTTACAGGGTGGCACAAAAATATTCATTTATATTAAGAGCTATTAATAAAAAATTTCTAGAATTGTACTTTTGTTTACATTAATCATTTTTAACACTTTCTAACATTTTTAAGTTTGAATATGACTTCAGTTTGTGTACCTATCCATCTGTCTTGTGTACCTATCCTGTCTGTCTGCCTGTCTGCCCGCGCTCTAACTCCTGTAAATATTTATGGTATTTCTCGAAACTGATATATTTTATTGAAGTTCACTATCGGATGTTCCGTATTGAAAATGGAGTGAATATCTCTTCTGGTTTGTGTACAGGGACACCCAAAAGCATTCGAAAGCATTGTGTTCTATGAGTGTTATTTTTATAAATATTTTCCCTATAGAATGTTCCCCATTTAAAATAACATTAATAGGCTCTGTATAACTAGTTTATTTACAGGGACAAAAAAAAGAAAAAGAAAGAAATGCCTCTTCATTACCTTTTAGGACAGAATTTTTTTAAAGTTATACTTAAAATTCTTTCTACTGTAATAATCATAAAAATATTGAAATGTATTGTTAATATTCTAAAATAATGTTTGGTATAGAATATGATATGATTAACTCTCTGATTTACAGGGCTACACTAAAATATTCATAGATATGAAAAGCTGCGTTTTCTTTTGCGTTAAGCCTTTTTAACTCTTTTCAAAATCCCTAAGAGTAATTTTAAAATCAATTAGTCTATCTGTATTTTTCATTCCTTCTGTCTGTTGTGTGATTACGTAGGCAAAGAATATTAAAAGTTAGTCGATACAACATTTAGGTACAGTTGGAAAGTTTTACTAACGAATGCGTACTGCATGATTTTGTTTCTTGTTTATATCCAAAATTCCTATTTGTAACGGAAAAATGAAAGCGGTGAACAAATATTCTTTAGAAATTGTTGCGAAATCTACTAGCTTTAAAATTTATTCCAAAAATGAATCTCAGTTTATACAAACGATGCAGATTTGCAGATGCAGAATTTGTATGCAGAATTATGCAAATTTCTATTTAATGTATGGCTAAAGTGTTGGTAATGAACGTCTAGCACAGCGGATGCGCTTGTAGTAATATCCCAGAATGCGTTTTCCACAACATACACCATACTATACGGAATATTTAACGATATCTGCAGGTTAAGGGAGTTTTCTAAATGGCAATGCGTAATACAATAGAAGAAGTGAGTTTGCAGACACCTGAAACAGAATACACATTTGAATTAATAGTATTGCATTGGAATACATATTGGAATACATAGTATTACATTGGAATTATAAAATCTAAGTCCATTGGAATTATTAAAAAGAAAAAAAAAAAAAAAGGCTGCTTTGCTTGCAACACTCAAGCCTATTTTGTTCTCCTCATGAATAGGCATCTCTACTTCTTCGTCCTTAAACATTAATTGTCAGTTCGTGCATTTTATGGTGTTTATTCAAAGTCTTATACTCATCATTTCATACATTTTAATGTTCTCCCGAGACCTGTCGGCAAGCGCACGATCGGATGCAGTTGAACTGAGTTATTCGGAAGAAATGTGAAAAAGTGTTTAAAAAAGAAAAGAAAAATAAAAAGTAAAAATCCACCACTCTCTCTTTCAGATGCAAAAGATCCAAGTCAAAGCCAATTACGATTATCCATATCGGCTAGTTTTCGAATGATGAGAAAGCATATTAATTAAATGATTGAAGGTGGATGTCCATTTCGAGGAAAATGCCAGGTAAAATACTTTTCAGATGTATATCAAGAAATAGCAAAAAAAAAAGAAAGAAAGAGTTAATGGAAACTTTCTAAAAATAAAAGAGAATATTGACATTTAACTTTTGAAGAACGTTGTTTCAAAGGAACCTACAAAAAATTAACCAAAGATAATTTTGATTGTAGATTTTGCTTAATGTTTTTAAAAAAAAAAAAAAAAAAAAAAATATTTTTCAAAGAATATAACAAGTTAGTAAGGCATTACTGCTCCAATAAATCATTAATAATCATTGTGAACCGCAATTCTTAATACAGTTGTAGAGTTAGGCACACAAAATAAATGTAGTAAAAAATAATTAATAACACGTGCGGTCTCTCTAATTTTCTTTTCTGTAAATTAGAGTGTTTATGCACAAATAGTACAAAGTTTTTTTTTTTTTTTTTTTTTTTTTTTTTAGTTTCTCTTACCCATACATATATATAGTAGATAAAGTAATGTTTTGAGGTAAAAAATTTGAAATTATGTTCGTTATATTTACACGTTTTGAGGTACCTTTGAATCTCAAAATCATGCTTTTAGCGGTTGATCTGTGTGACTGTTTTTAGTATAACGAAAAAAAAAAAAAAAAAGGTAGCCGGAAGTTCAAACTCAGTATCGTAAATATTCATCATATAGGGATGTAACATTAAAATTTTCGTTGAGATCAAGCTAATGGCTGATGTACAGGAACACCCAAAATAATTCAAATATATTACGTCAGTGTCTGACATTAATCTAGAGTTTATGATCTACAAGCTGCACTAAATCAAATGAAACGAATATGTATTTTTTTATATGCATAGAAACATGTGGCATGTAGAGTATGGCATGCAAATCTTTTACCGTTGATTTACAGGGCTACACCAAACAACTAGATTACAGTCGAAGAATATTTGATAATTGATGGTAGGGTATTTCAGGTTGTGGCATAAGTTGTTAATATAGAATTTTATTTATGTGACCCATGTAATGTTTATATAAACTTCGGAAGATATACAAGTCTGCCAATGTTTAAGCGATGATATAATCTTTATTGTTAGTAGAATTGTTTTGTAGCAATATTTTACCATGTCCGGGTAAGCTTCTCAGAAATTGAAATGAATTCCGCATTCATAGCCATATGGTAAATAATATATTTTTAAGCAAAATATTTATCGCTTTTTTATATATTTACACGTTTCGGGGCTTTCTGAATACCAATGCTAAATATTTAGCGTTTGATCTTTTTTCTGTTTCTCTTAGTGTAACTTAAAATCAAATTATTTCAGACGAATCAGATGTTGTATTTTGAAGTTAATATAAGTTTATTGCCAATAAATAAATAAATAAATAAATAAATAAAAAAAAATTGGTAAGTTTCAAGGAATATTGCGTGTGAAAGTTATCTGATTAATTTTAAGTAAACATTTAATTTTAATAACACATTTAATTTCCATATAAATGTAGGTACTATAACGTAACGGTTGGTGGTGAGGTGGTTTCCTCCCACAAAAATATTTGTCAAATAAATATATTCCCAAACGTAATTTGAATTGTTTTAACACAGGTTTACGTAACAACACTCGTTATCTTACCCCTTAATCTCCTTTATGTAATTATAGTTTTAAATTTCAGGGTAATAGAAAGTTGTGTAAGTGATACACTTTTTTTGTGATGAGATAATTAGAAGAAAATTCCGTTTAAAATAAGTCCCAAGTTCCGAGGACGTGTGTGTGTGTGTGTATGTATATATACCAAAAAAATGTATTTTTAGAAGCTGTGGGAATGTTTCTCAAAAATGTATGAAAGACATTGATTTACTATAAGTCACTAGTATATATATAATTCAGTACTATAACATTAAAACACCTGGAAAGTAGACTTGAATTAGCAAAGTATCAATATGTTATTGCATATCAAATAATAATTATTGTAGATGATACAAGTAGTTTAATTTTAAATAAATGCCTTTTAGTATTCCACGTACAAAATATCCCAAATTAATTACCTCGTAAAAGGAGAACTAAATATAAGTTTAAACATATACATACACACACACACACACACACACACATATATATATATATATATATATATATAATATTTTAGTTAAATCGGTGTCAATATGTGAATTTTAAAAGTTACTAAATGTAGTTCATTACGATGCATCTGGTAATCCTACGATCCCTGGATCCCAAATTTGTCTAATCACTGAATTTTCTGCAATACGGTGCATGGACTTTAAATTTCACGAAATAAATTGAAACGGATTTAAAATCTGAAATTTCACTGAAAAGGAATACTCATTACATGACCTAATACTATTATAAAACATTTCACAATTCGACTCATTAGGAAATATTTAATATTAGAATTTCTAGATGGAGATTATTTGCGATGTGTATTCAGATTTAAATCAAATGAAATTTAACTATTTCTTGTTTGAAATAATGCTAAATAAAAATCAGATATCCATTTAAGTAAATTAAAGTACATGCGTAATAAAGTACATATTATTTTTTTGTTATTTTCTAAGATTGAGTATAACAAAAATACCAATATCTATTTCAGTTTTATAAATTATCTTAAGTATCATTGTGGGTAATTTTCTTAGTATTTAATGCGTAGTGGAATAACAAACTAAATAAACATGAAAAAAAAGAGAGACATATTATTTAATTCAAAAATTTTATTAAGTTTTCAACGTTTCAGGAATATTATCTATAAAGGACATAAAATAAAGGACATTTTTGGGATACTTCGCATTAGCTATTATTCTATTAGCCGCCGGTTTCAAATTATGGCAGAATTTGGGTTTACTAGATAAAGAATGTTGCGATTTTAATAAAACATATGATTAAAGAGTTTTGGAGAATACAAAACAATTGGATACGTCCTCAATTTTAGTAGAACTAGTGTCCACTGTTAACCATTACACTGGCTTCTACAAAATATGAAAAAAAAATGTCTATTTTCTAAGAAATGAATGTAACAAATTAGAAAAAAAATTAGGGTTATGTGTTTCTTGATATGACAAACTGATCTGATTCCTACTCGCAGTCAAACAAATTAGCGTTTATTGTTAACGCCCATGTCCATTGTTAGAAAATAAAGCAGATTTTTATAAAGCAGATTTTTGTTTACTTGAGGTTTAAACAAATTTGTTCAGATAATTTCTGTTAAAACTTAGAATTAAAGATATTTTGAGACGACAAACCCATTTGATGTATCTTAATCTTTTGGTAAATTTTCTTTCGCTGTTAACCCTTATTCATCATTATTCCGACTTGAAAGATGTAGCAGAAATTTCTTTCTCTGGGAATTGAAACTAACGATTTAAAAAAGAAAAAAAATCTTTATGTGATTTTACTATTAACCCTTAGTAAATCTGTTGAAAACTATGGATGACATTTCTTCCTTTGGGAATTGGAACTAACGATTAAAAAAAAAAAAAAAAAAAAAAAAAAAAAAAAAAAAAAGTTAGGTTTTTTTGAGATCTGAAATCCACATAACTTTAACTCGTTAGCAGAAAATTCTGGGTTTCATAGAGGGGTATAAAAGTAGGTCCCAATACGCCAAATCAGTCAGTCTCAGTCAGTCTTAGTTGAGTTTGACTAAATATTTTCATTACTACTTAAAAATCTCTGATCCTCTTTGGATTACAGCGTTGCTGTGTGCTTTCATGCAGTTTGTACTGTGAATTTTCTATTGACAGCAGTTATCTAATTTGTGTTTACTGGTAAACACAGATACTGTTACGCTGATACTTGGCTTATAAACCTTTATTCATGTAGAATTTTGTGTAAATAATGTTTCCAGCCTCTGCAACATTCTCGATTCTTTATCGGACAACCAAATGAACCCCGAAGTGCGAAACAATATATATACAAAGAAATAGACAATCCTTAAAGAATGTGTTGAAAAGTATTTTATCTTTAGAAGGAAATAACCTACTTTCAATTAAAATAAATCTCTTTTTTCTTTTTTTTTTCTTTTTTACGTAAAAAAAAAACAAAAAGTTATAATTTTATATTTTAAATTTTGCATTTATAATTAACAAGAGGGTTTTTGACTGTACATTTACCATAAGAAATATATAATAAGAACAAAAAAAGTTTCAATTTTAAATTTATATTTATTATGAGGTAAAGTAATTAAGTAAAAGAAAAAAAAATATATATATATATATATATACATATATATAATACGTGGTACATTTGAAATTCAAAAATAATATCTAAAAAGTGAAATTAAATTAGTCTTAAAATATCCTTTTAAATGCATTTTATTTTAACAAGGAAAATTTAAATTTAAATAAAATTTATTCTCCTTCATGTAGGAGATAACAGTATGATATATATTAAAATAAAAAACGTGATAACAATATTTATAAAAAGGGTATATTAAAAATAAAATTGTAATTTCATTTATAAAAAAAAAAAATAATAAAACATACAGACACGACATCATTTCATTATTTAAAACATGAAAATCTGACATTGACAGATTTTAATTTAGTGCCAGAGGCCTACTGCTAAACTTGTTGATATCGACAAATTCTTCTTTAGTTAATTCGTGACGATCTAAATTCCATGATAAAGTTTTCATTAAATGAAACCAATGTGTTTCAGCTGCAGATACTGTAACAAATAACGTTGGAAGTCCAAACTGTCTTATAGCCTCAAAACAAAGTTTTTTCTCTTTTTCCCAATGAGGGGGAGGTGTGCCTTGGGGGGGACTCATGTCAAAGGTGTGCCTTGGGGGGACTCATGTCAAAGTTGGGCCTGGGGGGGGACTCATCTCAAAGTTGGGCCTTGGGGGGACTCATGTCAAAGTGGTAACTTGGGGGGGACTCATGTAAAAGTTGTAACTTGGGGGGGGACTCATGTCAAAGTTGGGCCTGGGGGGGACTCATGTCAAAGTTGGGCCTTGGAGGGACTCATGTCAAAGTTGTACCTTGGGGGGGACTCATGTCAAAGTTGTGCCTGGGGGGACTCATATCAAAGTTGTGCCTTGGGGGGACTTCATTCAATAAATCCCCATTCAATAAACCGACTGAAATAGGCCCTTAGCACTATTAAGAGTGACCTATAAAAATTCGACAACACTGTACCGACTGAAATAGGGGTACCTTGGGGGGGGGGGGGCTCATGTCAAAGTTGTGCCTTGGGGGGACTTCATTCAGTAAATACCCATTCAATAAACCGACTGAATTAGGCCCTTAGCACTATTAAGAGTGACCTATAAAAATTCGACAACGCTGAACCGACTGAAATAGGGGTACCTTGGGGGGGGGGAATCATGTCAAAGTAGGGCCTGGGGGGGACTCATGTCAAAGTTGTGCCTGGGGCGGACTTAATTCAATAAATCCCCATTCAATAAACCGACTGAAATAGGCCCTTAGCACTATTAAGAGTGACCTATAAAAATTCGACAACGCTGTACCGACTGAAATAGGGGTACCTTGGGGGGGACTCATGTCAAAGTTGGGCCTGGGGGGGACTTATGTCAAAGTTGTGGGACTTCATTCAATAAATCCCCATTCAATAAACCGACTGAAATAGGCCTCTAGCACTAATTAAGAGTGACCTATATAAATTCGACAACTGTACCGACTGAAATAGGCTCTAGCACTAAAAAAACTAGTATGTTGTGGCCACCACAAGACTTTCTTCTATATTTTCCGATACAAATTCACGCAGTAACAATATTAAAAAAAAAAAAAAAAAAAAAAAAAAAAAAAAAAAACGATTTTTTTCATTTTTTTTTTCGTTAAAAGTAAAAAAAATCGATAACTTTGTTTTAAATTACCACATATTTATAGTTTAACCATTCGTTTTAAAGGTATTGACGAGACCTTTCGAAAGATACCGATCTTGAAAATTTACACCCCCCGGGGGGGGGAAGCGATGCCCCAAATTTTTTCCCTAATTAACTACTACTATTATCAATAATTCATATTAATTTCACAATCACAGGTTAAGAATAACTCTCATTATGTACATTTATACGAAATTTTTTCCTATACTGCCATGTTAAAAAATTAGAAAAAATACGATCACAGCGCCACCTGTTGAGCGATTGATCCCCAAATCTAATCAGCCTCAGTTTATGTCAGGGGCCAACTAAATACCAAGTCTAGTTAAATTACGTTAAAAAAAAAAAAAAAAAAAAAAAAAAAAAAAAAGATTTTTTTTCTAAGTTTTTTTTTTGTTAAAAGTAAAAAAAATCGATAACTTTGTTTTAAATTATCACAGATTTATAGTTCAACCATTCGTTTTAAAGGTATTGACGAGACCTTTCGAAAGATACCCATCTTGAAAATTTACTCCCCTCGAGGGGGGACTTCCCCCCCACGGGGGTGGCGAGGCTCCTACGCATACAAAATTTTTTTCCCAGTTGACTATCTCTATTTTAAATAATTCTTGTAAATTTCATAATGATTACTAAAAAATAATTCTCTTTATGCACATTTATAGAAAATTTTGCCCTATATCACCATGTTAAAAATTTAGAAAAAGCGGGATGGCAACGCAACCTGTAAGACAATTTTTACCAAAAGTTGATAGGCACTAATTTATGTCAAGGTACAACTACATACCAATTTGTATGAAATTCTGTGCAGTAGTTCTTGAGATACAGTTGCCACAAAATTTTGTCACACACACACACACACACACACACAGACAGAAAGACATTTTCTAAAAATGGTCAAATCGTGTTCTACATCTCTCAAAACGTGTAAATTCATCAAAAACCCGAGGTCGAAAATTTTTACGAATCTAGTACTTTCTCTATATTACATATAGAAGAAAGTAAAAAGTCTTTTACAATATTATAGGTTGCTATAACTATTATTTTTATTATGTTTACTCTAATAATTTATAAAATAAAGTATTATAAGCACAACTAACAATTAAAAACTTCAATAAAATAAATAAGTAAGTAAAATATAGTTAATATTTTGTAACATATTAGATATTTTTTTCTCTTACCCATAGGGTCGAAAAAGAATAGTTTTAGGGTCAAATTTTCGAACGTGAGTTTTTGTTATATTTACATGTTCTGAGGTCCGCTAAATGCGAAAATCATGTTCTTAGCGAATGGTCTGTGTGTTTGTCTGTCTGTCTGCGTGTCTGCTATCAGCATATCTCAAGAACAAATTGTACCAGAAATTCCAAACTCTGTATTCTAAGTGTGTATCATATAGGGATGCTACAGTAAATTTTCGTTGACATGAAGCAAATGGTTCGTGTACAGGGACGCTCAAAAGTATTGAAATACATTACCTCTATGGAGGAAATTGCAGGTAAGTAGAGTTTAACATATATAGACTGCACTAAACCAAATAAAACGAATAGATATTTTTTTGCAGTAGAGATAGTGAACTGGAAAAAAAATGTGTATGTAGGAGCCTCGCCTCCCCGCTGGGGGGTGTCTCCTTCGAGTTGAGTAAATTTTCATGATGGGTATCTTTGAAAAGAGCTCGCCAATACCTTTAAAACGGATGGTTGAACCATCGATCTGCGATAATTTAAAACAAAATTATCGATTTTTTTTTCATATATATATATATATATATATATATATATATTTAAAAAAAGAAAAATGTAATATTGAGAATATATTCAACTTTTTTTGGGGGGGTATGTAGTGTTATACTACTTCTCTAATATGAAAAATCGTCTGCATTATCATAGAAGATAATTTGTTTAAATGATAATTTTAATAAATTGTTTTTTTTTAAGAACAGAATTATTTTAATCACCGAAATAAATTCTATATAAATGTAGGTGTATTAATGAAACGGGGCTTGAGTGGGGCTTCCGTCCCTCTCACACAGAAATAATTATCATATAAAACACTTCCGAAGCCTAATTTGAATTGTTTAACACAGTTTTACATAACAGTACTCGTTATCTTAACCCTTAATCTTCAACTTGTTTTTATAGCATTAAATTTCAGGGTAAGAGAAAGTCGTGTGAGTGACACACCAGATTATTTTTTTGTAGTAAATACTGTACATTAATGTAAAATTAAGTAAATGAATAAACCTGAATACGAATTAATTTTTTTATATGTATAACTTTTGTGCTCGTTCTTCGCACGGAAATAATTTTATGCATTGAATTTTCGTCAAATGCTGAATCTGTGGCGATATTTGAATCCGATATCGATAATATGGAATCCCTTAATATATATGCGTTATAAATAGAGAAAATAGTTATATTTTGGAATAGTTTTTGCAGCCCCACTTGGTGAAATCTGAAATTTGGCACCGAAGTAGTTCGTTCGTTTATCCCCAAGGTCTTTTAATTGCGATAGCCGCTTTAATTCAAAGCAAAAATAGAATAAAAGTCTGATTTTATTGAAATGGATGATATCTTATATTACCCTGTTTTTATTAACTTCTATTCTTGTTTGTTTGTGTGTTTGTTTGTCCGGTACATATCTTGCAATCTATTTTTAACTAACTTCCTTACTAGCTAGACATTTGAAGCTTTCACAGTAGCCCAGACCCCGTTGACAACATAATACTTCGAAGTCAGATTTTCGAATAGTTTTCTTTTAATTAATTAAAATATGAAAATAATAAGATCCTAATAGGAATAAAAATAGTCATCAAAATATTAGTTGTATTTTTGTTGTTAAAAAAAAAAAAAAAAAAAAAAAAAAACGAGTTCATTTTTTTTTTCGACATAAAATTAAATACATTTAATTAAACGTGAGCGTTAAAAAATTGTAAAAAGTTAAATTACGCATCTGGCAAAAATTGACATCATTATCAATTTAAATATTTTCTACACATTGATAAACTGCTAATGCAGTTCATGATGCAAATATATGTTGTTCTTTACGGATTATTATTTTATTTTTAAAACCAACTTTCTTTTAAAATTCAAATTTCCCGTAGCTCTTTAACCAATCACAATAGAACGTCCATCTTTGGAATATCGATAAGGATTTTCTCGCCAAAAGTCGTCGAAAAATTTACCAGGGGCAAAAAGTCGCCAAATTTGACGCCAAATCCATTACCTGCCTTTTGTAGCTTTTTAATGCGTTTTAAAGGGAAACTTTTTAACGTGAAAAAGAGCTGGAAATGCAGAAAATTGACATTTTATCAACTTACTAAGCCAGTTTAAAAGAATTTATACATAAATACAATTATTTATATTTTCGTAACAATACGCTATGTAGTTAGTTCTATATCTATGATTCAACGGAAAATTTAAAAACATGGTTTATAAAAAGTTTTTTATCTTATAATTATCTTGATATTATTTCAATTTTGTGTGTGAAAATATGGTATATATATATGCCAGGTGTTGTGAAATGTATCATTCAATGGAAACGGGATTTTTTTTTTCTTTTTTTTGTTTAATTTTATAGCATTTAGTCACATCTCTCATTATAAAAAGAAAAGAAAAAACTAACTAATTCCATTAAATATGAATGACATTAATTGTTTTTTCTGGTACCTGAAACTTTTAGGTATTTTTTATAAAAATAAAACTACTAAGTTACATCAAGAAAAAAAGAACAAAGAAACTAATGATAACAAGATAATACTGAATACACGCATTTCTTTCCAAGCATAAATCTGTAAACAGTTAGTTATATCAAAATCCATTTACATAGATGTAATTCACTTTTAAAATGATCCACTAAAATGTCAGTTAATACAAAGAATACAAAGAATCTGTTTACATAAAATCTTGCCTTTAAGATAAGTATATAAAAACCTAATATTTAATGTCTTTGTATATTTTTATGTGCTAAAACATAAATATATGTATACTGATAATTCCACGCAACGATACATGCTACAATAATTATGAACTGTACATGTAATTATTACATCACATGCCTCTGTAGCTGTTTCTGTGAGATACGTAATTTATAAATTACTTCCTTGAATTTTTGAATGTTTCTCAACATTTTTAACTTTTCCATTAAATAAAACTTATAAGTAAATACTATAGTCGATTTCTATTAAACCACGTATTTTTCATCCACAATTACTTAAAACCTGTGCTGTTACTTTCAGTCTAATATTGTAATAGTAATAGCGATGCGTCTTCACTCAACTCTAAAAATGAATAAACAAATAAACAAATAATATCGAATCTAAAAATTCTTATAGCCACATTGGATAAGTCAATTCTGAGATATAAACTGTTAACTTGGTACATAATTTGCCGTCTTAATCAAAGTGTAAGACTGTCTTAAAAAAAAAAAAAAAAAATCCATAAAAAAAAAAAAAAAAAAAAAAACGGGAAAGTAATTTGTACTTTTTTTTTTATAAACCACGGAAGTCTAGGCTGTAAGGCAGTCGAAGATTCGATACACGCATGCTTAGGCTTTTTAAATAAAATTTATGTGTAGTAAATTTTGGATCAATTATTTTTTATTTTAGTCTAAGAACTTGATTCAACAAGGATGTATTTTAAAAAAAGCAGTATTGAGTGTACTTTTTTTAGACAGGGATTATTTCAAGTGCTCGGATACTTTTGCTGCCGAGTGTACGATCTGACTTGTGATCTACGATAGCTGCGATTGTTACAATAGTATGTCTCCCTAAAAACACTATTTAATTGAATTCGATTCTTTGTTTTTCGATAATTACTTCAAATGAATCTGCCACCGGATAACGACAATTTCAGGACAATTTCAGGCTTTCGACCGATCCAGGATCGATCCAACCGGTCCTGGATCAATGCGTCCAATCTCGTGAACCGGCCTGGATCATCAAAATCCTGCAGCGTAATGTATCCCGTGAACCGGTCTGGACATTAGTTAATACTCTGGATGTGCCATTTATCGGTCATTACAAAAGTAAATATGCATAAAAACTTTTTTTTTTTTTTTTTTTTTTTTGAAAATAACTGCATAATTGTTTTAGAATTATAAAATATGCATACAATGTTGCTCCCTGCAAACATTTTTTTTTTTTTTTTTTTTTTTTTTTAATTTTGAGTTAAATATATATATATATTAAATATATTTGTGTACTACTTTGTGAATTTATCGATTAGTTAATTTTTATAAAACATTTTTGTGTTTGAATACTAAATTTTTGCCTTAAATTTCAGCATTCGAACATAAAAAAAAAAAAAAAAAAAAAATGCTTTTTAAAAAACTTTTCAAAAATTCTTAGGTTACTGTGTAGTCATCGATAAATTTTCTTTTATCAATTGACATTTTTTCTACTAATCTGCAAAAATTAACACTCTGGACCTACGGGGAATCGAACGATTGACCACCGCGTTACTAACATGGCTCTCTAATCACCTGAAACACGGAGAAACAAAGGGAAATGCTTATATTTACCTTAATTTGGAGGCGAATTTTTTATTAGCTTGAGATTTACAAATATACCGCAGTGAATGACAGTATGTATATAAGAATTTGGGGGATAAGTATAGATATATAAAAATATAAAATATCTGATAAAATTAATAAAAGGCCAATGTATTAGAAAATTTAAATAAACAGAACTAAATTTCTGTAATATCATAATAAAATGTTTTATTTTATGTCTTGTACATAATGTATGTTCTATTTAATTAAACGTTTTTTATTTTAAAAGAAATGGAATTTATTGTTATATCGTATGAAAATACCTATAATTGACAGAAACAAAATCCACATAAGCTTCAATTGCAAGAGTGGATGGATTAGTGTTATTGTACTGCACTTATATATACTAAAAATATTTAATACAATTTAATATTTTTAATTCTTTAGTTGGAGACTTCTTTTTTAATCTCTCAATGGATTTTTTATTAAATTTTTAAAACAGATTATCAAAAAAGAAAAAAAAAAATAGTTTAGCGAAAAATATATTGCATATTCTTTAGATTTTCAAGCTAAACTTTGCTATGCAGATAAAATAATACCATATTTATTTAGAAATTTCGCTTAGCTTATACTTTTGTAAATTAAACTAAATCTTCCATTAACTTTAGTTTGTTTGAATCTCAACTTAGAGTTTATACTTGTCTTATTAAGTTTATGCAGTGTGAAGCGAATTAATGAGTGTTACTAACTTTTCGAAATGTTTAAGAACTATTCAGCCGAGAAATGCTTGAGTAATCGATAATAACATTGTAATTGACATTTCTCGGTCATTACGTACTATTAATCGAAGATAATTGTTTGCGTGTATTTAAATACTTTATTTAAATTTTATTGTAGCTGTAATACTTGTAGTTCAGTTATTTTGTGATTTAAACATTTAAATATTAATTATTTAAATATACTTGTTTATATTTTTAATTTTACAACATGCATTTTCATATTATGCAATTGTGCAGTAAGTATTCTGCTACCATAAATTTAAAATGAAATATTTATAACATTGAAAATAATTGTACAACACCAATACTTATAGTGTATGTATCAGTTTGCTTGCTTTAATACTCATCAAAGCTTTTTGGTACACTAGAATAAATATATTATAAAATAATAATAATAAGAAGAAGAAGAATAGTAAAACGTTTTTTCAAGTATTATTGTGATAAGTAAAAGTGAAACACTTTCGATTTTTCACGTTTTCAAAATTACAAGAAGCATTATTCCTGAAACTTTTCGGATGAGCAGAATGTTCGAACATTCTTTAAACAAAATTAGTTCCAAAAAGAACAATGGAAATTGTAACCAATGAAACAAAAAATAATATATGTTTTTAATTTCTTTGTAAACATAATTCTTCAAATGCGCTGTACCATGGCATTAGAATACAATTCTTTTTGTGTATGTGTGTGTATATGTATTTATTTACATGGATATGAGTCAGTAATATATATATATATATATATATATATATATATATATGTGTGTGTGTGTGTGTGTGTCTGTGTGTGTGTGTGTGAAGATAAATGTCTGTTTATCCTTAGAAAAAAATATTATATTTTATTGTTTATAGCATGCAGCTTTTTCAAACTAGTGCAATACCATATTTTAGAAAACATTGAATACTATATTAGATACATCTCAAAGCAAATAACTATAAATATATTAAATATGTGAGGTAGGTAAATGGGCATTTTTACTAAATGCTGTTTGAGTACTCATGTGAAATATGATAATATATTTTGTTAGCTTAACAGAATTTACTAGCCAAATGAACATGCATAGTAAATATTTAAAAAAAGGCTCAATCAAATATCATTGAAATTTAGAAAAATACATGAGATAGAATTATCTATATTTCCGTTGTTCTTAAAAGGTATATGTTAGATAAGTAGATTTTTTTTTCAAATAATCATTTTAAACAGTCGTGTATTATTATTTAAAATGATGACCATTGATTGATTAAAAATGCAAATTCTGATAAAATCATTTATGATTTTGCTTTTTTTTTTTTTTTTTTTTTTTTTTTTTTAAGTAAATAGAAATCAACTTAAAGCCAAAACGGTATTTACTAAATCACGTGAAACATGTTAGTGTAGAAACATTAATCGTATGTTTCAACTTTCTATTCAAAATAAAAAAAAAGTAAATTCAAGTCTATACATGTCTTTTTTTTTTCCTGTTTTTTTTCCTCTATTGTTATTTACTATTATTTACTTCCTTTTCATGAAGCTCTTTAATTACAAAAGCACATAATTTTGTTTATGTAGCAGTAATATATACACAGTATAAAAATTGTGACAATAGATTTAAAAAACAATAAATATAAACATATCTGTAATAGAATTTCTCATACAAAATAAATAAATAAACAAATAAGTTAAAAAAAAATCACTAACTATAACTGAAAAATAATAATAATAATAATAATTAGTGTTAAATATTTCATGAAAATAAAGATCTAAAGCAAAAATAATTAATAAATGTCAAGTGTATTGAAGTTTTTAATTAGTACACTTTCATTAAATATTTTTAGTTTTCAACTCACAAACGAATTTTGAAATATAGGAAAAAAAACACATATAATATTTTATAGACAAATGTTTTTAAAAGAATAATAGTAAATTGTCATGAGGATGAAAGAGAAATAAATTTTTATGTTTCTTTTTTTTTTTTTTCATCAAAAGTGATATTTAACAATGACGAACTAAAATGATTAATAATATTATGCATTATGCCACATCAAAGTTTCATATACACAGAGTCGCAGCGGTACAATTTTTTACACTTTTATTATTTATTTATCAGAATTTACGAACAGTATATTTTTAAATACTATAACGACATTAAAAAATATTACTTTTTTTTTGTTATAATAATAAAAGTAATAAAAAGGAAGCATGTCATAATTAGGAAGTAAAATAAATAGTTAAATCTGTTAAAGAAGGACTACTGTTTTATGTATTACCATATTTGTTTTAGAAGTCATTGCTTCATTATAATACTCGTTTTACCTAATTCAATGCCTAAAATTTAGCATTTTCAAAATTGTTCAGCAGTAAAAGAAAAAAAAAATATGTATATAATAATATATAGATTGATAGCTTTATCAGTATTTGAAATTTGGAGAATAAACAAAATGCACGCTGTAGGACAGATGCAAATATGTTTCAAAATCACGATAATTTATGTTCCTAGAGTGATTTAAAACTAAAATCTTTACACTTTTTCATAATAGAATAAATGTTTCATATAATTAACGCTATATTTTTTTTAAAACTAAAATCACATTTTTTTTTCTGCTTTGTGTATCACCTAGTAATTTTTATTTAAGCTGTAATCTGCCAGTATCCTTTAATATGCTACAATCCACTACCATGAAGTTCATGAAAGAGAGTTTTCCCTTTTTAAAACTAAAAATTGTACTTCAACGGTGCAGTCTTGATTTGGGATGCAACCTTCACATACAAGCATGAAGCTCGGATATTCACAAAAGTACTAGACAGTTATTGTAATACTCCCGAAGTTCTTGCAATGAAATATTCGACGATAGAAACGAAGTTGTTACAAACAAATGATGTAACATATCACATTCCAGTGATGCCCACAAGAAAAGTAGTGAAAGTGTCATAAATCCGGAAATCAAGACAGTCAATATGCACCGTACACCACTCTCAATAAACTTCTGACTAAATGTAGATTCTAAATAGTTAAGAACGTACTGATTGAAACATACATCGTACTTGTTCAACATTAAAAGTTGCATAAATGTATGAACACGTAGTGATTTTCTTCTTCTTCTTTTTTTTTTTTTTTTTTTTTTTTTTTTTCAAAAGAGCAAGTGGTTTGTCCGGTCAGAATATATCATGCGAACTAACATGCACTGACATTTAAGCTTACCGATTTTCCTTGTATATGCGTTACTATCGTGAAGGCAGTTGTTGGACGACATCTACTTCTATAATTATGTAGATTACGTGCAATAATTTCCATTCAAAATGATTGTGAAGAAACACTCTTGAATGATAATTCAAGAATGCTTCTTATTTAGCAGTCAAAAGAGATGTGTAAGTAAAACAGTATCGGGAAAAATATAGTGGCATCATAATCCGATTTTAATAACAGAACATTCTGTTCGGAGACTGAAAGGAGACTGCAGGGAGTGAGATAGGGAGAGAGAACGATCTTAATCCAGTATTAAGGTTCATTTGATGGTGATTAGTGAGAGAGTGTCCAAAGTTTTTAGCCAAAATCCAAAATCACGATGATGTTGGCATAAAAACCTTCGCTGCAAAGGGCACCCCAAAAATGGTTTCTTTAGGTCCGTTGTATATTCATTAAGTTAATAATTTTGATTACTGCAAGCAGGTTTAACGTGTTATTTTAACCCCAGTATGAAGTCAAATTTTATTATGAGAACTGAAGAACCACAGACGGCAAATGCATAGGAAATAAATATAATTAATTATTTTTCAAGGACAATTTTGAGAAACTGAACAAAAGTACCTTAGCTATTAAACTTTGATGTACGCATAATATAAGAATGGAAAAAAAAAAAAAAAAAAAAAAAAAAAAAAAAGCCATCTGGTATTCTTTTAAAACCGAAATGATATAATGAGGTTTTGCTTACAGCAAGAATTTTTCTTCCAATTAATTTTTAATTAATTTTATTTAGGGAGAAAGGAAAAAACGTTCAATTAAAGACTATCATCGTATACACGAGTAAAACGTTAAAATAGATTTGAATTTAATTAATTAGTTTTTTTTTTTTTTTTTTTTTTTTTTTTTTTAAACATGTAATTTCTGATTTCTACATCAAAGTTACCATATGAAATGACATACTCGTTTTTCTAGTAAGGCCCTCTCATCTAAGACACCAAAAGCACATTCAATTTCGTAATATTTTTCTTCATATCAACCATAAACTAGTATAATTTTATATGTAAGAATCATTATGAATAAGCATGTGATACATTACAGAGTTAGAAATTTAAATATTTAGTAAAATTCATTCCATTACTCAATGCTTAAAATAAATTACTTTAAAACTTAACGTTTAATGAAAGTTCTATGATAATAAATTAGTAGAAAACTTTATACTACAAAATGCATCAATAATTTAAAGATAAATTCATGAATTTCTCGATTTTCGTTCTTATCCAACAGTTTGAAGCCCTAATCAAAATATCATTCCTACAAACATCAATAAATACCTTACAATATAAATGTCAAGTACTTGAAACTCCCCTGTTTACAAGAATTTAAAACCGTTAAACCTTGTTGAAATATGCAAATAATTTTGTTTGAATTTGTGAATTGCTAATTTGAAATTGAACGTTTATTTAAAATATGCATAGAATATGTAGACTTTGAAATCATGTCTGATTAGAGGAAGGAAATACTTCTAAATTTATGGAACATTATTTAATTTACAAGTCTAGGTATTCTAAATTTCAATATAAAATATAGAAATTAATTTTACAATCATTCTCATATATATATATATATATATATATATTATTATTATTATTATTATTATTATTATTATTAAATTATTTATTTTTTATTTAATTATTTAAGTAGCGATTTATGTACAGATTTTTTTTTGCGTTATCGTGTAGAATAAATTAATTTTCAACTTTTTTTTTTTTTTTAACAAGTTTAGTTGTAGACCAGTGTTTTTTATTTTTAGTTATTGCATAGTAACGAATTTTAAATATACTTTAGATAACGCATGTCTACACTGTAAAAAAAAAAAAAAAAAAAATAAATAAATAAATAAAAATAAAAATCCCGTAAGAGTACGGGGAAAGCCCGGCAGCAGAGATCCCAGACAAAGCCCGAAGAAAAAAAAAAAAAAAAAAAAAAAACCTTGGTTGTACGGGCAAAATGTTTTTTTTACAGGTATGTAACGTAATTTAAGGTAATTATTCACTTAAATTATGGTCTAAGCGTTTCTTTTAACGGGCTTTGTCTGGAATCTCTGCTGCCGGGCTTTCCCCGTAATCTTACAGTATTTTTTTTTTTTTTTTTTTTTTTTTTTTTGTGAGCTGGAACCAAAACTGAAGCCAGATTTTCTCTATCTCGTATAGCTTTTTGTCAATACAGGGTGTGTACCGATGCAGTTTCTTCCTCGATCTTTCCACTAATAGTAATTTTATAGTATGTTTCCATGGTAAATTATAATTATTCATGGAAATATATTACAAATTACTGAAAAAGAAGAATTTTTGTTACAGACACCTTGTATTGACAAAATTCTACTGGTGACACAGAAAAACGGTCATCATTTTTCGTTTCACACCAAAAACATTAAAAAAAAAAAAAAAAAAAAAAAAAAAAAATGAAATTTCACTAAAATTATTTTTGTAGACATCTGAAATTGCACAAAAATTGAGCATATTTAAAACACGATAATTTAGTTAAAATAATAATAGTAACAATAAGCTGAATAAAAACGTCCCATTGAGGTAATTATACAACTTCTGGTACTTGAACAACATATTCATAGCATTTTTAACATACTGTGTGAACTACGCTTAATTGTGAAGATTTTTCGTTTTCATTTTGATGACCTTCGTATAACGCTCTCGATTTTACTACTTCCACAGTCCCGCCAATCACGTCTGTTTTTAATTTTGTGTCTTTATTATAGATTCAAACTCATAAGAATTGTTTAAAATGGGAATACAGAATTTTAATATGGTTTTTAGAATCACACACACACACACATACTTGCATACAGACGTCACGAAAATTCGTGTAATGTCGGCGATATCTCAGAAACGGGAGCTCGTATTAAAACCAAAGTTGCAGGTGTACAACTAGACTCCATGACAGTTCCACATATAAATTTGCAACATTCTACGATCATTCATTTTTAAGCTATGCGAAATACAAAAGTCATTTCGGAAATACGGATTACTATACTTCGTAATACTTTGTATAAGAAAGTAAAAAGAGAGAAAAACTTTATTATTATTTTTTTTTCATAAATTACTCACACGAGCTTAAAAAGACATCTTTTAAAATACGGAGTAAATTTTATTTTGTCGTGCATAATATAGCTAAAAGTCAATTGTTTCAAATGTATTTCAAGATACATATTTTTAATGCAGACTATTTTCAATTCAACATAAAAAAATAATAATAATAAATAAAAATAAAAAATAAAATAAAATAAATAAGTAAATAATTAAAATAATAATAATAATAAAAAAAAAAAAAAAAACTATTCTACACAAAAATTGCATATCACAAAGATATTTCTTAACGTTTGTTATAATTTGCTCTTAGTAATTAATATGTTATGAAACACGTAAACAATTTTAATTGTAATATATTCTAATTTAAATTTTCCTAGCTGTTGATCTTGTTAAAAAGACTAAAAATGACAAAATTTCTAAATGAATAAATAAATAAATGAACAAATTGATGCTATGTAAAACATAATAATATTACCATAAATGATATATTATTACATAATCGTAAGATATACTATTATATTACATTATATGGTCTAACCAACATAAATAATTTAATATATATTTCAGCCATCCACGCTTTAACGTTAAAGTCAAGAAATCTGATATATATATATATATTTCTCACACCTCGACTTTTCATAAAATATCTTCTTTTTTAAAAAAGCACTTAACACTAGAAAGGTGAAATACATTTTTAAATTTTTCTTGAATCGCGAAAAGGATCGATTTCCGTTAATAAAATGTCACAAATAGTACTTACGAATAATTTTATGTTGAAATCGTGACATATTCAAATATACTGTGTCACGCAACGGAAGCAGAATGTCACACACTACTAATTACGACTGTTGAAGGTGAGAAAATTAATTATTACTTGTTTTAGAATAAGAAAGCACTTTATAATATTTTCATGACATGCTTGCTTGGAGTTATGAAAGATATTTTTACAAATTACGGAATTATCTTTATTAATTTATGACTAACATATCTCAGAATCAAATTTAATAAATTATTCTCAGAAATATATTGCTTTATAAGCATACTAGTTTCAGTTTAAACCATGTAAAATATGATAATTTTAACATACGGAATTGTGTATCTTAATGACTTTTGGTAGATTTTATTATCACCTTCTTAGCAATTGTTATTACTTTTATGAAGCACAGGAGCAATATTTGTTTAAATTAATTTTATAATGGTGAAATGTCTGCTAAAATGTGATTTATGTAAATTAGTAGGCAAATGTCTCCTGTTATGGGCATCCCACACTGTTAAAAATTTTTCTGTAAATTTACAGAGAATCTATTGGTAATTAATTATATTAAGTCTTATGTAAATTTACAGAGAATTAAACAAAGAGATTCTGTCAAAATGCAGAGAAACTATTTTGTAAATCAATCATAGTCTCTGTAAATTTACATAGATCAAAATTTTCAAGTCTCTGTAAATTTAAATCTGTAAAACATCAAAGTCTCTGTAAATCTACGTATGTAAAAATTTGCAAGTCTCCGTAATTTCGAGCACGTAAAAGCATCTAAGTCTCTGTAAATTTACCATTGTAAAAATATCCAAGTCTCTGTAAGGTTACATACGTAAAAATATCCAAGTCTCAGTAAAATTACATATGTAAGAACATCCAAGTCTCTGTAAAATTACTTATGTAAGAACATCCAAGTCTCCGTAAATTTCGTATATAATATTACGAAATGCTCAGTAAATTTATCCATGTAAAAATACCTAGTATTTGTAGGCCCCACCATTGGCAGAGAAGCTCTGCTTTCAACGTTTAAAGGCGGAAGGTGCCTGGTTCGATCCAAGGTTGCGAATTTCGACCTACACTTTCAGAATTTTCCGCAGATTTCTCCAAAACTTGTATAAATATGGGATAACACATTTTAGAAAGACCTACACTTACGGCAATTCCCACAGGTCTAGAAACCTAGCATAGCCAATCGGCTTTAACCAACGCCGATTAAATATTTGTACGTTTACAAGCGTATTGAAGACACTCTAAATTGGCATATACAGTCGGTAACAAAAGTGTCCGAACACTAGCAAAAATTCCTATGTAAGAAATGTACACTTCATACGGTTCTGTTAAATAAATCCTTATCGAATCGTGTTCTTACAGTGACTAAGAAGAGGATTCGTCAAGGATTTATTTAACAAAATCGAATGAAGTGTACTTTTTTTACATAGGAATTTTTGCTAGTGTTCGGACACTTTTGTTACCGACTGTACTTAAAATAAATTCCATTATTATCATTTTACAAGCACAAAAATATCCAACAGTATGTTTATCTTCATGAATATATGTAAGAATCTAGTAAATACGTTACATAGGTACAGATTCTTATACAACTTAAGGAAGAGAAACTTAAAGTTGGACGTTTTTGTACTTGTAAATTCATAGTCTTGGAATTTATTTTAAATGCGCGTCAGTTTATAATGTCTTGAATAGGCTTCTAAATATACTAATAATATTGTGGTTGTAAAATCACGTTGATTATTCCAGAGTTGTAGGCCTGTATAGAATGCCTTATGTGTAGATCATTCTAAGATGTTCCCTTATTTACAAAAGTTTTTAAGAAAACCTTGGAAAATTTCGAATGGGTAGGCTGCCCAAGTTAAAATCCATGCTAGTACCAGCAAAAAAAATAGGCTAGTTATTGCTATGTTTTGCTTTGTCTGCTAGATTTTCATGCTGTTATATGCTTTATAATGCTAGCCAGCATAAAATGCTATATTAGCTAGCTTACACAGCAATAGCACGGCAAGCTATATACAAGCATTTTATGCTTATTTGTAGTTTAAGCTTTTCCAAAGCCTGGAGAGGTATGTACCTTAACAAGCTATTATGTGCTTTTCTATGCTTGCCAGCGTAATATGTTATGTCGGCAGCTTAAGTAGAAATAGCATGTCATGCTAGATGCCAGTAAGAAGTGAGAAAATAGCAACAAAAAAGCATCTGTTGGTTGTGAATTACTGCTAGTATAGCAGAAATTTCAAGCAAATAGTAGTCATAATTACTGCTGGACCAGCAACATACTATTCAAGCAACAGAAGCTGGATTATGTATGCTG
The DNA here is from genome assembly GCA_963930645.1 of Salticus scenicus. Lineage (NCBI taxonomy): Eukaryota > Metazoa > Arthropoda > Arachnida > Araneae > Salticidae > Salticus > Salticus scenicus. The sequence goes on along the minus strand of OZ005659.1, from coordinate 122,510,561 downwards.
GACAAGCAATAAACTGTGCCAATACACACCATGACTTGCTGGTAATTTTGGTGGAACCAGCAGATATTTTTGGTATTTTATGCTATTTTACTTGCTGGGATACAGCATTTAATGCTAGACTAGCAAACAAATACCAGCAAGAATTTTAACTTTGAAAACCTCAAACTGAGATCGAACTTGGCACCTCCCACCTTCAAACTTTGAGAACAGAACTCCTTGGAAATTGATGGGACAAGATGACCGAACTTTAGTTAGTATCTGTATATATAGACAAGCTATATATTTTTGTTATCAAAACTACATTATAATTCAGAGGTATAAAGTTGTCTAAGCTTGTATTACCTTTGGTAGGATTTGTAATGATGCACTTTAGCATGTTTTTAACTACAATTTTTATTAATGTTGTGGTACATTTTGCATACATTAAACTTTTAATATAAAATTTGAAAAAAAAACTGATTTATATTATGGTACTTCTAATAAAAGGATCAGAAATAATTGCAAAATATGTCATATGGTTGCTTAATATTGCTCGGTTATATTTAGTCCATAACAAAATTAAAAACTTAATTCCCTCATTTAATATGACTGAATAGTGAAAGATCTCACAGGTCTAAATCTAAAATTTTGATTTGATAATTTTGGCTGATATCTATGGTCTTTGCTGGGCTGAAACCGAAACTAGTTTTTACTCTATCACATACAGATTTTCAACAATACAGGGTGCGATATTTTTCTTCAAGACTCTTCCACCAATGTAATTAAACAGTGACTTTTATAGTATGATTCCATGATTAATTACAATTAATCATGGAATCATACTAGAAACTACCGAAAGAGAAGGAATTGTGTCGGTAGACACCCTGTATTGGCAAAAGCTATGTGTGACAGAGAAAAACTGGCTTCGTTTTCGGCTTCAGCACATCAAAAATATAGGTATCAGCTAAAATGAACAAAATATTTTTCGCCAACATTATATTTGAAGATCTGTGTTAACCTCAGTTTCTTTCATTCAAAAAATACATCCAATTTGTAAATACACTTTTTTTTTGTTTTTTAACAAATGTATATATATTACATTTTGATTAGATATTAACATAAAACAATTAAGAATTTAATTAAAACACTAATCGTTTAAAATGCATTATGCTCTTAAAAAGGTGTAAACTTTCTAAATGGGACAAAAAAAAAAAAAAAAAAAAAAAAAAAAAAAGGAAAATGTAGTAGTATCAAAAAATTGTTAGGTACACTACCTTTCCATAATGACCGCACACTTTCGATTTCAGACATTTAAAAAAGTATTTCAAAAAATGTTAAACAAATCATTTTGAAACTTAAGGGGTGTGAAAGGAGGACCAGTAAAAAATTAAAGTAAAATGAAAGTATTTGGCTTCACCCTGTAATAATTAATGCTTGAAATACGATATGGCAGTAGCTTGTAGGCAGTAGGACTCTTTCTCATTAATTATTGAAGTTTATATGTCTCTACCGCATATAATAAGGGAGATAAAGGTTTCTTTAAAAAATTGCAAAAAACATTTTCATTTTTTTTTTTTTAGCTATAACACGCAAAGTATTAAAAGACAGTGCAAAGTTATTTTCAGGAAACTCGACATACAATATTAAACACAGCATACTGCAATCAGAGTAAATATATATATATATATATATATATATATATTAAATATCTAACGAAATTTGAGTATTTTTACTAAATAATTTCTAACTGCGCATGCATAAATGTTTAGCGAAATGTTTCAAAATTTAACAGCCAAATTTATTGAGCTACTTATATAAAAAACCTTAAACAAATATCGTGTAAACTCAAGAAGTTCTACATCATAGAATAAACTGAATTTCAGCTGTTCTCCAAAAAACAATTGTTAACAGGTTTTCCAAATATTTATTTACAATCACAGAAAACTGCATTACCATTCACTGAATCAAAATAAAAATGTGAGTAGAACTCTTTATACTTTAGCGTTTCTTCGAGAGTAACTGAAGACCAGTTCATTCTTTGGCATAGAACTTTTTGGGTTTACACAATACTTGTTTGGTTTTTTTATATAAGTAGTTTAATGCATTTGGCTACTAAATTATACAAATGAAATTTAGCTAAAACTTAGTCATGCGCAGTTAAAAGTTATTTAGCGAAAATTCTCACATTTCATTAGATATTTAGTATTTTATTTTATTCATTCTGATTGCAGTATGTTATGTCTAATGCTGTATATTGGGTTTCCCGAATATAGCTTTGTACTGAGTTTAAAACCGTGCATGTTATACCTTAAAAAAAAAAAAAAAAAAAAACTGAAGTTTTGTTTGCCAATTTTTTAAAGAAATCTTATATCTCCCTGATTACATGCGGTAGAGACTTTAAAATTTATAAAGAAAATGAGAATGAGCCCCATAATCATATGCCACAGCCAGATTGTATTTCGAGAATTACTTTATATTGGGTAATGCCAAATACTCTCACTTTTCTTTAATTTTTTAATGGTCCCCTTTTCACTTTTGGCAAAAACAAATAGCTGAACTACATGAGGTATAACATGTTTTTTACACTCCTGAAGTTTAAAGATGGTTTGTTTAGTACTATATGAGTTATTTTAAAACAAATCTAAATTCGAAAGTGTTCGGTCATTTATGGAAAGGTAGTGTATTAAATGAATTCGAAATTTAAATACTCACATTGATTTTTATATTAGCTAAAGCAAAAATTTACTACTTCCATATAAAGGTCTGTCTTAAAAACTATGTATACAATTTTTGTAGTGTATTAAAAAAGTAAATTTGTGCAACATTTTAATGCATTGCATATTTTGTCACAAACCAAGACTAACAAATTTGATGCAAATTTTATTTCGAACTTTAACACAATTTGAACCTTTTCCAATATTATGTTTTTAATAAAATTGGTTTTTAAAGGTTATTTTATTTGAAAATAAAAATTCTCATTTCAGATCAGATTTCTAATGCGTAATCGTAGAAGTATAGGAACATAGCAAAAGTTTGATACCTAAATAATTTTATTTTTTATAATAAATTCATTGCAATGTGTAGAATAATTTCCTTAATTATTGCAGTTTCTGGGATATAAATATATTTAGATAGACGGCAAGTGGAGAGAAAATGCACGTACAGTCGGTAACAAAAGTGTCCGAACACTAGCAAAAATTCCTATATAAAATAGTACACTTCATACGGTCTTGTTAAATAAATCCTTATCGAATGATGTTCTTACACTGACTAAGAACAGGATTCGACAAGGATTTATTTAACAAAACCGTTTGAAGTATGCTTTTTTTACATAGGAATTTTTGCTAGTGTCCGGACGCTTTTGTTACCGACTGTACGTATTAAACAGTAGATAAAGAAATAGAGAGCTTTTTATATTTTTAAATATTAATTTAGGTTTCAATGAAGATGGAAATTGGGTACTCTTTTGCTTTTCGCCATTCATTCCATAAATTCAAATCTTTAAAATATAAAACTTTTTATTAAAGAAGCCATTAGATTATTTTGAATTAAAAAAATTTCGGCTTTTTTTTTTTCTTCTTTTTTACAAAAACAAATTTTAAAACATTTTTTCTTCTACAAAATAGGATCTAAAGAAGAAACAAATACTTCGCTTTTACACCTGAAAGCAGTACCCCAGTGATTTACTAGAATCAATGCAAAAAGCTCACTAAGAAGAAAAACATCCTTGCTGCAAAGAAAACATGCAATTAAAAATAATTAAAAAATAAAACATACTGAATTAGATTTAAATTAAACTTTATTCTACTAACATAACACTAAACTTTTTTTTTTTTTTTATGAGATTAATAAAAGATAAATGGTGAAAGTGTCTTTAATAACAGGATAAATATTTGAATACAATTTGCAAATATCTCTGATGAGGGTATTTTACGGCATTTTCTATTTTCATATTTCTTAGACAACTTGTTTCGTTTCTTATATCAGGATCAATTTCCATTATAACTAGAAAAAAGAAAAATGATGAAAAATTACTATTGTAGGAAAACACTTCAACTATAAATTTTTGAAACAAAATCTACATCCTATGACATTTTAAGTAAATAATGAAAAGAAAGGATTGTAATTCCATGGCACTAAAAACGAAATTGAGTATACATAAGCGAATTTTAAAGTGTATCTTATATACTCCATCTAAATAGAATATAATGAAAATTCATCTAAAGAAAATAAAAGTAGATATACATGATATTTTAAAACAATAATACAGGGGAAAAACACTTATATAATGAAATCATAAGATATTTAAGTACCATTTTATGAACGCCAGTGTAACAGGAATATTTTTGAAGTATTTTATTTTAAAAACAAATATGGATTGGAGTGGATTTGGGAATAAGGCCGACTAACTGCTGTAGATCCTAGACCTATACTTTGAAAAGACTTTATTCCCGAGCTTTTAAAAGACTGTCCCCCCTTCCTATATGACAATTTTAAAGTTTCCGCCTGTGTTCCCAGCCCGTTTTTTTTTTTTTTTTTTTTTTTTTTTTAACAAGTGCCTTAAAGTTTTCAGAAATATCGAGGCATTCCCAAGGTACAGGGAGTAAAGTGGGACTTTTGATAACTATATATGACGATATTTTCAAAAAATATTGAAAATAATTTAGACAGTTTTAAGTAAGCCTCAATTTATTACCGAAAACCCCACCGTGCGCTGATTTTTAAGTGGTATTAGCCCATATTTACATGAATTTCAGACAAAACATTGGAAAACACCGAACCACTAGGACAGCATGCGTGACTACATATCCAATTCGGCATTTCCCGTTTATCAGCTTCAAGAACAGATCCCCCTGTCCTCTAGACCCATTTTTGTCTTTTGGATCATTATAGTAATATGAATTAATACATAGTTCTGCTGCAGATTGTTTTTTATACAATTCAATAAAGAAATATTTCCGGTTTATTAAATATATTTAAAAATGATTTTCTAAATATTATTTGGTCTTTAATAATTACATAAAATAATGTTACTATTTACATTAGTTTATGTAATTATTAAAGTATGTAATTATTATTAGTATTTATGTAATTAGTATTTATGTAATTATTATTATTAACATTAGAGTAATTTTTTGTGGTCTTAAGCTACAGATAAATCCTTTTAATTAACATTCTTCTTTATTTTCATTATTAACATTATGATAATTACTTAAATAATCTATCTCCAAAAATTTAGATATTTAATGAAACACTTTCCGGTGGTGAAGCATTAACGCCCCCCTCCAAACCCCTCAAAAGAAAGAAAAGGAAATTAAATGTTAAAAACTAAATAAATAAATAAAATAAAAATTTAATCACTTGATAAATAAGAATTCTCTAAATCTAAAATCTTTATTTTGTATTTTAGTTTTTAAATTTATAAAATTTTCAATACTTAAACTATTGTTTATGCAAGTTGTAGGCGATTTACTTCATTCTACTCAAATTCTTGCATTTTGATTTCGAAAATTCAGATATTCTTTCAGTCTTCACGTAGGTAAACGGTAAACATTTTTAATGGCATAGAGAGTTGTACAAAGAATACGAAGAAACTTGAAGAATATTAAAATAAAAATTGAAAGCAACCGGTAGCAGATTATAAAAGAATATCAGAGGTGAAAGTTTTCAGGGGCTATCTTTAATTCCAGATCCCCCCACCCCTCTAATTACTTTCCGAACACTATAGTGAGGAAAGTATTGTAATCATGTCAAAAATCCGAATTTGAGATTTTGATGTTTCTATACGTTTCGAGGTCCCCTGAGTCCGTTTCGACTATTTTTACGATGATGCATATATGTGTGTGTGTATGTGTGTGTGTATGTCTGTGAGTGAACACGCTAGCGTCTAAATGCTTCGTTCGAATAAGCTGAAAGTTGGTACGTATATTGTAAGTATCCATAGTACGAACCCTATAGATTTTGGTTAATCTAGCATTTATAGTTTTTTTAAAGGGACACCAGGAAAAATTCTTTATCATTATAGCCTATGGGGCCAAATTTTTTAAAGTGCGATAGCGTCTAATTGCTTTATTAAGCTGAGAAAAAAATTTGTACACATGTTAAAGGTCACACTTGCACCAACTGTATAGATTTTGGTGAATTTAGCACTTACAGTTTTTTTACAGGGACACAAAGGAAAATTCTTTATCATTATGGCCTATGGGACCAAATTTTTAAAAGTGCGATAGCATCTAAAAGCCTTATTCAATTGAGCTGAAAATTTATATGAATATTATAAATCACTGTTGTACTAAATATAAGCATTTTCGTGAATCTAGCATTTATAGGTTTTTACAGGGACACAACGAAAAATTCTTTATCATTATGATCTAAGGGCTCAAAGTTCAGTAGCGTTAAATAAAACTAAACATCGTGTAATATATGGAGAAAAATACTTACACTCTATTATGGTTTTCTCTCTTTTGTTTGTTTAACAACTCCTCTTTCTTTACTTTATCTACAAAACTGTTAATTACTCAATCTTCGGAAAGTCGAGTGGAGTCACTCCAGATTTTTTTTTTCTTTGCAATGCCTTAAGAATTCTACAAATATAATTTATTATGGATATAAATAAACAATTTTAATAATAGCCACGAATAATAACCTTAATCTATTCTTTCACGATTCATTTTGTATACAAATAGCAGTTTTTAGGGTTATGGGATGTTACGTAGTTTTTCACCCTTTGAATATGGAAATAAAACAATTTATTGTCTCCTGAGGGAGTGAACTGCTCCTGAATCATCTCTAAACTGTACGACTCCATGAGTGTCCGTGCCATTCTAGACTCAGAGCTGATAAACGGGAAGTGCTGGGTTCAATCCCAGGTCTAGCTCGTCGACCTAGCCGTTCGGAGTTTTCAGTAGTTTTCTCCGAGACTCACATAAATCTGGGCTTGACCCCCTTCGAAAAACATCCCCCCTCAGAGGGCACACTCCCCAGGCCTAGGTCCCTTGAGTAGTAGATCGGCTTTAGTTCCAAGCACTCTCTTAACTTTATAATACTCCGAATTAAAAACTGTCCAGTTATTGAAATTTTCCCCTTACAAAGAAAGAAAAGAAGGAAAAGGAAAAGCATGATTAGCAAAAATTATTTCTGTCAATGCAAAAACTTGTCTGAAAGATTTCTGCCAATGCGTTATTAAACGGAATCTATTAGCTATATTTCAGTGAAACTGTATTTTTAAATTGCAGTTACTCCACAATCGTCTGCGTCCGCCTCTCTACATAAAAATGTAACCACAGTCTTGGCATGCTTATGATTATGGTATATACATCTACGATATTTTGAAAACACAGTTGGATTTTGTACTTAAAAGTAACGTTTTATGTGGATCGGTTATTTTGAGATATAAATTAGTCCGCAACATGTAGCAGCCTGGATAAAATTTCGTATTAATTTAAACATTTTCTCACTCAATTTCATATACACTCTGTACTTTGAATCCTTAAATATCAAATTGTATTCTTAAAAATCTTAACTTGTCAAAAAATTTAATTTGTAACCCATCCCACCCCTCTATTTCCATTGCTCGGTAACAGCAACAATAATTTTCTTTTTCTTGCATTGTTGTTTTTTAACTTGTGCATAGATATATGCATACATATACATACGCAAGCAGATTTTCAAAATTTTCAGAAAGCAAAATTAAAAACATTGGATGGTTTAGAGTACAAACAGTCCCCCTCTCCCTTAAAAAAAAAAATAAATAAATAAATAAAAAATTGTCATATAAAACTCCCATCTATAAAATCTTTATTTTGTATTTCGATTTTTAAATTTACGTATTTTTTTATTATTTTAATTATTAAATATATAATGTAGAAATGACATACTTTTTCCTCAATTCCTGCTATTTCGTTTTAGGGTAATCCAGATTATTTTTCAGTCTTTCAGCAAATGCCAGCAAACATTTTTAATGACATGAGGCTGTAAAACGAATATATAGGAAAACATATAGAACTTTCAGACGATATTAAACTAAAAACTAGTATGATGTGGCCACCACATTACTTCCTTCTATATAATTTTACACAAAATTTATTCAATACAAATTACTTATTATCAAATTATTTTCCATTATAAATGCAGACGATTTTTATCTGACAGAATTATATTATCACTGAATGCCGAAAGATGTGAATTTTTTTCCAAATCAAAAGAAATGACTTTTTTCCAAGTTTTTTTTCGTTAAAAGTAAAGAAAAAAAATGCATATCTTTGTTTTAAATTATCACAGATCTGTACTTCAACCATTCGTTTGAAAGGCATTGACGATATCTTTCGAAAGATACCCATATTGAAAATTTACTCCCCGGGAGGGCACTTCCCCCAGGGGGGGGGGAGCGATGCCCTCAAATGCACAAAATTTTTTCCCTGGTTAACGACTACTATTATCAAGAATTTATATTAATTTTACAATCACACGTTTAAAATAACTCTCATTATGTATATTTATACGAAATTTTGTCCTATACTGCCATGTTAAAAATTTAGAAAAATGCGATCACAGCACCACCTGCTGAGCCATTGTTCCACAAATCTAATCAGCACCAGTTCATGATGTCAGGGTCCAACTAAATAACAAGTTTGGTTAAATTTCGTTCATTGGTTTGTGAGATGTAGCGTCCAGAAAATTTGTGACACACACACACACAGAGACAGACAGACATTTTCTAAAACAGTCAAATCGTGTTCAGGACATCCCAAAACGTGTAAATCCATCGAAAACTGGAGTTCGAAAATTTTCACAAATCTAATACTTTTCTATATATACAGATAGAAGAAAATAATAAAAATCACAGGAAACAGATTAAAATATTTAGAAATATTACCGCCTGTAAGTAAACACACTTTTAAAAGCATCCCTAAACTGTCTAATCCTCAGAACAAAATTTTCTGATACTTCAACATGCCCCCCCCCCCCCAACCTCACAAAAGAAAAAAAAATTATGTTTAACATTTTTTTTTTTTTTTTTTTTTGGTCTATGTAAAAAATTGTCTGAATATTTTCTGGCCCAGTTTTGATAGGACAGTATCAATTACATCTATTTTAGCGAAAAAGTAGTTTTAAATTACAGCCAATTGACATTTCGGCTATCTCTGCCTTACAAAATAAATTTGTGGACGAAATATTGTCATGACTGTCGTTAAGACACAAAAGTACAAAAAACACTTGTGCATTAACTGTACTTATGAAAATTGTAGGTTTGAATTGGTTAGAAAAATGTAACCTGGATAAAATTTCGCATTCATTTGAACATTTCTTCGTACAACTTAATGCTATGTTTTCAGTCTTTGAATATCAGTTTGTACACAGAAAATTAACAAGTTTGAAAGTGTAATTTAACTCCTTCCCCACTTCCCCCATTTATTCCCGCTGCAGGAAAAGAAACAATTTTATTAGTTTTTCTATGTTGCTTGTTTCTGTTTTGTTATATGAAATATATAAATATTGTACACAGAAGGAGATTTTAAACATTTCAGAAAACAAAACTGAAAATATTGTGTTGGTATCTATACAAATCATTCCCATCATCCCCCCCCGCCCCCCCCACACACACTATAAAATGTTTAGCATCAAAAGATCTATATAATTTGCAATAATATTTCTGGACTTTGTGGTTCTAATTAAAATTTAACCTTATTCTTATCGTAGAAAAACAATGCTCATTTAATAAACTCTTCTGTCATTAGACATCTGGTCTTCTCAGAAAAAAAAAAAAAAAAGAAATGCTTAAAAACAATGTTTTAATTCATACCAAAATCTTGTCGGAAAGTTTTCGGACTTTGTGTTGATAGGACAGTGTACGTTTGACTTTTTTCAACAAAAAAGTATTTTTTTAATTGCAGTCAACCTGTAATCAACGTCTCCGCCCCGCTGTATAAGCGTGTAGGTGTAGTTTTGGCAACGTATGGTTAGGAAACATTTGTCTAGTGTAATTCGATAATCCAGTTGTTTTTATACTTCAAAATAATTCCGCATTAAATTGAAACTTCGATTTGAATTTATTCACAGAATGTAGCCTGTGTAAAATTTAGTATTAAACATTTCTCTACTCAACTTGATTCATAAACTATACATTTAATCTTTAAACATCAATTTGTGAGCAGATTGCGCTACCAGTTTAAAAATTTAATCTAATCTCCCTCCCCTCCCCCCCCTTCCAGTATTGTCGCTGTGGGAAAAAAAAATCGTTTTTCGTTTCTCTTGCATCGTTTCTTAATTTATATATTAAATGTTAATACTCACAAAAAAAAAAAAAAAAAAAAAAAAAAAAAACTAAAAACATTGCTGCATTCTCTCTCCCAGAAAAAATAATGTTTAACATCAAATAGTTATATATAATTTCTAATAATGTTTCTCTGTTTTTATGGATGTGCTAAACTGTTTTAACCCTCCCCCCCCCCTCCGGCTAACATGTCGAAAATTCGTCCTTTTCCATTAAAAGCTCATACCGGTATGAATGCACGTTGTCGAGAACATCTAAATTAAGTTTCTTTTAATCCATGAAAATAATTTTAGACCAATTTATTTGTTTTTTTCATAGGTTTCTCTGCAAACTGAATGTAGGCTTTTTTATGTCAGGTGCCTCTAATGATTTCTTTGCTTTTGCTATTCTTATTGCTCATACGGACTTCTAATTTATTTTCTTCTTATTTGCTACCGTGCGAAATGTCACGCGTCTATGTCGTTTCAAAACAATTCTCCTCCCCCTGTTGATTTTGTGTACCTTATACAGTCGGAATTTCTACGAAATTCAAAACAACAGTCTTCTAATTTTTTTTTTCTCTTTTTTTTTTTTAATGAGCAATTTATGAAGAAAGCATCTGTTATTATTATTGACTAAAAGGGCCTCTTTCGGCATTCTAAAATATTTACCCTCTCTCCCATATGGAAATATTCTCTAAACTGAACGAATGCAATTACAAATTAGAAGCTCTTCAAAATGCTTTACAAAATCATAGGCAGATAAGACTATCTATCCCGAACCGTTGCATTGATATAACTATGACATTCTCATCATTTTGCTCCATTGTAAATTAAAGAAGATACGCATGTAAAAATAAAGTTAAAGATGTATATGCAATATTTGTAAACTATTGATATAAAATTAGCAGCAGTATCATACATTTAACTTCGACAAAAGACTTGTGTATTTACATAAGAAATTTAATTAATTTCTGCTGCTTTTGTATAATTTCTATAATTTTGCCCTCTGCAGTAAATACATAAAGCATTATGTAACCGAAATACGTAGCTAGATACTACATACTAGATTCTAGGTATCTTTGAATTCAATAACTCTCTTTATAAGTTTCAGGATTTAAATATAAAAAAATAACCGCTAATACAACTAACATAAACAGTCATTGTTTTTGTTGATTATTAAAGTAGGATAAATGATTATATAAAATTTAACTTACCTAATTATGAATTCCAAATGAAAACACGAATTGCTTTAAGTTCTTCAATACAGTCAACAACAACAAACCTTTAATGAGTAGATACGAAGATAAACATTCCGCAGAAACAATCTAATTTTCCCTAACGTTCCCTTTCCTCCCCCCCCCTCTTTTTTTTACGTAATAGTACACTGCAATGAAACAAACTATTCAGTATATTTCTGCCTTCAAAACTTCTAGTTAAATATATATATATATATATATATATATATATATATATATATATATATATATATATATATATATATAGGTATTTACTTTATATAAAAATAATTTAAGGTTATGCATTTATATAGTTTTTTATTTAATGTATATGTCAAAATCCCTACAGGGAAAACGTTATTTTGAAAAGGGAAATATCTGTAAATTAAGAACTGAGTTTCTTGGTTCAATGGTTCTAACAGAGAACTCATATAAATTTATGGAGAGCCTCAATACTTTTTCTGTACTTTTACAGAAATTTTTGACAGTGAACCGAGTTTCTTGATTCACTGCTTTTAACAGTGAACTCATGTACATTTACGGAGATTCTCAATACATTTTCTGTATTTTTACAGAAATTTTTAACAGTGCACCATATTATTTAGCAGAAAGCAAATATTGTGGATTTGAGTACTGCCTATTTTGTAATTTGACAGTACACAGTTTTTGCGCTAACATTGAAGTGGAAATAGAAGCATTTGCTTAGTAAATGCAAGCATCGAAAAATAAAATAAAATAATATATATATATATATATATATATATATTTGAAGAAAAGCAATTTGTAAATGTTTAAAATGTGTGATAAATCAAACTGAATTACATAAAAAATGTTTGAGTAATGTATGCTCATGCAGTATATTCATTATGTTTTGTGATGCAACATCGAATCTTGCCAAAAAACGAACAGAAAATTTTTTTTTCTGTCATTATAAAAACGGCTGCCATTCTCTGATCATGTAACCAGTTGTGTGCAGCCATTTTTTTTTTTTTTCATTTAAAGTGTGTGTTTGACTTGACATTGTCAAGTATGGTTGTTTATGTCAACATAATATATTTTATTAGTGCTTCTATGTATTTTTTATACATTTTAGCCATGTAAACCCCGGAAAAGTAAACCCATCCAAAAGAAATTAATGTTAATAAGTTAGTTAAAGCCGTTAAGGATTGCTTAGTGTATACGAAACCCAAAAAAATCAACTGTCACAGAATACGGACGACCTCGCAGCATCCGTGTCCTTCTAGAAGAAACCTGGAAAATATAAGTCAAATCCACTTGCCAAACTGTCGGGCAAGAACTCTAAAAAAGAAGGAGTCTCGACCATCTGTTGATGATGATGTCTATTTTTGTATTATCTGTTTGGAGCACCTGCCACCACGCCTAACTCGAGCCAACTCAATCAAATGCAGCGCGTGCAATCGTCTGATGCATTTCAAGCGTTCCAATATGCATGAAAGTTATTTTACTTGCATGCATTGCACTTCTGATTTAGACGACAAAGAAGATGACGAATAAAATTTCAAAATACCATTTTCTGTTGCTATTTTGTCTATTGAATTCTCACAAAATAAATAAATTTTTGTTATTTTCTGTATTTATAGTGGTTTTCTGATTAATTTCCCATTTTTAGTGAAATTTCCAGGTATGACCACTACCAAGTAAATTTATTTATTTATTTATTTATTTTTTTTTTATTCTTTGGCTAAAAGTTACCACTTCACAAAAGATTTCTCACTTAAAATATAGTAATAATAATAATAATAGTAATAGTAATAAAGAATAAATCCATTAACCATGTTTACTGTATACGGAAATATACAAAAATGTATTTTAAATAATTTTTTTTTTAGTTACTTAAGAGTAATTTTTATAGATATAAGATAAAAAATATGTACACATTACTTCATCATAGTAATTCATAAAAGCTAATTGAGGTGATACTTTAGTGCACCACTATAACAGAGAGGGTCTAAAATAAGATCAAATCTTTAAAAAAAAAAAAAAAAAAAAAAAGATAAATAAATAAATAAATAAATATATGTATTATTTATGTCGTATATATTTTTTGAGTTTGATGGTAAATTCTTATTATAACTTAATTACAACATAAGTGAATATTGTAAAAAACGCCAATAAAAATAGAATTAGCTTCTATTAATTACTTTGAAAAAACGACTGCACGTATCGTGTAGTGCAATGTAGTGATATTAAATTAAGATAGATACATTTTAATCTTATAAATACATTTTATCTTTCTTAAATAATTTCCAGTTTATACGTTTTTCAATCTAATACAAATTTAAATCACCTTCACTTGATGCAGGGTTAAAAGAAAAATCAGTTTAAATTATTTTGACTGAAGAACGTCAGAAATTTAAGACTAAACATAAAAATTAATTAAACAAAATGTGTTTTCCCGCACCTTCTTTATCAACTTTAAGAAAACTTGATTTTTAAATCAGATTGACTTTTTAAAATTTGCTTTCTTCTTTAAAAATCACTTAAATCCGAATATTGTAATTGTGGCGACTGCTTTTTCGCACCTGGTTCTTTTCTTCCACTAAATTCATCTCGAGACACATTAAGACACTGATCACGCTTTCTTTACTTTTAAAGATTTTACTTTTACTTACGGCACAAACATAAAATACATAAACGAACACATAAATTAACATCCAATAAAGTATTTTAAAAACAACATATAGAATAGAACGTTAGTCCATCTTGATTCACATACGCACACACACTGTTGTCACACTTTCGTACCAAACTTTTCAGTTCTTCTTTTTGAAGTACTCTCGAAATCAGAGGTGCGTTCACACCTTCCCTCCAGTTTCACTCGAGGGACAATGGCCTTCACAGTGAAACTACTAACAAAAATTTGTGGATAATTTATATAACTGTCCATGAAAGTCTAATTGTCCTTTTAAATTCTTAATTATTGTTTCATCTTTAAATAAATGTTCATGAAAGTCTAATTGTCCTTTTAAATTCTTAATTATTGTCTCATCTTTGACCTAATATGCGACGTTCCATCAAGAGCAATAACATTTATATTTCACTTAAAATGTAAATATTTTCTATGGTATAAAATAAGTAACATTTAAACACATAATAGAAATAAAATATATATATAATATATATGAATAAACATTTATCCTGACATGGATTTTCTTATGCACTTTAAATAATCTTAATGAATTAATATACTTGAATATAAGAAACAAAATAAACACACACACATATATATATATGTAATAACAAATACAATATTAAACTAGCTTATAACTTTATTCATGAATGCGTGATAAAGAATCTGCAATAGTATTACTGCTTCCTGGCTTATGAGCAATAGTCACTTGATAGCGAGATAGAGCCAATGCCCATCTTTGTAATCTGGCGTTCTTAGGAACTGTTTCTGTCAAATATTTTCAAGGGTTATGGTCCGTGTGTAAGATAATAGTGGTTCCATAAGTCCACATTTCGAATTTACCTAATGCCCATATTACAGCATAAGCTTTCCTTTCAATAGTGCTCCACTTTGATTGAGCAGGGGTCAGTTTTTGACTTGCAAAAGTGATAGGTTTCAGTTTATTCTGCTCATCTCTCTGCATTAGACAGGCTCCAATTCCGGTCACTGAAGCATCAGTATCGATTTCAAAAGGTTTCGACATATCAGGTGTATACAAAGATGTTATAGAGCACAAACAATTCTTTAACGAATTAAATGCGCTTTCGGCTTCTTCTGACCATGGAAGGTCGTTTGGCACAGTTTTTCGAGTTAAGGCCGTTAAAGGTTTTGCTATATTGGCATACCGAGACACATAGTCTCTGTAATAGTTAAATAATCCTAGGAGTGACTTCAATGTTTTCTTAGTTTTAGGGGCTTTCAAATCTTTAATAACTGATATCTTGTCCGGATCTGGGCCGTGCTCTCCTGAGCCTACGACATGTCCTAAATATTGTACTTTCGACATCGCAAACGAGCATTTCTTTAAATTTGCCGAAAAATTCAATTTTTTCAGAGTTTCTAAAATGGATTTAATATGATTAAGATGATCTTCCCAGTTTGAAGAAAATATGATAATATCATCAAGAAAACTTTCGGCGTAGTCACTATGAGGTCGTAATACTTTATTCATTATTCTTTGGAATGTTGCTGGTGCTCCAGATAACCCAAATGGCATCACCTTCCACTGATACTGACCCTTTGGAGATACAAAACTGGTTAATTCTCGGCTTTGCTCTGCTAAGGGTATTTCCCAATATCCCTTAAGGATATCTAAAGTTGTCAAGTAACGAGCTCCACCAGCTTTAAATCTAAGATTTTCTGAATTCTGCATAGGAAAAGGTGGAGTTTGACTAACTGAGTTCAGCTCTCTGTAGTCCACGCAAAGTCGGACAGTTCCATCTTTCTTGGCTACACATACCAATGGATATGCTATTTCTGCTGAAGAGGGTTCTATCAGGTCTTTTTCCAATAAATCTGCTATCTGTTTTTCTATGTTAGATCTTAATGTTTCTGGAACTTTATAAAGATGAGGTTGTTTCCTCTCTACTCCAGACTTTAACTGGATAACATGTGGAGGAACTTTGGCTTTCTTTAATTCCCCATCAAATATTGTTAGATATTCTTTAATCAAATTCAACAGCTGTTTATGTTGCTTTGCTGATATTGAATTTGATTTTATACCAGCTTTTAGTTCTTCATCCGTTACTTGCCGTGATTCTACGGGCGCATGTTGTATATCTCCAAACTCTCCATCTGTTCGTATATAATTCCTACAGCTCTGACAGGTTGAATATATTTACGCAATTTATTTTGATGAAGATGTCGAACACTTCCATCAGGTAGTTTGACATAAAAAGAATGTGGAGACTTCTTTTCTACTATTTCTCCTGGTCCTTTCCATTTTGAACAAAGACGATTTGTTGAATCAGGGATTAACACTACAACTTCATCCCCAACAGAAAATTCGGTATCTTTTGACCGTAAATTATGATAATGTACATATTTCTGCTGCTGTTCTTGAGCTATGCTATTCGCATACTGTGCCGCGACTTCTAAACGTTTCCGGAGTTTCAACAGGTAGTCAGCTACAGATTCTCCAATCCCTTGAAGAAGTACGACTTCATCTTCCGAACTTGATTTGAGGAAGGCTAGAGGTCCTACAGGTGGTCGCCCATGAACTAGTAGGAATGGAGCAACACCCGTTGTAACGTTAGGCACTTCTCTGTATGCCCATAACAAGAATGGCAACTGTTTATCCCAGCCTCAACCTTGTGAATTAATTGCATGATGTAGCATGGATTTCATAGTTATCCATTTTTCAACCAAACCATTCGATTGTGGATAACCTGGAGTGGAAAATTTAGGAACACATCCTAATCGTTTTAAAAACTCTTTTGACAGCTGTGCGGCAAAATTTCTTCCGTTATCCATTGCAATTACTCGAGGAATTCCAGTTCGTACAAATATTTCTATAAATGCATCACAGGCTGCCTTTGCTGTTAAAGACTTCAGAGGTATTGCTTCCGGCCAACGACTATGCTGGTCCATAACGCACAGTACATACGGATGGCCACGTGATGACTTTGGCTGTATTGGGCCTAAAATATCGGCATTAACCACTTGAAATGGGAGTTCTGGTCTTCCAACAGCTTCGATAGGTGTTCTATCGTTTACTTTTCCTTTCCTGCGCATTTGACAATCATGACACGAAGCACATAATTGTTTGACTTCTTTTGGCATTCCTTCCCACCAGAAAGACATTGCAATTCTGTCTCTGGTCTTCTTAGCTGCCAGATGTCCACCAGTAGGAGTTTCATGAGCTAATTTCAAAATGTCCTTTCTTCTGCTTCCCGGTACGACCAATTGAATATATTTCTGTCCGCCTACTTTACCCATATGATATAATAAACCTCTTTCAAGCCAGTAACCATTTTTATGTTGCCTAGCTTCTTCGAAGCACCTTTTCAATGTAGGACAGGCTAACTGCTCATCCCTAAACACTTGTGCTTGTGGAACAGGGATATTTTTATTTCTTTCATCCTTACTATCGGTTTCGGTCAATGTCTGTTTAACTACTGAGTTATTAAAGACTTTGGTTTCTGGATGATGCGACTCGCTGTTGTTTAGCTTTGCCTTTCGAATAGTCTCGTGACTTTCTCCCTCCATACAGAACATACACTTTTCATTATCTTCTGTGAGTGGAGTACTAATTGCCTCATCCCCAAGATAATTGTCGTTTGAATTATTCTCAGGTACACTGAACAAGGATTGTTCACCGACTTCATTTATTTTCATTACTTCAACCTCTTCTTCTGAAGAATTATTTTCCGGGAGACCTTCCCTCCACTTTGAACAAGGACGGTTCATTGTTTTCTTTCACTGGGGTGATATTAACCTCAACCCCTGAATTTCCAGGATTTCTTCCTTTCACATGGAACAAGGATTGTTCATCGACTTCTTTCTTCGGGATATTCACTTTATCCCCTAAAGAAATGTTTTCGGGAGACCTTCCCTCCACACTGAACAAGGATTGTTCATTAGCTTCTTTTACTGAAGTGATTTCTGTATCATCTCCCAAATAAGAACGCTTTTGTTCCTTCAACCATTCATATACCCTGGGAGTGATTAAAGCTTCCTCATGCAGCCCTTCTGCTACTGCAGCATGCACTTGAACATATGGAATGATTTCTTCATCCGTATGAAGACTTAGCGGAACTGACACAAGTTGTGCTTCCACTGGATTACCTATAGCAGGTCTCAAAAGAATTTTCCCACTTGACTGTAAGTGTTCCTCAGGTACAACTGATTTTCGTAGTAAGGTGATTTCTGCACCACTGTCCACGATGCCTTGGAATTTTTGGCCTCCGATTCCTAAATCCACTTTCAGAAGCTCGCCATCTTTCTCGTTGACTGGAAATTCCCACTCAAAACAAGCTCTATTTAGATTAACACTGACCTTATTAAGGCCCTTACTTTCTTGACTCAATTTGTTTGTTTTCACGTTAGATGTACTTGCTGAATTCAATGTGGGGCAGGATTTTTTCATATCGCCTTCCTTTCCACACAAATAGCAGGAGAATTTCGGACGACTGTCTCTTTGTTCTTGCTGTGGCTTAGTAAAAACCCTTTTCTCATCTCTATTGTTATTTCCGAAATTCGCCTCTTTGGATGGAAGATTCCAATTTCCTTTATGAGAAATTTCTTTCGTTTTTTTATTGAAAGCCATTTTGACATTTTCATAATCATCTAATTTACTGGAAATAATATCAGATGACTTAAACAATGACCATTCATCGATGAAATGTTCTTTAATTTCTGGAGGTACTTTCCTTTTAATTTGATCTGTAATAATCAAATCATATAATTCTTCAAATGTGTTAACTTCTAATCCCCGAATCCATTCAGTAAAAAAGTTTTTCAATTCGTAAGCAAAATCTCTCCAGGTGATATCAGCTTTTTTAGTATGTTTAATGAAAAGTTGTCGAAATCTTTCAGGAGTAAGTTTATATCTCTTTAACAATAACTCTTTTACTTTTCCGTAATCATTCGTGATTTCTTCGTCTTCCCGAGCTATAACTTCCGCGATTTCGTATAGCAGTAGCCCAATGAGATGAGAAACCCAATCATCTCTTTTAATTTCGGCACGTTTTGCCTGCCGCTCAAAAAGAACTAAATACAGGCTAATTTCGCATGTTTTAGGATCAAATTTTTGAAAGATGTTATGTAATTTTACGCGCGTTTTCTCAGAAGTTTCATTTGTAATTCCTTTCTTCTCAAGTTCTATTCTTGCATTTTCCAAACGCATTTTTTCCAATTCTATTTCTTCTCTTCTTATGCGCTCCTCCATCTCTTCTTTTCTCTTACGTTCCCTTATTTCTTCCCTTCTTATGCGTTCCTCCATCGCTTCTTTCCTCTTACGTTCCTCTATTTCTTCCCTTCTTATGCGTTCCTCCATCTCTTCTTTCCTCTTCCGTGCTTCAAGTACGTTCGCTAATGTTTCTTTAACAAATTCTTCATCGTAATTCTTTGAAGCCAAAATAGCATCTCTTAACTCATATAACTTTAAATGTTGAGCTCCTTCCACTCCAAGTTCAGTAGCAACTTCTTGCAAATCTTTTTTATTCCCTTTACCCAAAATGCCATCTTCGGATGGATGAAATCAAATCAAGTTCAAATTTTCCGTGAATAAAATAAATTTTCTTATATTTATAATCACAAATCCTATTGTTTTCGTTCCTAAGAACACCAGATTTGACATCTTAGTTTTTATCGTAAACAACATTTTCCCCAAAATTAAATAAAATAATCATTAAGTCGGAATGCATACATAAAAGGAGAAAAAAAAATAATATGTATCGGTATAACAAATTTAAAAAAAAAATGTTTACACAATCAACTCTTTCATTAAATAAATCAGAATATATTTTATTACATAACCAGCTTTCAATAAATTAGAAATAATGTTGCTATAGCAACCTTTAATCAAACTTACTTTTAAACAGAAAAAAAGAACAATTTCCGATTCATTCCTCAAAGAAAAAAAAATAAACAAAACCGGACGTTCACAAGTAGAATTCACTAGTTTTTTTACTGAGATATTTCATTAATATTCTAATAATAATAAAGATAAATAAATATAAATCGCCTAACAAATAAACAATCATTCAATAAAACAGAACAAATAAATCAAAACAGAACTTGTTTTTTTTTTTTTTTTCACCATCTGCTTTAATGAAATCTTATTTATTCTAAATCACGTGATGAATAAAAAGAACACACCGAAATTAACAACAATGATCTTGAATAGCATAAAAATATATTCTTTTCAACATTCTTTTTACCATTTTCCGGCTTTTTAAATACAAATAAACAAATATATTTCTATTTTTCATTTTTCAAACACTAGAATTATTATTATTTCAACATTACGAAATATTTAATTTCCATTTACCTATTCTTTACCTTGTTGGAATACAAAATCGGAACAAAATATCTAAATGCTTAATCCTAATTATTTAACCTAAACGTATACAAAATATGACTCTTGATGGAACATTAAAAAAAAAAAACATACCCTTTTCTTTTCATCACTATCATGAAATATTCCGTACGTGCACTAGCTATTTCACATATGCTTGTCGACTGCGCCAATTGTGGCGACTGCTTTTTCGCACCTGGTTCTTTTCTTCCACTAAATTCATCTCGAGACACATTAAGACACTGATCACGCTTTCTTTACTTTTAAAGATTTTACTTTTACTTACGGCACAAACATAAAATACATAAACGAACACATAAATTAACATCCAATAAAGTATTTTAAAAACAACATATAGAATGGAACGTTAGTCCATCTTGATTCACATACGCACATACACTGTTGCCACACTTTCGTACCAA
Organism: Salticus scenicus; assembly: GCA_963930645.1. NCBI lineage: Eukaryota > Metazoa > Arthropoda > Arachnida > Araneae > Salticidae > Salticus > Salticus scenicus. The sequence continues at coordinate 122,489,681 of OZ005659.1, read as the reverse complement.
ACTTTTCAGTTCTTGTTTTTGAAGTACTCTCGAAATCAGAGGTGCGGCGTTCACAGTAATATATTTTCATTTTTTTCTAATATGTGAAAACAAATGATTTCTGTTATTAAAATTTTATAAATACTAGTTAGGAATAATTTGATGCTGAAATCGTGTGACATTCAATTATAATACGACACGCAAATTAAAGCGAAATGTCGCAGAGCGCTAATTGCGACTGTTAAAGGCGAGAAAACGAAATATTACTTATTTTGTATTAAGTAAAAAACTTTCTAATTACTGAATGGCAGATTTGCTTGAAGTTATAAAATACATTTTTACTAATTAGGGATTATTTTTTATGATAATGTTTGACTAACATATGTATTTTTTTTTATTATTATTATCTTAGAAATATATATTTTTTTTATATGCAAACTACACTGTAAAAAAAAAAAAAAAATCCGTAAAAGTACGGGGAAAGCCCGGCAGCAGAGATTCTTTACAAAGCCCGTAAAAAAAAAAAACATTGGTTTAACGGGCAAAATGTTTTTTTACAGGCATGTAACGTAATTTAAGGTTATTATTTATTTAATTTACAGTCTAAGCGTTTCTTTTAACGAGCTTATCTGGAATCTGTGCTGCCGGGCTTTCCCCGTAATCTTACGGGATTTTTTTTTTTTTTTTACAGTGTATATTAAAAAACCCAAGTAGAAAATGACAATATTAATATTCAAAATTCAAAATTCCAGGACAGAAAGAAACTTACAAGTGTTTGTTATAATTTGCTTTTAGTAATTAATGTTCATTTTTGGAACGCAAAAGCAATACTACTAATTTTAAGGCAATTTAATTCATTTTATAAAAAATCACCATAGAACTGACATTTAAAAGTAATAAGTGCAAAACTTTGATTAAATACCATGAAAAGCAGGAACTCAGAGCAATTTATTTCGGACGAAAAAAGACACGATTTTTCGTCAGGCTAACAAAGTAGGCACGAGTGTTGCAAACAGAGCGACAACGCACAAAACCGGTTAAAGTGAAGAGCAAATACAAATAAGGTCGAATGTAAATAAAAATTCTGATGTGATCAGAATGATAAAAGTGAGACAAGAAATTAAATTAATTAATTAATTTAATTAAAAATTAAAATCTGGAAGTCTAAAAAATTCAAAGAGGGGAAAAAAGGCTAAAAACCCCATAGGAATAGCATGGTAAGAAAAGCAAAAAAACTCACAATGTCAAGTGTGTTAAAAAAAAAAAAAAAAAAAAAAAAAAAAACAAGTTTCACACCGGAAATAATAAGGGGACAAAGTTGACTAGAAAAATACATTGAACAGCGGGAACCGGGAGGGCTGGGGCATGGGTCCTATCATCCAGGATTACTACGACTCGCCTAATATAATTTCCAAGCATCAGAAAAAACGAAGTGTAAGAAATATCATTAATAAGATTTTTTGAATTTTTGAATATGTAAAAGCTCATGGATATCCAAATGCGAAGAGGAAAAAGGGGTAGAAATTATGTACGTTTAAAAAAAAAAAAAAAATCAGAACAATTACCTCGAGCCCACCAGTAGGAAAGAAGAAGATTTGGAAATATCTTCATTACTAATATAAAATAGCAAATACCATTTTATGGTATTTATTCAAAGTTTTGTCATATTAATTTAAGTTAATTTTTTCGAACGGGGAAGACAAAGAAAAATAATTCATAATTTGAAAGCGCATTTAAAGTAAAATATAAACAATTTTTAAGAAATATTCTAAAATTATCAGGATTTTATTTTATAAAGTAGACATTTTTAAATGCGTATTAATTTTATTCTTATATATATATATATATATAAATTAAGCAAAAATGGTCGAATTATTTTTCATTCTTTGTTCTAAACTGAATTTAAAAAAAAAAATCATTAGCTAAAAATATCCATTTTATTAATCTTTTTTTTTTTTTTTTTCCATTAAAGTCAAGAAATCTGCTATATTTTCCACCTACCTTAACCTTTCCTAAAATGTGTTCTCATTTAAAAAGTACTTACTCCAGACAGCTAAAGTATTTTTTAAACTTTTTCTACAATCGCGAAAAGGACCTATTTCCGTTATTACAATGTCATAGATAGTAGTTAGGAAAAAAATTAAATTAGATTCGCAAGATATTCAAATATACTGCGTCGCGCAATAGGAAAACAGTGTTACACAGTGTTACTTAGCTCTCTTAAAGCAGATATAATGATTAATTACTTCTTTTATAATAAGAAAATAATTTGTAGTATTTTAACCCATTTTATCCCATTTTACTTATTTTGCTCAAATTTGAGAAAAAAAAATATCTTTTAAGGTTAATTAAACCTAAATAAACTAAATACAACAAAATTTGAAATATATATATATATATATATATATATATATATATTAAAGCCAAGATATGTAGAATCTTGGCTGGGCGTCTAGGGGTGGGGCAATGATGAGTTGCGACTTAGATGACTAAACATTTATTACGTAACACACATACAACACAAGATACACAAAGAAAATATGATAATAGCAGAATTGGCATAATTATCCAACAGCTGGTTTCGAGGCTTAGCACATAACAAACTCTCTTCATCAGTATAACCGGAACAAAGCAACATTTAAGCACTTGCTCACACTTAGAATTCACAAAAGTACCTTCGCGCACTTTATCAAATATGTGAGATTGAGGCATTGAGCCCTCCATGGCTCTACACAACTATTATGAGCATTCTGTGCTCAAATTATGACTAAATGACCACATCAGCCTTCGCGCTGACGGTCTCAACCGCTTTCCACTGCACCCAGATCTCTACTGACTCCCGTTCGTCATCTCGTTCATAAGATAAGCATCAGAGGCAGCGCCATCTGTTGGCTGTGCAAGGAACTTCCCCCCCCCCACATATATATATATATATATATATATATATTCTGTATAAGAAGTCTTATCTGCCTTGTACGCAGGACATTGGAATAAAGAGGATGAAATTTTCATTTATACGTTTAAGTGTTCTCTTCAATAGTGAAAAATGCTTTCCGAGTATAAAGTTTTGCTTTATCTGTATAATACTTTCTTATTTACATGATAGTTTTCCAGAAAAAAATTTTCAACAGCAAAGAGAAGATAAACCACGCCTCCTAATGCAATGATTAAACAAATATTCCAGATGGAGGTTGAGGAGGAAAAGGTGAGACACAAAACACGCTAGCAGAAGCTTATATATACCATTATATATTCCAGCTGACAAAATATTCACACCAACAAATTCTGATTTTTTCAGCAGTCCTTTAAATAGGACAATGGGATAAAATGGGTTAATGACATACTTGATTGAATTTATGAAAAGTATTTTTGCAATTACGGAATTATTTTTTATTAAGTTATGACTAACGCATCTAAGAGTTAGATTTTTTAAATTAGTCTCAGCAAAGTATTTCCTTATATGCATACTCTTTTCAATATAACGCAAGTAAATAGTGTTAATATTAAACTCTAAATGTGTATATTGTAATGACTTTTAATAAACTTTAGTATTAACTTCTCTTTGTAATTTTTATTATTTTGCGAACTATAAAAGAAATATATATATATGTAATAAAATTTTATTTATGTAGGTGATTTTATTTTCTAAAATGCGCTTTATTTAAAACAGTACATCATATTTTAAATAAATTAGAATATTAAATGAATTTTATGTAATGGACAAGAAGATATTAAAAGATTTCTTACATAGGAAAAAAAAAAAAAAAGAATAAATGTTTTTTAGAGATTTCTTAAATGATTTCTTTCAACATTTTTTCGTTTTAGTTATGAATAATTTCAAAGATATATCCAATAAAATTGTACACATTACGTCCTCATAGCAATTAATGGGAATTTACTGAAGTCGTATTTTAGTTTGCCATTGTTATATAGAAATCTAAAAATATATCAAAATCTTATAACAACAACAGCAGCAACAACAGCAACAACAACAACAACAATGATAATAATAATAATAATTATACATATATATATATATATATATATATATATATATATATATATATAATCCTTAATTTTAGAATCTTAAAGTTATATATAACATAATTACGATACACGTAAAGATCGTAAAAAATGCCAATATATATAAGTAAGCGAAAAAGTTTGTCGGCGGAACAGATCCGGGTGGACCACTCCAATTTTTGATTGGTCTAGCATTCAGTTCTTTGGTGATGAAGACTTTCTTGAGATCAGTTCTTTGGTGAACGTCGGTCATTTTTTTTAGTAAAAACTGACGATTTTTTTAAGCTACTGCAAACATGTTATATATATATATATTAAAGAGCTCTAAAATTTGTTCATTTTGTGTGGGGACACTATATTCATCAAGTTATTAGATTTAAAAATATTATGTTGCAAAGTTTCACAACGCGATACCATTGGATTGTTTTATCTAAAGAGTCTAATATTAAACAAAAAACAGTCTAATGTTGAAGAATAATGAGTAACTTTTTTTAAAAATTTCAGTTTTGAAGTTCTAAGATCTGCAATTGTTTAATTACAGCGTACTTATTTCCCATACATAGTCTATTAAATATGTAAATAATCGTTGATTAATTCTTGAGAATCATTCACATAAGACCGTAGAGCATTGTTTCAAAACGTGTGCATGGTTGGTTGGTTGGGTTTTACGTCAGACCAGTGCTGCGATTCGGGCAATTGGCAACGACTGTTATTCACATCTAGAGGTGGACCGGAGACAAGTCATCACAAATTTGATCCACCGCGGAAGCAAAATTAGTGCAAAAATTTATTTTTTTATTTAATATTGTATAAAGAGTGTGGGACATAAGCAACGTGTACCGGAACTGAGGTTTAAAGCAATTTCAATTTAGCTTTTTTTTTTTTATATATATATATATATAATGTGATTTTATTTATAATGTGATATAAAAAATAAATGGTGATTCGAATCTTTTGAAATTTCATTTAATTTCAGTGACCAGCGAAATAAGGAATATATATTTGCCACACATTTTCATATTAACGCATGGAAAAATTTATTTTTAATTTAGACTGACTTATTTTTTTTTCTTCTGCTTTAAAAATCATATAAATCCAGATTGTAAAAAGAATTAATCCTGATAGGAGAAAATAATGGATTTCCGTAATTAAAGTGTCATAGATAATAGCTAGTAAATAAATAGTAATGAATGTCATAAATAGTAGTTTATGCTAGAATCGTGATAATTTCAAATAGACTGCGACACGCAATCGGTAGCGGAATGTCACACAGTACTAATTACGACCGTTAAATGTGCGAAAATGAAACATTACACGTTTTAAAAGGAAACACTTTATAATCTTTTACTCACGTATTTGTGTAAAGTTACGAAGGGAAATTTTGCAAATAACGGGAATATTTTACTAATTTCAGATTAACATATTTGCCAGTCTGATTACATAAAAGTAAATCAGAAATGATTTTTATAACATTAAGGCTATTTTTATTTTAACAAAATAAGAGAGTGACATGACCCATAGCAATGTTTTGTATTTAACTGACTTTTGATAAAATGTGTTGCGAAGTGCGAGTAGTAACTAATTTTCATTTTTGTGATAAAAATATAATATTGATCGTAATATATATATATATATATATACACCGATACAACAAGACATAGATACTCTTTTAAAATATAAAATAAAAGTGTTTTGATTAGAATTACTAATATTGATCAGTTAAAAAATAAGAAAAAACGTATAAATAAAAAGCAAAGAAAAAAAAAAAAAAGAAAGAAAACTTTATAAAGATTTGAAAAAAAAAAAATCAGAAATATTCTTTAGTTCATTTAAATCTTCTCTTAAGTTCTGTTTATGTTTTCCCACAGGAATGCTCCAGCTATACAAATAGAAAGATAAGTGCAAATCACGTTTTTGTAGTTACTGGAATTGCTCTTCAGGCATAATTTACGACAAAATACGATAAATTTTATTCCAGTCATGTTTTAGCATTCGAAAGTTCTATGTTTATTGGTGGATGTGCTTTAAAATGAAATAAGTGAGATGAAATCGTTGTATTGATGCAGGCTGTAAAATGCTTGATGAAAAGACACGGGGATATAGAAAATTATTTTATTTATAGAACTGCTGTTCAAAGATACCAGTAACGAAATATTAATGCAAATTTTATTAATGTAATTATTCTTTACATTACTACGTTTTCTTTTTACAATCATATTTACTGATTCATGTTGCTGAATTTTTGCTAAAAATTCCTTCATCTCAAAGTGTTTAAAATACTATATTTTTGCAAATTGCTATATTGATTACAATTTCTTTTTCAATACAACAATTGGATACGGCGATATAATAAGTAATTTTATGAAGACATCAATAAATTTACATAATTATACAGATACATCGATATTTTCGATTCTACTGAAAAATGTGCGTCTATATCTATCTATCTATCTATCTATCTATCTATCTCTATATATACATACATACATATATTCATCACGCATGAATAGTATTAATGAATAATATTAATATTAATTATTTTTAAAGAATAATATTTATCATTATATAATTACGATTTTAGAGGGCAAAAGTTCCTCCTTAAAAATAATGCAGAAAAAAAAATGGTGGGGGGGGGGGGACTCGATATGCTACAGAGAAATGTCGCATATCTCTGTATATATGTACACAACTATGTACACAACGAAATACACACTAAAGTTTCAACTTTACTCCTAAAAATATTTTCCAGATATTTAACAAAACCTCTAAATTCGAAAGTGTACAAATACCCATTGGTAGACAGTGTATCCGTATGTACAGTCGGCATCAAATTTATTCGAACGCTAGTAATAATTACTATATAACAAAAGTACACTTATCATGTTCTTAGTCAGTCTAAGAACATGTTTCGACAAGGATTTATTTAACAAAACAGTATTAAGTGTATTTTTTTTACATAGGAATTATTGCTATGTACATAGGTATTATTGCTATTTTTGTTGCTGACTACGGGTTTGTGTGTCTGTATGTGATAAATGATTGTAGTATAGTCGGTAACAAAAGTATCCGACCACTATCAAATTTCCTATATAAAAAAAAAAGGTAGAGTTAATACTGTTTTGTTAAATAAATCCTTGTCGAATCATTGTCTTAGTCAGTCTAAGAACATATTTCGACAAGGATTTATTTAACAAAACAGTATTAACTCTACTTTTTTTGCACAGGAATTTTTGCTGTGTTCGGATACTTTTGTTACCGACTGTAAGTTTTTAGGGGCATCAGAGGATTGTAAGTCTTCAGAAGTCCAACAAAAGAGCATAAGAATCAAAATATTATAATATATATATATATATAAGTGTGTTGAATTGTATATAAAATTCACTTTCCTTTAAATGTATGTATATCGTTCAATTACAATATTTATTTATTTATCTTGATTGAAGATTGATTTTTACTGTTCTGAAAAAAAAAAAAAAAAAAAAAAAAAAAATTGCTTAAAAATAAATTTTCAGAAATAAAATACGCAGATTTTCATATGCATTTTAATGCAAAAACCTTAAAAAAAAAAAAAAAAAAAAAAAAAAAAAAAAAACCGTAAATATTTGCAAATTTCAACACTTTTGGATGGAAGGAGGACAATGGAAGACATGATGCGCAGAACGGAACTCTTTTGTGACGGCGCTGAGCAGATTTTTGCTAATCGCTCACTAGATTCGATTGAGGTGCGATGCACCTTAAACCAGTAAAACACACCTAATTCTGAATCATAAGACTTATTCGTATTCTATTAATCTTACTAAAATTACGTCAGTTATAGATGTAAAAATAAAGTCTATGTGTCAAGGATATATTAGATTTCAGAGTCTATTTGTGTTGGCCATTATCGTTTGATCTTACCGGGATGCTGGCAGAGGGTAAGTAAAATTAAACTTATTCTCATTTATTCTAATGTATGGTATTTTGATTTCATAATTGAGTAAAATTTGCATCTAAAGTAAAATCGTAAGAAAATCTTATTGTCCGATATTCTAAGTGTAATATATATTAAATCGAAATTCTTATAAATTAAAATTAGTCGAATATTCTTCTTTTGGCTTTAAAGCCAACTTTATATACTAAGTTTAATTTATACTTTTCAAACTAATGTACTGAAAGAACCAATAGTTAAAAGAAATATATATATATATATATATATGTGAAATCGAATTGTGTTAAAAATGTGAAAGATATTTAAAGTAATAGAACCTATATATTTCCCTTTATCCTCACTACAAGACATTATATCATACATGTGGCCATTTTTGTTCTAGAAAGGATTTTATATAGTGCTTTCGCTGTTTTTCCTTAGGATTTTTCAAAGTTATCCAGGTGTCATAATTCATTACTGTAATATCTATTATTTCAAGAATTATAAGCAACAAATTAAAAATCATTTAACATGCACTATTAGTAGAAGGAAAAGTTGGTTTTCGGAAAGGAAGATTTTTCATAGATAGCGTACTTTTCCTGAAACAACAAACGCGTGAGTTTAATTAACAAACTCATATTGCTTTCACATATTTTGAAAAAGCTTTTGTCCGTGTAGGTTCATGAAAATTGTGGAAGATCATTTATTATATGGGACACCTCCCTCCCCCATCTCATTAAAAATATTAAGATCTTATATAAAAATACTTCCATTGTTTTAGACCAATGTTTCAAAATTCTGATAAAATAATAATAAATCAAGGTGTGCGACAGGAATGCAGCTTATCCCCACATCTATTTAACAACTATATTGATTATATAATCAGAATCTGGTATAGAAAAATCAAAACAGGAATAGGTTAAAAAAATGACTATTTACAAACAACTTATGTCTGTTTCAAGATTGCGAAGATAATTTGCAACGTGCAATGTTTACTGTAGCCAAATCGGAAACGATTAGAACTTAAACATTTTAAACAGTAAAATAAAGGTGAGGGTTTTTGAAGGTAAAGAATCGTAAGAACAAAGTTAATATTAGAAAATAAACTAATTGAAAAAATATCACATTAAAATTATTTAGGATGTGATTTACCTTCTAATTATGGCAAAGATATACAAAGCAATCAAAATAAGTTCTAATACATCCGCGGGACAATAAGAAGAATGTTAAGAAATAAAGAAAAGATACCACAATAAAAATTTTCAAGACAAAGGTAATACCAACGTTTTTATATGGAAGTGAAACTTAGATGCTCAAAAAAGAATGATAAAAAAGAAATACAATTTTCAGAGATGAAATTTCTAAGGAGTGGGAAGGGATGTTCTACAATGGATAAAATAAGAAATGATGTCATGAGGAAGAATCTAAAAATTAAGCAAACAATACATACTAAAATGAACTACAGAAATAAGTTGAGATAACATTTTTAACGAATGAGTACTTACCGTATGCAAAAGGCAGCCCTGAAACATAGGAAAAGGGGGAGAAGAGACAGAGGAAGGCCATGTAAAAGATGGAGTGGGGCTGGAAAAGGCTTGTAATCCTCAGCCGTGTTGAAGGTGACCATAATAATAACACGCTGAGAAAAATATTTATATACCGCCTTCATCTAGAAAGAATAAGTGGTCATTTTCTAAATCCCTTAACTAGAAATATAAATTTCCGAGCTATTTTCATAAGGAACACTAATAAACTGATTAGAAGAAATGTTCAAGAATTTCCAGTCTATCCATTTCCAGATGGTGAAACAAAACTCTGAATATTCTGAATCTTTTGTATTGAGAGGAATTTTCGCTTGGTTTTCTGGAACTAAACCAAGATTATAGCTTCTGAAACCCACCTCTTGTATTCGCATTCATTTGAAGAGATTTTTAAATAACTTTGCCCTCGAGAATATAAGCAAACGCTCTAGAATTCTAATAGGGGTTTCTAGAACTTGCTTTCAAATGGGAATAATATTTATAAGAACCCATGGAACTATTTTTCTAGACCCACAATTTAGATTCGACATGTCAGTTACATGATTTTTTCTCAGTGCAATATACAGTGTACATTTTTAGGGCCCGAATATATTTTTCGGTCTTTATGAACCAGTTTTCCACTAATGTGCCACATCGCTAAATCCTCATTAATTACCATGGTGAGGCGACATGTATTTTTATTTATTTATTTATTTTTGGTATATATCTTTCTTATAATACTCTTAAGTTACTAAAAATTATGTTTCACATACATTTTTGACTGTTTCATAATGCGAAAGATATAAGGTTAAATGGAAAAATCTATTCTTATAGCTGCGGTTTAAAGTGCACTTAATCTCAACACATCTGATCTGAGTATTATTAGCCGTTTTCAAACGTACTGTCAGTTTACCTATATTTACGCTGTTTTAAAGCGTTTTACGCAAATTTGTGCTATGGTGAAGAAAAATTACATTTAAACTGTGGAAAAATAGAGCAGGATAAAAAAAAAAAAAAAAAAAAAAAAAAGATGTATTGAATTTTTGATCAGTTAATAATATAGTAATAGCTCCTGCTAATACAGACAAAGACAACAATAAAAGAACAGCAGTAATTACAACTGATCATACAAACAAAGGAACCTTATCTACTAATATACCTACAGACCGTATATTAATAACTGTAGAAATAAAATTAATAGCCCATATAATTGAAGAAGCACCCGCTAAATGTAAACAAAAAATAGCAAAATCCACAGAACTCCCATTATGACCAACAACAGATGCTTACGGGGGAAATACTGTTCAACCAGCCCCTATTCCTATTTCTGCTAAAGACGAGATAAATAATAAAAATAAAGAAGGTGGTAACAATCAAAAACTCAAATTATTCATTCGAGGAAAAGCTATAGCAGGAGACCCTAATATTAAAGGTACCAACTAATTTCCAAAACCATAATTAAAATTGGTATTACTATATAAAATATATATATATATAACAAAAGCATGTGCTGTCACAATCACATTATACATATGACTATTCCCCAAAAATCTACCTGTCTGCCCTAATTCTATTTGAATCAATACTATTATTGCAGTTCCCACTATAGCTGATCAAGCTCCAAAAATTAAATATAAAGTCCCAATATCATTATATTTAGTAGAATATAATCATCGCAGAAACTTTAAATACAAAACATATTTGGTAATGACTCCCTACACATGTATTAATATTTAATACCTGGATAACTGTATTAATATTTAATAGCCATTCAGATGTATTAAGATTGACATGTCTTCTACCAATCAACTGTATTAAGACTGTTATGTCTTCTATATTCATCCGGATATAAGAATGATTCTTATGCGTAAAAAAATTTACCCCACTAATTTAAAATAAACTCACGACTATACCTTCTAAGAAAAAAAAAGCCTAATTTCCATATACTTATATACACATACATTTTATGCATATCATTTTACATTTCTCTATTTATCTGTTTATATACTGTAACCGATACAATGCATAAAATGGTAGAATTTTAACGATAGCTATTTTCGGGGTATCATACGGGGTAAGTGAACCCTAACAGTACAAAATTTTCCAGAATCGTAACAATCATATAACATTGAAACATTATAAACATTTCTGAAACGTTTAAAATCGTTCAGATTACTTTCAGATTAGTTTCAAAAACGTAGAAATGCCCGCGATCGTAACAAAAAGCCAGATACGTAACAGAAACGTTACAATCACTTAACAGACAGAAAATATAAAAAAGGGGGAATGTTTCAGAAAGGTATCGGAGAGCATACTTAAATGTGTTACGTATTTCAAAGATTGTAAAATTTTGTAACATAACTGAAACATTCTGTGCTGTATGGGAAGTAGTCGTTTCATATTTTTAACTAAAAAAAAAAATCTTGTCCGAGAAAGCGGTATTCCCTAAAGTAACCTCTCGATAATAATAATAATAATAATATTTTTTATAATCAGATAAAATATTTACTTCCAAATTTACTCGTTAATGATGAATTACCATAAAATCATGAGGAAAAACGTTAAAAAAAAAAAAACGCAGAAAAAGTAATAAAAATGCAATAATTGGATTAAATTAGATTTCCGTTTGGATGTGGTTTAACATATACGGGCAGCACATGTTCAAACATTGTACACAATTTCAAAAAATAAGTGCATTTCAATTGTTTTCTTGCTTGCTATGTTTTAATGCACAGCGCCATCTACAAGCATATTCTTAACATTTTTTTTTTTTTTTTTCTTAAACACAACTTTTCCTCGTGAGAAGTATTTTGTTGAAACGCCTGTAACTGAATCAAATCATTCGAATTTTATTAAATTTAATAACGTGTCTTTTTTTCTTACCCTGTGTAAAGGAAGACAATAAAATAAGACAAGTTAGGTTTAAAAATATATGAATAATATATATATATATATATATATTAAAGTGGTTTAGAATATGTTGATGTAATTCATTTTTTTTTTCAAATCATTTTTTATATAACTTAAATGTATAATTAAAACTAATTATAATCTCCATGTCAAGAAACTTTCTTAAACTTAATTTTAAATATGCCTTTCCTAAAATGTAATTTCGTTTTATTAACACTAATTCAGTAATTTTAATATTTATATGAATATTTTCCCTAAGTTATCATTTCAATACACCTTTCCAGTCTTTCCAAACTACTCATAACTTTGTTGTATTGCTGAATTAAATTGCAACTTCCATTAACATTAGTTTGTTAAAATTTCACAGTACATTTGAAATTTACTTTATTCGATTTGTGTAGTGAGAAATAATTTAATGAGTTTCATAAAGTTTTCGCAGCGTTAAGAAGTTACTCATTCGAGAAACTATTTGACTATTAGATGATATGTTTGTAAGTGACATTTCTCGGTATAAGGGTATACTAATTATTTCAAATTCTTAAAGTGTTATTTGGAAAACGAATAGATAGCATCAAAAAAGATTCGAGTTTAATGCAAACAAGATTTTAAATTGAGTTTATAAATAGCTGTTAATAAAATTTATGTAATAGATTGAAATGTCGAAACCAATACAAAAGATAATTGAAAATAATATTTGAAAAAAAAAAAAATGGTTCGTTTGCTATTATTTTAATAAACATATGCATTTTTTTAAATTTAAATATACATTTAAAATTATATATTATTATTATTATTTTTTTTTTTAACCAATAGGAGGCGTTGGCTGTTTCACTTGTCACTATATTAAAAAAGAACTTTCAAAAATAACAACAATAATAATAATAAATATAACTATGTTTTTTATAATTAAATTAAAAAACATGAAAAGTGCATTTTTATTAACTTAAAATTAAAAACCTAAAAAGGACACTAAATTCTCTCAAAACTATGTTTTTTAGCCAAGTTGCCTTCGGCAGAGTTTTTCACATTTCGTGCAACATCCATTCTTGGTTCCTAGCGTCTTCCACGAGCGTTTTTAGACGCCTCAATTTAGACGTACATAGAATGACATATGATTCTTCTATTATTCAAGAACAACAGATTCACTATAGCTCATCATCTATTAAGCAGTTCTACCTAGTGGCTGAGCCTAGTTATTTAAGTCATTTTTTCTTTACATTAATTTACATGTAAAATAAATTTATTATATTATTTTTAAGATATGTAATTTTATAATTTTTTCATTATATTATAAACATTTATTCTTTAGTACATGGAAATTATGTGTTTAATTATGATTTATAGGACTATTTCATTTAAATAATCGAGTGAACTTGATGAATTTAAAATATATTCAATGAACCTCAATTTACTGTGTATTTAAATTTTTCCAAATTTTATAAGGAATAAAAGGAAAGTTTATGTAACTTTTATTCTGCTATATTTTTTAATCTTTCAGAAATAATTTGAGATTATAAAAGGAAAATGTGTTAAATATGCGGTTTTTGTATAATTCAACATAAAAAAAAAAAAATCCTGCGTATTATTTGAAGGTCTTGTAAAATAGTTCCACCACTGAAATTTAAAATAACGAAAGGAGTTTAATTTATGAACTGTTACTTTTCGTAAAAAATATATAGCTTTATTTTAATTAAAGTATTTGTTAATTAAAATTTCTGGTCTAAAATGCATGTACATATCGAGCGGATTGTATGCAAAAAAAAAAAAAAAAAAAAGTATGTATATATATAATACGGTAACCATTGTATATTTAATGAATGTGTTCTAGCACTACATATATATATACTAGCAGGCTTTGCCCGCTTCGCTGGCCACTAAATTTAAAGGAAACTCTTTTCTGTATAGCTTTATAAAAATAAAATAAAATAAATTACTGAAATTGTTCAAAAGCTCGTTCCAGGACCCTGCTGCATTCGGCAGCGATTAGGTCATCCACTGCAGCTCGGGCGCTTGTCCCTGTTACCTGCGACAATAGTTTACCAATAAGCTTCCATTTAGGTGCTTATTATATAACAGTTTCGAAATAGATAGTATCGAAAAAATTGGAGTTTCCCTTTTATATTTGAATCCCAGTTACATGTGAACAACACTATACGTGTTGTTCACATGTAACTCGGACTGGACTCAAATGTAACTGGGTTTAGACAACATAATATTTGCTTTTACGTTATTTCATATGTTTATTTTGTTTATCCAATCAACCGTTAAATGACAGCAATTTCACGCCAAATATTGCAATATGCTGTGACCGGCTACGTGGGGACGATAGATCTATATATATATTATTATATCTATGATAAATCTTTTCAAAGATAGAATAAAACTTAATTTGAAAAAAAATAATAATAATACCTTTTGTTTATTAACCAAAATAATTGATGAAATTTGAAATGCAAGTTGGTCTTTTGGGGTACAGGCTGTATATTATATTTTTGTGTTCGTGAGAGAAAATTTAAAAGAATTTGAAAACTGCAATTTTTAATCCCACTTAAAAATCATGTGACTTAATGTGAAGCAGATTTTTAATTTTTTTTCTCCTAACGTTTTCCATACAATCTTCTGCTGTTGCCACCTAAAATTCATACTTTAGTTAATTTTAAAAAATCTAATTGTCCGATTGAAAAGCTGTTTAATGCATCGGATTTACAAAAATTTTCCCTTTCATTTGCTATCTTATTTGTAACGATGCGACTGATATTTCTAATTTATTTTCTAATCTTTCTGATTTATTTTCCTCATTTTAAATAAATGTACGGTTTTTTTTTTTTTTTTTTTTTTTTAATTATTATTATTTTGTCGAAAAAAATGGCAACAAATAAATTATGGATAAAATTTTAAAATTTAAATGGCTTATTTATCAGAAATTAGAAGTAATTATGAAAAAGAAATAAATAACTTTCAGCATATCAATCTTATAAACTTTAATAAATTTTAAATCCAACGTTTCGGCTAAATTCCTTCATTAGCCTTCCTCAGGGAAGAATGATGTTAAAAAACACATAAACATAGAAAATTTAAGTACATGATACCACAATTACAACTTCAAAACATTTAACAGATGATTACACAAATTGTAAAAATATACTATATGCATTTTTAAAAATATGCTAAAACACTCAAAGGAACATGAAACATGATCACTACAAGACAAGGATAAAGAGCTACTAAAGCAAAGGTTAAAAATATCAAAATTGGGGGGTTGCCAGAACTAAATTAAAGCAGGGTAACCATAAATTAATTTAAGCCCAAGAAATGAAGCCAAATTGAGGGGGGGTTTACGGATAAGGAATCGTTACAAATTTCTGATTTTCTTTTAATAATTTCGAATGATTCATAAAGAAGTGCTTGGTTTCTATTGTCAGTATTGTAAATTATTTTGGCATTTTCAAAATCGGGGTCAATGGGATTAGTATTATAATTTCGTGAAAAAGCTGTGTTGGGTCTATTATATTTTAAATCTGCAATATGCTCCTTCATTCTATCACAAAAAGGTCTATTAGTCATACCTATATAGTAGTTAGTTTTATTATCCACTTTATATGGGATTTCATAAACACCAGATTTTAATTTGGGGGAAGCAGGATCAAGTTTTTTAGAAATTAATGAATTTAATTTTGAAGGAGCTTTAGCAACCAAATTAACTTTTTTATGTTTAAATAATTTAGAAATTCCCTCATGAAGAGAGGGCAAATATTGAATTTTCTTAAACTTACTATTAGAAGATTTATTATCATTAGAAGATGAAGAAGGGGGAGGAGGGGACATAATTTTATAAATTAATTTATTTATAGTCTTGATTTTATAACCATAATTAATAGCCAAATTATAAATAAAATCGATTTCATGGTCTAAGGCCTCAAGGGTAGAACTATGACTAAAAGCACGTTTAATCAGAAATCTAAAATTAGCTATTTTATAGGACCAGGGTAAAGGATAATTGCTATGAAAAGTATATGGAATAATATTGGGCTTTCTATAAACAGAAGTTTCAACATATTGATTAAACCGTTTAATTTTAATATCCAAAAAGGTTAAAATATTATCATTATTTTCAGTTTCTAAAGTATATTGAAGGTTAGGTTTTACGTTATTGATTATAGCTAAAAAATCCTTAGGGGAACTAGATGGATCTTGCCAAATTATAAAAACATCATCTACAAATCATCTACACATCATCTACATTATTTATTGCTTTTTCATAATTATAAAAGCAGCATATATAAAAAAGTGGAATAAATATATCTGAAGAAATTAGAAGGTTATTATTATCACATTTTAATTAATTAAGAAAAAACTAATCATCCGATTGATAAGCTGTTTAATGCATCGGATTTACAAAAATTTTCCCTTTCATTTGGTATCTTATTTGTAACGATGCGACTGATATTTCAAATACATTTTCTAATCTTTCTGATTTATTTTCCTCATTTTAAATAAATGTACGGTTTTCTTTATTATTATTATTATTATTATTATTATTAATTTGTCGAAAAAAAAATTGGTAACAATTAAATTATCGATAAAATGTTAAAATTTAAATGGCTTATTTATCAGAAATTAGAAGGTTATTATTTTCACATTTTAATTAATCAAGAAAAAACTAATCAAAAATTCGAAAATCTAACTTCGATGTGCACAAAGACCCTTCGGGGGGCACTTTTGTGTTAAATCTCGTAACTGTCCGAGCTACCGTTTTCGAGAACAGTGAAATATACAAATATTGCTCGCTTAATAGTATAAGATATATACAGTTGAACCATGTTAACGTGAACACTGTTAACATGAATTACATTTAACATGAAATATGTTCATAGTCTCCGTCAAAAGGATTATTAAATTCTGAGTTACTGATAGCATGAATTACTGATAACATAAACACTTTATTTTATCCCCTTGAGATTCACGTTAACGTGGTTCGACTGTATAAAATTTAAATTATGGTTTTTGGAAATTACTCTAAAACGTTAAACTATAAACCCCCCACCCCCCCAAAAAATAGCAATATTAAAAACAAGAAGAAGTCAAATATCAACCCCGAAGTTCAATACAGTCTGTATTATGCCCTTCAGCAGGTGGAAATACAGCAATTCAAGAAGTTATGCAACTTTGATAGGTTTTAGAAGATATGCCAAGCTAGCACACTCTATAATGTTATACATTTTTTTTTTTTTTTTTTTTTTTTTTTTTTTTTATAAACAGAACAGTTAAGGCTGAAATTGTAACAATCAAAATTGTGATTTCTTTCATAGAACAGTATTTTCAAAATTTCAAAACAAGCAACATTTTTTCAATAATAAAGGGAAATAAATTTGGATCAGAAATTATTATTAATTTTTTAAATATAAATTATTATTAATAAAATGGTATGATAGCATGAACAAATTCCCACCTGTACTTATTTAGGAAGAAAAAAAGAAATGCACACCACTTGCTCAACTCAAAATGTCAGCATTCATTTTATTTTGGGCTTGAAAACTGTATCAAAGTTTTATTTATTTATTTATTTTTTACGTTTAATGTCCCCTTATATATATATATATATATATATATATATATATATATATATTTATATATATATAGGGACATTAAACGTATATATATATATAGATAGATAGATAGATAGATAGATAGATAGATAGATAGATGCTAAGAATGAATAAAAGTTTGAGAAGTTACTTCCTCTGGAGCAAATTCATTACATTACATTTAGATCTATACTGCAGTTTGAGATTAATAGCAATCGTCGCAGATTGGAAATGTAAACTAGCCTAAATTTAAACAATGTTACATTATTCATTACATTTAACAACGGTGTTCACTGAATATTTTAAAACGCTCCCAATTAAAAAAAAATATGTGATTAATATGATAATAAATATTCTTCTATTCTAATTAACGAAACTGGTAAAATAAAAATTAATGATTTGTTGTTTATATTTTTAAAATAATGTAAAATACGATTTTCATATTTTAGATGGATACAAAATGATTATCCTCTCGAAATTTGTTTCTCCCCGCTAGAAATATAAAGCCCTTCTTTAACTGTTTTGTAAAAATAAAACCAGATCTACGAAAATTTATAATAAATTATTGCTCATTTTTTTTTTCTTTTCTTTTCCTTGTCTTTTCTTTCTGTTTTTTCAATAATAAAATACTACAATTACATTTTAAGGAGGAATTGAATGAAAATAAGATTGAAATTCCATGACGATTACAAGCACTATATATATATATATATATATTACATTTGCCCTACGTGTTAAATTTCTAGAATAAGTGTAACTATGGGTAGCAAACCAAACACTTAACAAATAGAAAACACATGATGTGATATTAAAAGCGACGTGCAAAACATAATTTGCTTAACAAAAACTACACTTTACACTTTATAAATGGTGTAATGGTTTACTTAAAAATCTGACGTCAGCACTCTGGCAAAGAAAGGAAATGTTAAAAAATTTTTATACTTTTTAAAATTATTACAGTTTTATTTTGTTTTCCTTTCCTAAAACTAAATATTACATAGAAAAGTAGAAGAAAAACACATATAATGGCATTTAGCTCAAACGTCAGCTTCTCCTTTGAGCTGAACGCCGTTGTTACACTTACTCCATAGTTAATTTTACTCTACTTCACATAACAATAAAAAAGATATAAGGTATGTTAAATGATTGTGTATATTGTTTCACTGAAAATAAGCATATTCATAGCAGATAAAATTATGCACACAGTCGGTAACAAAAGATTCCGAACACTAGCAAAAATTCCTGTGTAAAAAAAGTACACTTAATACAGTTTTGTTGAATAAATCCTTGTCGAATCCAGTTTTCAGACTGACTGAGAACAGGATTCGACAAGAATTTATTTAACAAAACTGTATTAAGTGTACATTTTTTACATGGGCATTTTTGCTAGTGTTCGGGGACATTTGTTACCGACTGTACTTAATTTTATTGGAGGATATTTATAACATAAACTTTTTACTTGAGTTATCTTATTGTAGAATTAATTATATAAATTATATCAGATATGCAAGTTTTATCAAATATCTTTTTACAATTGTTAAATTTCTATGCATTTCTAAAGATCTTAAAAAGAAAAAAAAAAAAAAAAAAACTTGAAAAGTTACTTGAAAGAGTTTTAGGAATATAGTCTGAAAATGTAAATTTGCGGAAACCTGGATTACTGTTATAGATTGCAATCCCGCAGCTTGTGAACTCTCATCAGGTTTATTCCTGGAGAGTTCTGGGTATAAAGCTAGAGGTCCATGGAGATCGCACAAAAAACTTCTTGTTTAATATTTCTTCAATAACATACTTTTGTACCGGGGGTAATTTTTAAATGCAGTTTACATAAATCAATATAACAAAAGTCTCACACATCTGCTGGTTTCTTTTGTTGTTTTCTTTGTATTTAAAATGAAATAAATGTTATATAACGTTAATAAAAAATAGGTTGGATAAAAACAATGTAAATACATCTATCTATCTATCTATCTATCTATCTATCTATCTATATATATGTGTGTGTGTGTGTGTGTGTGTGTATTTAAATTATGTATTATTGTGTGCTCTGATGATTATATTTTCTTTTTTTTCATACATATATATAACAATAGAAAATAGTTATATTCAAACTCAAGTTAAGTGTTAAATTGTAAACACATGTCATTATTGTAATAAAATTAAAACCACTTTAAAGACACGTTAAGAATACATTTATTAAAAAGACTTCCAAAGCTTTTCGCCTTAGATAAAACAAGGCATCATCAGGGAATTAGATTTACACACTACAGAGCAGTTATATATACTACTCCGATTCAAAAAATTAGAATAATGAAAAGAAATATGGTCAAGGGAAATGAAAATCGAATTTATCAAATAAATAATCAACAATATCAAATATAAAGTACTATAATATGAATCTGCATATTTTGCAGATTATAAAAATGTAAACACATTACAATGAAATAGAAAATATATTTAAATCAGCTAACAACAAAAAATTCAAAATATTAGAATACTTTCTAACATGGTTCAAAAAATTAGAATAATGAAAATATATTGAACATAATTTAAACTCTAAGTATTTTTACTTGCTAATCAATACTTTGTTGCATCATCCTTAGCTTTAATGACAGCTCTTAAACGTTTTGGCATGTTTTTAACTAAAGGTTCACAATCTTTTTTATCCAAATTCGCCCATATGCTCTTTATACTAGAAATAAGTTCTTTTTTGTCTCTAGGCGCAACTTCTTGAAGTCGTTTCTTCATAATTCCCCACAAATTCTCGATAGGATTTAGATCGGGTGAGTTTGCAGGCCAAGGGAGTACAAGTATGTCCTTCTCTTTGAACCATTTAGCTGTTGATTTGGAAGTGTGGGGAGAAGCTGAATCTTGCTGAAACAAGAAATCGTCATCACATAAATCCTCAGCTGAAGGAATCATGAAATGTTCAAGAATTTCTTGATAGACTTCTGAATTGACTGTTGTGGAAACAATACACAACCTGCCTGGGCCTTCAGCAGTCATGCAGCCCCATACCATAACAGAGGTCGCAAATTTAAACGAACGTTTTAAACATTCTTTCTTATAAGCTTCATGTTTTAGTCTCCAGACACGTATACCTTGATTTCCGTGAGACACACAAAACACACTTTCATCGCTGAAAAGTATCTTTTTTCAATCGTCGTGATCCCAAAATAGCCTTTGTTTACACCATTTAACTCTAGCAGCCCTTTGCTTAGATGATAAGAATGGCTTTATCTTAGGCACACGTGATCTAAAACCTAATTTGTGAAGTCGTCGTAGTGTTGTAGATTTGGAGACATTTATACCCATTTCTATCCATTTTCTATGCACATATCTCACACTCCGAAAACGATGTTTCTTCACAATCTTTTTCAATTGCCTTTCATCTCTTCTTGAAGTTACTGGCTTTCGACCACTTTTAAAGTGTTTATTTTGAAAACACTTATTATTAGAATATTCTCTCAAAACTCTACTCACACTTGCTTGAGAGCATTTCACTTCTTTTGCTATAAAAAGTTGTGTTTTTCCTATTTCGTGCAAGTACACAATACGATATTTCACAGCCTCAGATAAATCGCTCTTTCATCCCATATTAAGCAAATACTACGCTACAATCAAATGCCAAACGACTTTTCATTTTCAACGGAGCACATTTTATAGTTCCACAGATGTTAATCCCGCAGCCGTTCTCTCAACGTATAAGAAAAATTTGAATATTCTAATTTTTTGAACCATGCTATCGAGGTATTCTATTTCTTTGAATTATTCTAATATTTTTTAAATAGTTAATTATTAATATATCAGATAAAAATAAATATTTATGTTATTTTTATAAATGCTCTGAAGATAATTAGATACTTTTAATATATTTTTTCCTGGACGCAGTATGCAAATTGACGCGTTAGCAACATCAAACTCATTCTTTTTTACATTATTCTAATTTTTTGAATCGGAGTAGTACTTTTGCATCATATGACTAACAGTTAAGTCCTTACAAAAAATAAATTCAACTGGAAGTTATGCATAGAGGCTGGAAATATTACAGGGTAAAGATATTCTAAACTTGGAGGCTGAAGCTCTTGCAGGATGCGGGGGTGCTACAATTGGAGGTTGGAACTATTGCAGGATGTGGAGCTGCTACTCTTGGAGGCTGGAACTATAGTAGGAAGGAGAGGCGCTACACTTGGAGGCTGGAACTATTGTAGGATAAAGAAGTGCTATACTTGGAGTTTAAATTGTTAGATAAACAATTCCCCCTGTACGTATTCCACAATTGTCCTTTTTTTTTTCATTAACCATAAAATGCAATATTTTTGATTATTAGAAACGGTGAGTTAAACTTGTAAAATTGTTTATATAATTATTAATTTTGTTTAACAGGCAGAATTGTTTAAAATCTTTATTTTTTTTAACTTTTCTTTTTTTTTACCGGAACTAACAAACTTCTGGATTAGGTAGGCAAGTATGCAATAGTAGACAAAATTTCTGAACTCTTTTGTTGGATACTGAATAAAGCAAACAAGGAATATGCTTCAGAAAAAAAAGCCTAATTGGTAATGTGCAGAATATCTAGATAAACTTTAGATTAACTGATTGATATAATGTGAGATTTGTAAGGGGATATGTCTTTTTTTTTTTTTTTTTTTCCCTTAGTCCTAAGTCATTTTTTGCTTATTTTGAAGATAATGGTGGATCCAGGTATTACATGATTTCTTTTGCATTAGCAGTGGTAAAACATATTTATTTGTAACATTTTAGGTAGATTCGCTTAGTACTATTCATTTATCCAAGCATTTTTAGGGCACGCAAATTTATATATGTTTGAATGAAGATGGAAACGAATATTCATTCAATGGCGTACAAGTGGATAGAGGTAACGAAATTACTTTTCTTATTACCGCAAGTAAAAGCGTTTTTGCTTTATATTTTTATATTTTTTAATTAATCAGTAGAATATCTAGTTCATTAGTCCACTTAAATAATAAATTCACTTAATAATAATCTCGTTAATTTATCTACTTAATATCAGTGAATTAATATCTTAATTAACCCACTCTTGTATTATTATTTAACTACAAATTTAATTTTAAAAAGTCGAAAAAAATATTTAATCCTAAAAGGAATTTATCACCTATGTTATTTGTGTACATAAATAATGAGTAAATAAATTTTAAGAATAAAACGTAAAATAATATTTTAGAATAATATGATGATTCCTGTATAGTTATATTTAGAAACTTTCGTTACCTCTGAGAGATTTATCATTCAATTGAAAATAAAATTTAAAAATAGTAAATTACAGATTATTGCTTTATTAGACTTTTAAAGCTATTGTATAATTGTGTATTGTGTATATAAATGTGTTAAATTAATTTTGAGATGCAAATACTTAGAATTAATTTTACTTGATCAAATATATTTGTTCTATTAATATGACGCACTTAGTAAATGTAAATATTAAATTATATAAATTTAATAGAGATTTAACAATTAAAATTATAACTTTTTATGGTATATTCTACATATTGTACGTGATGCCGTGATCTAAATAATATATATAGAAACAAGAGCATTTTATTGAACTTGTTTACAAAATTCCATTGAATGCTTTTAAATATACATTTAATAATTTAAAACATAAATATTACATAAAATATTATTTAATTAAGAGTTGGTTTGGTTTTAATAATAATAATAATAATAAGTAGATATTTTCCTTTGTAAAATGATACAGATTTCATATTAACATTTTTTAATTTGTACATTGTTACATTAATTGGCAATTACTAACATAATTTATTGACACATTAAAAATAATGATTTATGCATTATCAAAAAATATTTGTAAATTATTTTATTATTTAGTTTAATACCAATGGTTGACACACTCCGCTCTCGAAGCTGGAGGACAAAAGTTGCCTGTCAGTCCCATGTCGGGCTCCGTGCCTAGTCTGTCGGAATTTTCCATGATTTCTTCCAGATCTGGCACGAATACGAACTAGATTATTCTGAATAGGTTTCACCGATGATACTCTACCCAAGTTAGACCCCTATTTAAAACGAGCTGTCTTATTCCCTGCACCTATTCCAACACTACGAACACCACTCTTTACGAATGCTTATTTATTTAATTGTTTGTATGTCAAATATTTTTCCATTTGTTCTATGTTTTTACTTTCTCTTACCCATAAGGTAGAGAAAGTATTGTTTTTGGGTCAAATTTTCGAACGCGAGATTTTGTTACATTTACACGTTTTGAGGTCCCCTGAATAAGAAAATCATGTTTTTAGCAAATGATCTGTGTGTATGTCTGTGTGTGTCTGTGTGTCTGAGTGTGTGTGTGTGTGTCTGTCTGTTATCAGCATATCTCAAAAACAAATTATGGCAGAAAGTTAAAACTTGGTATTCTAAATGTGTATCATATAGGGATGCTACAGTAAGCTTTTCGTTAAGATCAAGCAAATGGTTCGTGTACAGGGACAATCAAGAGAATTTTAATACATTACGTCTATGGGGGAAATTGCAGGTAAGTAGAGTTTAACGTCTCTAGATTGCACTAAACCAAATGAAACGAATATATATTTTTTGTAATAGAGATAGTTAACTGGGAAAAAAAAATTGCGTATGTAGGATCCTCGCCTCCCCCCCCCCTGGGGGGCACTCCCCCCTCGAGGGGAGTAAATTCTCATGATGGGTATCTTTCAAAAGAGCTCGTTAATACCTTTAAAACGCATGGTTGAACCATCGATCTGCGATAATTTAAAACAAAGTTATCGATTTTTTTTTTTTTACTTTTAACGAAAAAAAAAACTTAGAAAAAAAATCGTATTTTTTTTTTTTTTTTTTTTTTTTATATTGAGAATACAATAGACTTTTTTTGGATATTTGGTGTTATACTACTTCTCTAATATGGAAATCGTCTGCATTATCATAAAATATATATATTTTTTTAATAATATTTTTAATAAATTATTTTTTAAAAACAGAATTATTTTTTAATAACCGAATTAAATTCTATATAAATGTAGGTGCGTTAATGAAACGGGGGTTGAGGGGGGCTGTATTATATATCACATTATCATATTTATCATATTGTCATATCCGTTTAAGATGGATAAAGAATGTGTTTCTCATACATTATTCAAAAAGAAAAAGTTTTCTGCAATAAATTGTTTAAGAAAAAAAAAAAAATATATATATATATATTTATTTTATAGCAATTTATTTTATAGTAATTAAAAAACTGAGATATTTTAATTTTTAACTAAACAACTTCATATGAATAAAATTCATTCACGTCATGTTAATTAAAATAAAATTCTTCTTTCAGCATTACGCATCACTGGAGAAATTCAATGTATACTTCTTTTAAGAAGTGTTCGCTTAGCATGTCATGTTTTGAAATTGTAACAAACGTCCTGAAGCAATAATTCCATTTAAGAGACATCAAGAAACTAACTTAGATTTAAAGCATTACTTAGTTTATTCAGAGAAGGATTCAATCTCGAAATTCATTTCTATTTCAAAAGAGTAATCTTTAAAATAAATTGTGGTTCATGTAATTATTAATTAAAAGCTTTATGCTGTTATTTTGAAATATTTTTGGAGTATTTTAAAATTTATGTACAGTTAATAAGAAACATACATGTAAATTTAATCTTGTCTCTAATCCTTTTAAATAAATCGATGGTTTTCTGTAGTAGTGCAAGTAGTGCAATACTTATGTATGTATTGAAAACAGGTACGGTTGTATCGGTTTTGTTTGATCTAGTACTTTCATAGCATTGGCATGTGCATAATACCCTTCTTGGAGATCCTTCTAAGGAGTCCTGGTGTAAAAAGGAAGTGTATGCTGGTAATGTCACACTGTAAAATGTTTCAGTAAAATAACAATTTATTAATCGTTGATTTTAGTTTCATTTTACTATTTTCTTTTCTTTTTTTTTTTTTTTTTTATTTTTTTTTTGAAGTAGTGGAAACACCATTAATATGCAAAGATTTCTTTACATCAGGCCTAAAAAACTGTCATACCGCCATTTAATTGAAGTAAGGTCAATTTTATTTCTAGTTTGTTTGACAACGCCGACATTTTCAATTTATTTTATGGCGGATTGGATTCAGTTTTCTTATAAAAGAAAAAAAATAATAATAATTCAGTACAGTCCTTGTACACTGGATAAAAGGGTACAAGGAATGCATTTTTAAAGAAAATATTAATATTTTTAGATTTTGTGTATAATGTTGTTTTATTTGGTTCATTTTATGGTCTCTTAATTGCAAAACCAAATGCAGTTAAGAAAGCATTATCTAATAAAATTATACTTTTGAAAAAAATAAAGAACACGCTTTTATTGAAATGTGAACTAAAAGGCCCAAAATATCTATCTTTATAGTATTAAAATGCAGAGTAAGAAAAAATCGTGTCAGTGACACACCGTAATATTTACATCTTTAATAAAAACAAGTAATATAAATAATTTAGAATTAAACAAAAACCATTTTTAAAAAATCTCCCCTGACTTGGCTCGAACGATGGACCTTTAGGTTCGTAGCCCGGAGCTTTACCTCACAGCCACAGCGTTCACGTAGGGAAAGTCTTTTTTTTTTACAATATAGATTTTTTGTTTGCTCCCAGAGCGGTTACAAACATACATACAGGGGAAGAAAACTGCCGTTAAAATAACCATTTTCTTACGGCAAAAAGTACTGACAGTGTACGGAAAAAATGACAAATGTTGACAGTTTTCATGCGACCATCAATTTGCAACGATTTTTTTTAGACCATGCCTAAAAAAAAAAAAAAGCATTCATACAGCCATTTTATTACAGTGTCTTCAAGTAACCGTAATTTTACTTCTACTTTGATTGAACGTTGGCATCTAAAACTTCTATTGCGGATTGGACTCGGCGTTCCTATTAAAAAAAAAAAAAAAAAAGGAATTCTGTTCAGTCCTTGTATCCTAGATAAAAGGGTACAATGAACTTACAGTCGGCAGCAAAATTATTCTGAGCGCTTGCTGTAATTCCTATTTAAAAAAAAAAAAAAAAAAAAAAAAAAAAATGTACGCTTAATACTGTTTTGTTAAATAAATCCTTGTCGAATCATGTTCTTATTCAGTCTAAGAACATGATTTGATAAAGATTTATTTTACAAAACAGTATTAAGTTTACAATTTTTACATAGGAATCATTGTTAGCTCTCGAATAATTTTACTGTCAACTGTATTTGTAAGGTGAGTAGTATGATTTCACCTTTTGTGCAAAATTTTTATATATTTCATATCTTTTACGGTCTTTTAACTATGAAATCAAAATGTGTTTAAGTAATCGTTGGCTAAAAATACGACCAAACGTATGGACAAAAAATTGCCGTTCAAATAACCATTTTCTTACGGCGAATATTTTTACAGTGTGCGGGGTAAATGTCTATTTGTGACAGTTTTCATGTGACTAGTTTTAAGTGTGAGTAATTTATGTATAAAATGTTTTATAAAAAAAAAAAAAAAAAAAAAAAGTTCTCTTTTTTGACATATAAACTAAACTAAGTTTAAATAAAATTTTAACTAGATTGGACTAAAAGGAATATAAAATGGGCACTGTGAGTATTTTGTTCTTCCTAGAAGTTAATACCTACAACATTTAAATTCAACATAATATATTTAAATTCTTTAAATGATAATAAAATATTTCATATTAGTTTGAGGGCATTATGTTGAATTGCATGTTTTATAATAATGATACGTATAGATTTAATTACGTTGGTTTTATATGATTTCCACCAGTTAATGTTTCTTTAAGTTTATTATTACTGTTTATTAGTAACTTTAATTATAACTAATAATATTTTGAATTAATATGTTTCAAATGTTACTATTACAATTGAATTATAACAACAATAATTAAATAATAATAAATATGATATGTGTATTTTTCATTGCTTCGATTTTAATAATTCCCATCGCCCGTTTGTTCCTTAAGTAAATAAATGCCTTTACTATCAGCTTTTATTCGGATTAATACTTGACAAATTAAATTAAAATACTTGTACCGAACAACAATATTTTCACGGTTGACAAATTCTTACGCTGCTGGTTGCTAAAATATTAAGCATTTAGAAATAGAAGAGTAACTTAATGCAATAAATATATTTAAACATTTTTCATGTAGTGTTTAGTCAGCGGAATTGTTAAAATCTAAAGACAAAATTTAAGCAATCATACGAATGATGGAATATCTTACAATAAAGCATAGCAACTAAATAATTTCATAATTAATCAAAACCATTTAACTATTTTCAGAAACATATGAAGTTAAATATTTGCAAAGATGTGTTTTAAATGCTTTTCTCGTATATATTTGAAATAGGGAAGATTAATTTAAAATAGAAGAAGTGAGGTATATATTATCATTAGAATTTACCTAAAAAAGTAGAAATTTATAATCTCTCTCTCTATATATATATTAGGCCTTTGCATAAATTCGTGCGGATTTTTATTGCTTCATTTTATAAAAATACATCAAATCAAATGACAATTTTTAATCAAAATACTCTCCATTACTTTCTACAACCTTTGCCCATTTTTCGGGTAACAGATGTGTACCACGGCGATAGAAGCTCTCGTCTTTCGAGTCAATAAAATGATCCGTGTCCGCACGAACTTTTGCAACGACCTAATGTATATGTGTGTGTGTTTCTTTGTGTTTATATCCATGAATATTTTATTCTTTTATTATTAACAAACACACACACACACACACACACACACATATATACATATATATATATATAATAAATGGAATCCTCACTTATATAAACTTATTGGTTATGTTCATGTATAGATGTATAATTATTGTTTTAAACTAGATTTGGGCAGTTCTTTTAATTTTAATTTATTTTACCTCTTAGCGTATCAGCAATTGCTCTGCATATTGAACTTATGACATTATCGATATATTATTATATTATTTCACAATACTTATATTTCGTATTATTTCAAAATTTCAAATATTTTTTTCCTTTGTATATCTAGAATTCACAGTGTCTAAGTGTCTGCGTATTTCTACATGATAGCTTGTCCACTTGAGTCAAATAGTCTGACATGATATAAACAATAAATATATGGAATTTATATCGTAGTTATACATTAATTAATTTATTTATTTTTAACTGTAATAATTTAATAAAACAAATATGAATAATCATTTTAAATGTATAAATAACTGAATCCAAGTATTTATTTATTTATTTTTTAAATGCTATGATAAACAAGCAAATACAATGCTTGAAATAGCAAATTTTAAATTATAAAAGATTCTGTTATTATTTAAATTATTATTATTATTAAGTGATTTAATTGAAATATTAGTTACAGAAAGATAAATTTATCTTCTAACTCCCGCGGATAGAACGAGATATTTCTACAATGCACCAGAACTTTACAAAAAATAACTCATTTAAAAAATTACATCAAAATTACATTAAAAAAACAAGAAATAGTGAAAAATGACCAATGTATGTATACATACATTGCGACCAATATATATATATATATATATATATATATATATATATATATACACTAACAAATGCAAATAAATGAAATTTAAGTATCATGTAAAAGCAGCTACAGAAATGTTCTATACTTAAGTAAAAATAAAATGAATTAAAATAATATAAATTGAAAATAGAAAACAAAAATCATATATATATATATATATATATACAATGGTTAGTTATTTAGTTCGCCTTTTCAGAAAACTCTAGAGTTGGTTCTATGGCGCCAAACGAAATAAAATTTCACAAGTGCGTCGTATAAGTGAAGCACTCTACGAAAATTGAAAAAAATAATAGATAAAATGATAGCGCGCCATTATCTAAGGGGATTCTTTGAGATTTTCTTTTTCTTTTATGAAACACAAAATAAAGGAAATTTTATTTCACAGTTGGTAATTTTGCAAGTCTATTTTATCAGTTTCAGTTTTCTAGAAAACAAACACTTTTTTTTTTCCTTTTAATATTTACAAAACAATCTTCAAAAATCGTATTAGTTACTTGGACATCGCCATCTATTGAAGAAAATGCAATCTATTGATAAGAATTGAAACTCCTTTCTTTCAATTTCCACAGAGTGCAGCACTGGCTAATTTTTGAATCGTCAATACCACCGAATCGTCAGTATGTGGCGCTGTAACAATATCTAAGACAATTTTTGCAAGTATTTTGTAAAAAAAAAAATATTTTGTGTTTCGTCTGGATTGACTGAAGATTTTAGAATGAAATCTGTAAAAATTGCCAATTGTGAAATAAATTTTAATTTATTTTGAATTTTAGAAAAAAAAAAAAAAAAAAAACTACAAAAGAGTTTTCAATATTGGCGCAATGACGAGATTTTTTTTCTTCCAATTTTCACAGAGCGCATCACTTGTACAACATACGCGTGATTATTATTTTTTCATTTAAAGCCATAGAACCGGCTCTACAACCTTCTGAATAGGCTTAATTTAATTCTAATAACCACGTAGACATATTGCTTTAATAATAAACATAATAAAATGCATTCATTAAAGAAATATCTTGTACGCTTCAAAATTGTAATTCAAATAAGAGAGGGGTTATATCTTTTAAGTAATGGAAACATTAAAGTAATCATTTTAACGTTTATATTTCGAATTCTATTTTACATTTCATGTATTTGGAAAAGATAATAATTTAGAAAATTTCGATGAAACATTTGTTTAAAACCTTAAATAAAGCGTCAACGAAACCATTTAAATACACTATAGCCCAACCTGAAAGCGATGACGTACAGCGGTGATTCGAAAAATTAATGTTGCTTGGAATGACTTTCTTCCAATTTTATGGTTTTGAAAACGCATTAAATGGATATAAATTGTATACAACTGGCGTGAAATTTTAAGACTTTAGTAAAAGGTATTACAGTTCGTTACCGTTTAGAATAAAATGCATTTATATTATAATTACAGAAACATAAACCTATTGAAGATAAATAAATCCTCTTTATTTTAATACTAGCAGGCTACGCCCGCTTCCCTGGTCACTATATTTAAATGAATATTCAAAAGATATGAATTAATATTTATCTTTTTACACCACATTATAGATAAAATCTAAAAAAGACAAAAAAAAAGAAATTGTTCTAAACCTTGCTTCAGGTAGCCGCTGCCTACGGTATCTCTTTTTCCGCCCGCACTGCATCAGGTCTAGGTTTACCATGCCTGCAGAAAGACCTTTCCCGGCACTTCAATATGGATATTTATTGACGACAGTGAAGATCTGCTATTATTTAAGAAATACGATTTTAAAGATAACTGTATCTTAACATCTATTAAATACTTTAGTTTTTAAACCATGTATATTATAGCCCGAGCTATTTACACTATATTACGATTTGATTCCGACCAATGTAATAAATAAAAAATAAAAAGTAGATTATATATATATATATATATATATATATATATATATATATAAACAAATAAATTTTAAATTGTTTAATCATTTTTACCATGTATATACTACTATTTTTCCCGATAAATACTGTAAATAAAAAAAAAAATAATTTAAAAAAGGCTTTTCTTTAAAGGAATCAATTTTAAAAAAATTAAAAATAAGAAGCTGTTCTACTATAAAAAAATAAACATAACTGTTAAATATATGTTTTTAAATTCAAAACTTATTATACATATTTTTTTCTACTGCATTACGATTTTATTGTCAATAAATAAAACCAAAAAAATAAAATAAAATAAATAAATAAATAAAATAGACTTCAAATGAATATATTAAATAAAAAATAAGTTTCGTAATACGCAGACAATTACAGCAAAAGGATAAATCTATGAAAAATAAAGCAAGGAAGCCAATATTTAAAATAAAAAAAAACATTAATTTTAAAAATTCAAATTTTAAATTCCAAAAATATTTGATGAGGTGCACACCTGCAGGGTCCCAGGTACCTATATGCCAAATTTGGAAGCTCTGCGATCGGTAGTGTGAGCAGCAGATCGCAGATAGCCAGACACACACACACACACATACACTTTTCTATTATTTATATACATAATTTATAAATTAATAAATATTTATTTATTTATTTTTTATTTTATTATTATTTTTTTTTAAATCATAATCTTAATAGACAGGCTAAAATAATTAAATTTCAGTTTTAAACATATATATATACATAATGTTAAAATATAATTTAATTCAATCTGTGGTGCTATTACTCAAATACGTATATAGGCAAAAAGAACATAACAGCAGGGGGTCAATAAATTAACCTTTTACGTTTGGAAGTATACAGCTAAAACTAACAAATGTAAAGAAACTAAATATTATTTACACTCTATTTTCAGACACAGGGACAGTATTTCCAGAAAGAAAAAAAATATAGTAACAAAAGCCACATTCATAAGATATTTCAAGGCGCTGCTGTCGACAACGTACTGTGATATTTCCATAAAATTCCACAATTGTAGAAATTGGGCATATTGCCATTAGACCTTGGCTGAAATTAAGATTAATAAATGAATATATTCCTTGAGTTTAATACAGTAAACCATTAATTGTGCTTATTTTTTTCCGAACATTAATGAAATTTTACATAATTCCTCTTGTGTACATATATTCTAAGTATTTTTTTTTTATTTCTTTTACAACAGATCGGATATAAACCACGGACTAGAAAAGAGACATAATCAACGATCGTACAAATTCCTTTGCGTGTATGTAAAGGCAGTGCCAAAATCTCCCATATGAGTGATTCTTGTTACTAATGTTTTATCGTTACAGAAATCCCCTCTTATTGTTTTAAAGTCTGTAAACGAAACTTCCGTTTTTTAACTTTGACTGTAGATGCTCCAAAAAGGAGAAATAATTTTATGGTCACCCTATATATTGAATATATATATTAAATTAAAATTATACTAGGCGAGTCGTATTAATCCTGGACGATAGGACCCATGCCCCATCCCGCCCGGTTCCCGCTGTTCAATGTATTTTTCTAGTCAACTTTGTCCCCTTATTATTTCCGGTGTGATTTTTTTTTTTTTTTTTTTTTTTTTTTTTTAACACACTTGACATTGTGCGTTTTTTTGCTTTCTTTCCCATGCTATTCCTATGGGGTTTTTAGCCTTTTTTTCCCTCTTTTTCTACATTCTAAAGTAGCGGTGGTTAATTAATTAAGATTATAATATGCATAATTACATTATAGTATGCATATATAAAACCATTGTCACATTATAAATAATGTAAACATTTAGATGGTTTTCCTTTTTCTTTATATTTTTCGTTTCTCATATTATGAAATATAAAATTCTAGTAGTTTTTATAAAGTATAAGTTTATTTATTTATTTTTTTTAAACTCAAATCTACGGAACCAATTAAAAACATTTAAACCTATAATTAAACCATAAATACTGACGTACAGCAGATATTTTAAAAACTAATAGTATTTTGTGTGAGTTTCTCGCATTTTTATGGATTAAAAAAGTATTAAACAGATATAAATTGGATACAAACCCGTGAAATTTTATGTTTACGACAACAGATTTTACAGCTTTAACTTTCCGATTAAAGTCTAAATATGAAACTGTATGAGAATAAAACGGTTAAAATGCAGAAAAATGTTTAGATTATAACTTCATAAATACATTAAAAATTTATAAATTATATAAACAATATCATTGTAAAATAGAATCTTTATGCCAAGAAATATAAGTGTAGTTTTAGAAACATTAATATGTGTTGTATTTATTTAAACCTCGAAATAGTTTTATATATAAACAAAGTTACACGTACCATAATATTATAAAACTATGTCCACTGAAAATAGCAAGATACGACTAGGAATCTAATTTACTTTTATCGATATTTACAAGAGGAATGTATTGTATTCGAAAAAAGAAAAATTGCCATATTTTCTGATATTTTTTGAGATTTATACGTTTTAAAATGTTCCTGAATGGTCTTTCTGAATATATCTCATATATTATCAGACGTAACATTTGCCCATTTTTATAACTATTTATAGTTCGTTGTATTTTTGTGTTCATGACAAAATTTGTGTGGCAAATTTTGATCAAGCAGTAATGATTAGTGTTGCAACTTTAATTAAAATTGTGTCTATCAGTTTCTGATGCGTATCGCTTATCAGACTGAGACTTAGTAACATTTTGTTGATTTTTTTTTATTCATAATATTTTATATGACAGAATACAACAGTTAAATGCGTTGTAAATACAATGTGTAAATTTAAACAATTGTTTAACTATACACATTAGAGTATATTGTTATTCTATCATTAGTAAATGCATATTATCTGTAAAATGTTGTTGTTCAACCAGGATATTGTTTTAGAAAAGTTGTAACTCCCGAGTAAGTATTACATTCCTACATATAAACTTTCAGAATAAAGATTAAGGGGAAAAAAAAGAACGAGAAAGAAAACATTGTTCAATAGCTTTTAAACGAGTAGTTGAACAACATATTTGTGATATTTTGGCAAAAATTAAAGAATTCTTATTTCTTAATGACAATATATATATATTCAATTTTTTAAACAATTTTCAGAAAAGAGAAGGAATTTTTGTAAAGCAGAAAGTGGTCTTTCTCCCGATATTTAATACAATTTTTATCTCATATGAAAATTGTCTGTCTTCATCCTGCAAATTTATTTTTCGATATTACATTTAATAAATTTATCTAGGATTTAATTGGATATTTACGAAAATTAGTATTTTGTTCATATAAAATTAATTTAAACTTGCATGTTCTGACAACCACAAGACTTTCTTCTATATAATTTTACACAAATTCATGCAGTAGATATTATTAATTAAATTATTATTTATAAAATATATTTTCAGTGATAATTGCAGATTATTTTTACCCGATATATTTATAAAACTAAATGCCGACAGGAAGTCTATTTTGTACCAAAATCAGATTTTCCCCCCTTTGTTAAAAAACGAAAAAAAAAAAATTAAAAAATTATAAATTTGTGATCACAGATTTATGGTTCAACCATTCGTTTTAAAAGTATTGACGATATCTTTCGAAAGGTACCCATATTGAAAGCTTAGATCCCCTGGGGTACTTTCCGCTCAAGGGGAAGCGATGTTCCCACATACACAAGCAGTTTCTCCTAGTTAACTACTACCATTATCAATAATTCGTATTAATTTTACAGTCACACGTCAAAAATTATTCTCATTATGTACATTTATACGAATTTTCACCTGTACTGCCATGTCAAAAATTCAGAAAAAATGCGATCACAGCGTCACCTGTTGAGCGATTGATTCCAATATCTAATCAGCACCAATTTTTGTGAGTGTCCAACTAAATACCAAGTTTGGTTAAATTTCATCCATTGGTTCGGGAGATACAGCGTCCACAAAATACACACGCACATACACGCAAACAGAGAGACTGATAGATGTTTTCTTAAGACAATCAAATCGTATTCAGGAATTCAAAAAACGTGTAATTTCATGAAAAACTGGAGTTCGACAATTTTCACGAATTCAGTACTTTATCTATCTCTATATATAGAAAAAATTGAAAATGGTGTTGCTATTGCTATTAATGGATTTCCACTATTCGTGTGTTTAAGCCTGGGAGAAAAGCCCTACTGATATATATATATTTATTAATTTTTTTAAAACAACAATCCTATTAAATCCCAACAATCCGGTAAAAAAAAAAAAAAAAAAAAAAAGAGGAAATTTCGATTGGTTTAGATGAAAAGCGTGACCCATTATCGAACGCAGCACTTCACGAGTAAAAATAATGGTGGTATTTTAATAGAATACTTTGGTGAGAAATGTTGGTTCAGATTGTTTAATTTTTACATGTGCTTAAAAAATAAACGCTCCGTGAATGTACAACAGTAGGTGTTTGAAATTGTTTTAATCTTAATTATCTGAATTTGCATTGAAAAATAGAAAAATACATAATAAATAAATAAATAAATAAATAAATAAATAAATGTGATCGGTAGATTACATTGCATTTAATTTTAAATCGTAGTTATTCCAAATTGTTATTTATAACACATTTGATGATATTAATCAATACTAAATTATTATAGGATTAAAAACACAATGTATTCTGAATATGAATTTCGTTGAATATATTCAATTATATTAATAATTTTCTGAATACGGTTTTTTTATATTAATTACTGTCATCGCATTATAAAACTGGTATGTTGCAGCCACCACCAGACTTTTTTCTATGTTTTCTGTTTTCCTATACAAATTCACTAAGTGCAAAATCATCAAACATGATCAATGCATCGTATAGTTGTATTACATAGAATTTGAGATATAGCGTTCCCTTTATCGAGGAAATTTGCAGTACAGCAATGACATCTATTGGATGATAAGCATCCAAATTGAATCACCATAATGTCTCATAATGGCCTTCTCCCATATCAAACTTGGTTGATAATAAGCAATAAAATCTCATATATATCTTTCCACTAAATTGCGGAAATAGTTGTGTAGCGGAACCACCTGTCGAGCAGTTCACACCAAAAGTTGGCAGGCACTAACTCATGTCAAGATGCATCTTTATATGAATTTATATGCAATTATGTGCCGTAGGTCTTGTGATATAGCCTTTCCTTTAAATATGGAGATCACTGAATAGCAGCGCCATCCGTTTGCCAATAAGCATCCAATGTAAATTAGCATAATGTCTCCCAATGGTTTTCTTATTCAACAAGTTTTGATTAATTATACACAATATAACCCGACCTATTGCCTCCCATTAAAATGCGGAAAGCACTGTATAGAAGTTTCACATGTTGAGCGGTTGACACCAAAAGTTGATAGGCACTAATTTCTGTGAAGGTGCATCTACATATAATTTTATATACAACTCTGGGCCAGAGATACAGTCGCACAAATTTTTTGTCACACACACGCATACACAGACAGACAAATAGGCAGACGGACTGAATGATATTTTCTAAAAAGTTTTGAAAACCGGAATTTGAAAATTTTTACGAATCCAATACTTTATTCTGTTAAATACAGAAGAAAGTAATAAAATTGTTTGTATTTCATCAAGACAACGTCATGATTTAGTTTTTAATACATTCATCTGTTTTTTATATATATATATATATATATATATATATATATATATATATATATAACTTGAAATATCATAAACTATAACCGAAAAGTGCTTTAAACTCACTAAGCTAAAACTACTCTTTGTTATTTAATGGTTATTGCTGAAATAAAACTGTAAATGTTGCTGTAAATATACTTTCTGAGTACTCTCGCATTACATTGAAATAGTCCGATCTATTGAAAATAACTGAGATTTCACTTTTAAAGTTTTAATTTACCAGAGTATAAAAACATCTATTCCAAAGAAAGCAATATCATAGTATCGTATTGCGGAAATATTCAGTATTATTATCATGGAAATCATATTCTTTATTTCACAAACGATACGATTTTAATAAAAAATACATTTATGGCTTCATTTAAATCACTCCTAAACTTCGATTTTCTTTTTCTTTTACGTGGAATATTCAAGTTCTGTGAACAGAAGAAAAAGTGAGTATCACGTTCCAGATGTTAGAGAAACCAATCTGAAGAATTTATTTATAACTAAGGAAGGTATTTTTATTTAGACCGGTATTACACCTTCACTGATAATTTTTAACGGTTGAAATCTTAAAAAATATAAATTTCAGAAAATAAAACCTTTAACGATTGATATAGAAAGTTCTTATTTATTCTGAAATTAAATGTATCCCAGCAAACACAGACTGGGATTTCTCTGCCTGCAATGATGTAGGAAAAAAAGAATAAAAAAAGCAAGAAGAATCTTGAACTTTTTTTTTTTTTTTTTTCTAAGGACTGGCGACTATTAGTCTCAATTTACGGATTTTTACGATACCAGTTTGACGATTGTTTGGCCATTTATCGAAATCGGAAATTTATAGAAAATATAATTGTACACTTTGAAAGTGATGTTATAATCTGGGGAAAAAAACTGATAATTCTTTGCACAAAATTTTACTTTTTTTTTTTTTTTTAATTAATTAATAATAATGAAAATTAATAATAATCTGTTTCGAAACAGGCAGTATTGAAAAAGTTTTTTTTTTTTTAATAATTTTAAATTAAAAAATAAAATGCGCGCGTGCAAAATGAAATTAAAAATGAAACAGGATAAGTAAGTTTGAGTTTGAAATGATAAAGTTTTAATGTTATTTAAAAATAAATAAATAAATAAATAAAGATATTAGGTGTACCGAAGAATGCTGCTGTTTTTTGAGTTTAATGAAACTGACTACGGAAAGTTTTCTGGACAACATTTAAATAAGCTTTAAGAAGATATTTGGTAAAATATAAATAGTAGATAATTTAGTTTATCTTGATTCATATTTTGGAGAGAGAGAGAAAAGAACTATATCTATTTAAAAACATTTTAAGCGATAATTATATATAATTTTAATTATTACGAACAGATTTATCGCCAGGTGCTTTGCTAAACTGGCCAAAAAGTGAAAATATTTTTACACATTTTTAGAATAGGACAACCTTTGCGACTTTTAATTTCTTTGTCTTTATTATTTTATTTTATTATATTTTTATCTGGATAAAAGAATGGGAGCAGTTTACAACATATCTTTATTTTTTATTATTCCCATTAGCTTTTAAAAACGTTATGTTCTATGTGTTTTAATTTTTCTGACATTTTTCTTTGAGTTGTAATTTGAAGCTGATGGTAGAAAATAATATGAACACTTTTTTTTTTTTTCAATTATTCTTTTTTAACACACACACACACAATATATATATATATATACATGTACATTTCCTTACACGCTAATAAATAATTGCAAAGTTAAACTTGTATCATTAAAAAAAACAAATAAATAAATAAATAAATCTGATAAAAAGAAGTTATTTTTTATTTTTATTTATTTATTTATTTTTTTGCTGTGACTTATTCGTTTAAATTTAATTTTAAATTATCAAATAATAAATTCCAATGAATTTAACACACTCACACACACACACACACACAAACACACACATATATATATAATTTTTTCGTCCACAAAGTGATGTGAGTACAAATTTAGTTTTAGACCCACATGCACACTTGTAATATTTTTGCGATTTATGTGATGAATTAAAATGGCTAACGTAGTTGCTTAAGTAAAGACCGTGGTGAGAAATAACCGAGCTGCTTCGGTGCCAAATTTCAGATTTTTTCGATGAGGTTCTATACTAAAACTGCTTCCTAATGTGAATGCATCTTAGGTTTATTTTAAACTAGGACGCTTTGCCCGTTTCGCTGGTTACTATAATTAAATGAATAATAATAATAAAGAATTGCTAGTTTAAATTATAAATAAAATCTTTAAAACATCCATTGAAATAGCTCAAAAACTTGCTTCGGGTGCTCCTTAACCAGAACATATGTGTCTTGCATCCCTTTTCCCTGTAGCAACTAACGCCTTACCCTTACAATTTAATTTGAACGTTTGCGGAATGTCTGTTTGGAAATGGACAATAAAAATATCTAAGTATAATTTTCCTATTCACAGTTCATATAACATATAGTAAATATGCTATATATCGTTGTATCTTTTTCATATTTCATTGCTTGCTCTGCGACATTTAAGATGTTTTCTTCCTATATTTTAATGCACAGCGCCATCTACATGCAAATTTTTAACTTTTTTTTTTTTTCAACATGTTGTCGTCGGTATATTTTCCTATTTTGAACAGTAAGCCCCGAACGTCGGCGTTTCTCCAAAACTTTGTATTATTTATTAAACTGATTTGACGTATTCCTGTTAAAATTATTAGAATTTTATTCTTAATTAATAATTCATTCTGTCACTGTCATATATATACACCAGCAGCACATAAAGTGTTAGACACGAACATGTATTTATTTATTTAATATATTTAATTATTATTATTATTGTGTTTAAGTAAAGTAATTTTTTTAGAGGAACGACTGAAGGTGAGGGTCGTTTTTCATGAAAACGTGATTTTACGTGACCGACAAGCAAAGATTTAAACATTTTTTTTTTTTCATCGTGAGAAGAATTCTAGCGAAACACCCATACCTGAATCAACTTTCTATAATAAAGTTAAAACTTTTCTGAGATTTTTGTCTTAAGTTGTATAACGGAAGGCAGTCAAATACAAAAAGTTAGATTTAAAAAAATGCATGTGTAACTTACACCTTTTCATTAAAATAGCTTTGCGTATATTGATGTTATTATTTTTATTATTTTCCAAACCATTTTCCATGTAACTTAAATGTATAATTAAAAATATTTACAATATTTATGAAAGAAAATTTCATGAAGTTAATTTTGAGTAAATCATTTCTAAAACATAACTTTGTTTTATTAACATTAATTCAGTAATTTAGTATTTACATGTACATTTTTCTTTAAGTTATCATTTCAATACGCCCTTCGTGTTTTTCCAAACTAATCGTAACTTTGCATTAATGCTGAATTAAATTGCAACTTCCATTAACATTAGTTTGTTAAAATTTCACAGTACATTTCAAATTTACTTTATTCGATTTGTGTAGTGAGAAATAATTTAATGAGATTCATAAAGTTTTCGCAGCGTTAAGAAGTTATTCATTCGAGAAAATATTTGACTATTAGATGATAAGTTTGTAAGTGACATTTCACGGTATAAGGATATACTAATTATTTCAGATATTTTAGGTGATATTTGGAAAACGAATAGATAGCATCAAAAGAAATTCGAGTTTAATGCAAACAAGATTTTAAAATGAGTTTATAAATAGATTTCAAAGAAATGTATGTTATAGTTGGAAATATTAAAGCTATTAAAAAATATAAATTATTAAAAAAATTTAATGGTTCATTTAATGTTATTTTACTAAACGTTTATATTTTTTAGTATATACTTTTAATGTAATATATGGAACTTTTATAAAATACTAGTAGTCTTTGACTGCTACGCTGGTCACTATATTAAGATGAAATTTCAAAAATAATAAATAATTATTAAATAATTATTTTTATTATTAATATTAAATAATTATTTTTATTGTAATTTATAATTATTTTTATTGTATTAAAATGTTACTCATTACATTAAAATAAAAAAAACTTTAAAAGCCTATTTAAATCGTTGAAAACTAGTTTTTATTACACTAAGCTGCCTTCGGCAGTGTCTTAGCCTCCGCGTTTCGTCCAAATCGAGTTCCGAGCTCCTTATCCGAGTAGTTTAGGTTTTTATCGAATGACATGTGGTATTTCTATTATTCTAGAACAATAATTTCACTATAGTTCAGTTTCTGCTACATCTTTTGGTTTGAGAACTGAAAAAAATATATATAAAGAAGAAAACACATATGAGTTTAATCAAGAAAATAACGGAAAATTTCCATGAGGTATGACTGAATATTGATACTGACTAAATAATTAATACTGACTGGAATATTAAATGTCTGAATAAGAAAATACATAATCAAAGTCTAAAATCATTTGATTAATAACAAGAAAAATAATAAATAATTTTACTGGTATTTACTAATATTTAATAGCTACGGAACATTGAAACATTAAAAAAAAAAAAAAAAAAAAACTAAAGATTATAATGTATTGATTTGGTATTCACACTGAATATATATATATATATATATATATATATATATATATATATATATATATAAATTTATACAAATGATGAAAATGGATGCACAATCATTTCTATGTCTCCATAGAGGAACAATAAACGGTAATTACACAATTCCCACCAATGATCAACATGTAGTAAAGTTCCAAAAATATGTATCACTATTAAAAACAAAAACTATTTTATTTATGAGACAAAATTTTAGTTAAAATACATTTAAAAACAAAATATACATTTAAAGACAATTAAAATCTAGACGTTTCGAAACCCGTCCAGGTTTCCTCATCAGTATCACTACAACATCATTTGCAAGCTTTACATAAATACACAAGGAATTTATAGAAGCACAGAATATTGAAGAGCCAGTGCACATGCTTCATTGATAGTGTAGAGATGGCTGTCAGTGTGCAACTCTCAAAGAAAATACGTGGTTAATAATTATTATAGCCAGAATTTATAACTCTTATATTATCGAAGTCAGGAATATGATCGGTTTCTATTGAAGGGATTACAATTTTAGAATTTTGGTCGCAATTTGTATATGACCGTCTGTGTTCGTGTAGTCTAATTCTTACGGCCAGTTTCACCTATATAAACATATTTGCAATTTTTACAAGGAATTACATATAATACGCGAGTTAGATCCAAAGAAGGGGTTACAGGTTTAAAGTTAAAAAGAAAGATTTTTAATTGTTTAATCGGCCGGAAAGCAGAAAAGATTTTATGTGGTTTAAGTAATTTAGAAATAAGTTCTGAAGGAAAACCCAAATACGGAATAGAAATATAATTTTTCGTATCAATTAGTGAATATTTCGTTTGCAGTGGAGGAGAGGGGGGAAACTGTAGGAGGAAATGACATGGGGAAGCGGATAATTTTTTCACGATAAATTAGTTTTAACTCGTTAACCCTTTTATTATACATGCTTTTCGTTGTGGCTGTTTGTATGTGACTTTTATTTCTATATTTATCCAAATTGGAGGAATGAACATGGTCGTTTTCATATAATATTCAAAAACCAAGTTGGAGTTTTTTTTTTCTAATAGATAATTTAATGAATACTTTACATTATAATTTACATTATAGTAATTTATTAAATCGTAATTCTTGTTCATTTCAAAACAAAATTAAAACTATTAAATTGTAGATTATTACATTATTAGAAATTAAAAATTAGTGTAAATGTAATGTTAAAGATGATAAATTTCAGGATTAATTATATTTGTACAAAATATTTCATTTATTAATGTGAAGCACTTATTAAATCTAAATATTATTTCATGTAAATTATACATAATTATGATTAAAGTTGTCACTTTTTATATTAACTAGTTTGCACTACATAATATGCTTAATGTGCGCATAACATGCCGAATTAAGAGCACTTTATTGAACTTCTTTATAGAGTTCAATCAAACGCATTTAAGAGGACTAAGACGTTTTCGACTACTGAAAAAGACTAATATTTCACCATTATTTGCAGCCCTGTATCTCCTTACACGCTTAACAAATCATTATAATTTTTTTACTGCATGTTTAAAACACATTCAAGAATATCTTTTTGATAATTAAAAAACATATTATTGAAAAATATTTTTCATATGACACAATAAAGAGGATGATGTATTTTCTCGAAAAAAAAAATACTATC
The DNA here is from genome assembly GCA_963930645.1 of Salticus scenicus. Lineage (NCBI taxonomy): Eukaryota > Metazoa > Arthropoda > Arachnida > Araneae > Salticidae > Salticus > Salticus scenicus. The sequence goes on along the minus strand of OZ005659.1, from coordinate 122,446,401 downwards.
GAACACTTTGGTACACTTAAAAAAAAACTATGTATCTCCTTACCTTGAAATCTTCCATGATTATCCAAAACACCCTGCTTGATACAGTGAACCTGTTTTTATTTTATTTTCAAAGATAATTTAAAAAAAAAAAATTATGAACTTCTAGATTAAAAAAAGCCTATATTTTCCAATAAACATTGACCATCACAAAAAAATATACAATGTTAAACTTTTAAATTTTAGGTTCACCAGTTGGAATTTTATATCATAAATATCTCTGTAAAATTTCAAACTTGTACTGCTGGTAGATTTTTTACAAAATGTACCTAAACATTGAAAAAACACAATTTCAGAAAAATGAAAAAAACACTTTGAATGAGTATTAAAGATCAGAGCTGTACATTTAAAACATTCCTGGACCGTAATCAGATTGAGATTTCATTTCTGCATTATCTAATTGTTTTTTTTAGTTTCTTTTTTTGTTTGCGAGCCTCTTTTGATAGTTTTTTAAGTTTCAGTTCTGCATCAGAGATTCTACGAAAATCTATTTTCCTCAAGGATTCACACATATTCTGACCCGGAACAATTCCCATGCTTTTAAAAACATTTGCCCGACTGCTAACACCATCGTTAAAACAGATAACAGCATCCATCACTCCCATTTTTAAAGTATTCATGCCAATGAATTTAGTTTTTGGCAGTCTTTTCCAAATGCAGCTGTTGAAACTTTCATTAGGGTTTTGTGTGCGTCCATGCATACATTTTTCCAAAAGTTTTCTATCCGTTAGGCTTCTAAAAACAGGTTTTATTGCAAGCGCTATTGCTTCAGGCAAAGGATGCTTATGACAATACTTTTCCCCAGTTTCTTTAGCTCGATTGTAATGACACCAAGATTCAGGACCTGTAGGACAGAGACCATGCTGCGGGTTGCTATCTGAAGACAAACGATATATAACTATAAACTATAAGTAGCGTAAACAAACGAAAGAAAAAATTGCAAGCAAACCACGAGCACGACACGAGATAAACATAAACAAACGAATGTTTCTTTCTGTGAGTTGTTGGAAGAAAACACACAGCTTGGGGTGAACATTATCAGTTAATTATAGTGAAGAACCAGGGAGTCTCCTAACCATGGTACCAGTAAGAAAGATAAGATATCTAGTCTAGAACTGGAGGGCAACCTGCTTTGTTTACACTTTTCGAAGCTCTTTAAATGGGCGTGGTATGTCCTTTTAGCTCTTTAAATGGGCGTGGTATGTCCTTTTAAATTTATTTATTCTAAATTTATCAGCTTTTTTTTCATTGAAAGGGCATAAATTATACATTTTTAGAAAGAGCAGAAAATACGCTATTTTTTTAGACAAAAATTGAAAAATCGATTTTTTGAAGCTGTTTCATGTCTTGGTCCCCTTAAATATGTATTCAACCATTTTAAGCGTATGCATTACGTAAAATAAATTTAAATTACAACTTTTTCATGTTTACATTATAAAACATAGATCTTTTGCCTATTAAAATGATACAGGATTTATATTAGTTCTTTTCGATTTGTATACTATTATTGACACATTTAAAAGAAAAATATTAATGCATTATCAAAGAGATTTGAAAATTATTATATTACAAAACCATTTACCAGTGGTCGACTGTTCTCGTAGCTGGTATACTGTGGTTGCAATGTGTTATCCCTTGTCGCGCTTGTCGACGCAAAGTAAGCGTCGCTAGGTTACGCTTGTCGACTTAGTCTTTTGAAATTTTCATTAATTTCTTACAAAACGAGCGGGAATACGGACTAAAACCTTCTAAAATGGCCTTACGAAGGGCATACCACCCATTATTAGATCCTTACTGAAAACAAGCTGTCATATTTCGACAACCTTCATCTTCACATTCACCAACACCAAAAACGTCATAAATATTTTACATTTTTATCATGCATCCTTTTCGTTGTGGCTGCTTGTATGTGACTTTTTTTTCTGTATTTATCCACGTTGGACGAATGAACATCTTTGTTTTCATATAATATTCAAAAACCAAGTTGGAGTTTTTTCTAATGGAAATTTTAAGGAATACTTATAACTTTATACTTATACTTATAACTTTATTACATTATAACTTATTTTATAGTAATTTATTAAATATTAATTTAAAATGTGATATTCTAATTTTTAATTTTACAAATTTTTGCGAATAAAATTATTTCAAATCATGTAAATTAAAATAAAATTACACAACACTGGCGGCATTTCAATTATACCCCATAAAGAAGTGTTTAAAGAAGTGTTCACTTAACTTGTCATGTTTTGAAATTGTAACAAACATTCTGAAGGAAGAATTCCTTTTAAGAAATATACAGAAACTAACTTTGACTAAAGTATTACTTAGTTCAATCAGGAAAGGATTCAATTACGGAATCCATTTGTATTTCAAAAGTCTAATCTCTAAGATAAATTGGGATCCATATATTTATTTAACTTTTAAAAGTTTATGCTGCTATTTAAAAATAATGTCGGAGTATTTCAAAAGGTATGTGTAGTTAATAAGACACATGCATGCAAATTTCATACTGTCTCTAATTTATTTTTTTTAATAAATCGATGATTTTCTACGAACGTGCAATACTCTCGTTCACGTATAAATGCATTCAAAATAGGTATGGCTGTATAGTCATTGGCTTGGGTGTAACGCCCTCCTTGGTGATCCATCTAAAGGGTCTTGGTGTAAAAAGAAAAATTTTCTGTTAACAATGGTACCAAATAAAAGATAAATGTTTGGAGATTATTATGCGACTGTTTTTAAGTGTTAATAACGCATGTAATAAATGTTTGGTAAGTGCTCTATTTAGTTTATAAACTAAACTAAGTTTATATTTAATTTCAACTAGTTTGGATGAAAGGGAATGCGAAGTTATCATTGTGAGTACTTTGTTATTTCTGAAATTTAATATGTAGAAAAATTTATTTTAAAATTAATATATTTAAAGCCTTATAAATACTAATTAACGACATCATATTGTTTTGAGAGCATTTTGTTGAATTCCATATTTTATAATAATAATATATATATTTTTATTTACAGTGGTTTTAAATAGTTTCCACCATCCAATATTTGTTAAGTTAATTATGACTGTTTATTAGTCACTTTAATTATAATTAATATTAAATATTTTGAATTAAAATATTTGAAATATTGTAATTATAATTGAATCATAATAATAGCAATTAAATTATTATGAGAACATGTGTATATTTTATTGCTTTGCTTATAAAAATTCACATAATCCCTAGTTCCCTTAAGTAAAATAATGTCTTTACTATCAACATTTATTCTGATTAATATTTATAAAGTGAATTAAAATATTTGTACCGAATAATAATATTTGGACGGTTGACAGATTCTTACACAATTAATAGCTAAAGTACTAAACTTATAGAAATAGGAAAATAACTTCATGCGATAAATAAATTTTAAATATTTTCATAGAGTTTAGTCAGCGTAATTGTTAAAATCTAAAAATGGAATTAAATCAATCCTACGAATGATGGAATACCTTAAAATAAATCACAACAACTAAATCTATGAATAATTATGAAGAGTAACATCCGAAGTTAAATACTTTTACAGATGTATTTTAAATGTTGGTTCGTAAATGTTTGCAAATACGGAAAATTAATTTAATGTAGAATAATTAAAAATTACATTATCATTAGAATTTCACCTTAAAAATATAAATATATATATACATATATATATATATATATATATATATATATATATATATATATATATATATATATATATATATATATATATATATATATATATATATATATATATATATATATATATATGTGTATAATTTATTTATAAGATAAATGGAATCCTCTGCTGTATATTGGGTTTGAATAATTTTATGTATATATGTATAATTAATACTTTAAAATCAGTTATATTTTTAGCCATTCTTTCTTCACGTTTATTTATTAGAAGTATTTGCATACGATATCGGTTTATTATTTTCGTACATAATAATATTTTTATTTGGTATTATTTTAAATTTTCAAATATATATATATATATATATTCCCCTTGGTGGACATAGATTTCATAGTGCTAGAGTGTCCAGGTAACTTTACATGATATCTTATCCACTTGAGTAAAATTATATGACATGATATAAACAATAAATATGTGGAATTTTGTGACGTATTTATGCAGTTATTTTTTTATGATATTATTTAACATCATAAATATGAACAATCATTTAAAACGTATAATTAATTAAACCAGATTAAATGTTTTTTTTTTTTTTTTTTTTTTTCAAACTCTATGTTTAAAATTTAATACAATTCCCGTTCAAATCACTGTGCAAATATATGCAAATACTTAAAATTTGCTTAAAATAGCAAATTTTAAAAAACATGACCCTTTTATCATTTCAGTTATGATTGTTATTAGTGGATTTAATTGAAATAATAGTTATATAAAGAAAAATTTATGTTTTAACTATCATGGATGGAACCAGAAATTTCTATAATCCACAAGATTTTTTCAAGAAAAACTCTTTTTTAAAAATTATATCAAAATTATATTAAAACATTAGAAATGGTCTAAAATGACAAAAAATAATTTTAATAAGTGCAAATAATAAAAATTTACTTATCATGTAAATGCAGCTACAGAAATGTTGCATACTTAAGTTAAAATAAAATGAATAAAAATAAAATAAAATAAAATAAATAAGAAAAAACTTACATATTCAAGTTATTAAAACAACAATAATGAAATATGAACGAAGAAAAATACAAAATAAGTTAATTACGAAAAATAAAATTAAAAATAAAATACATGTATTGTTTTCTAAATTTTAAACTAAGTTTCAGAATTTTGATAGATATTTCGCTGTTTAAAAGGTTTATTAAATGTTATACAATTTAATTACTAAAATATATAAAACTAATTATACATATTTAAAAATAACACACAGATAAATTTATATATATATAATTAAATGAAGGAAAATTTATTTCACAATTGGTAATTTTTGCAAGTTCATTATATCAATTTCGGTCTATATAGAAAAAAAAAAAATAATAATAATAATTTTTACAAATAATAATAATAAATAAATAAATAAAATAATAATAATAATAATAATAATAATAATAATAATAATAATAATAAAATGCCGTAGATACTGGCGCACTGACATCTATTGACGAAAATTTTAACCTTTTTTTTTTTTTTTTTTTTTTTTTCCGATTCTCGCAGAGCGCAGCACCAACTAATTATTGGATCGTCAGTACCTAATTATTTAATCCTCAATGCCACCTAAAATGCAGCTGCGACAATATCTAAGACAATTTTCGGAAACTTTTTGGAAAAAACTAAATACTAAATATTGTGTGTTTCGTCTGGATGGACCGAATTTGATAGAATAAAACAATAAAAATTACCATCGGTGAAATAAATTTTAAACTATTTTGATTAAAAAAAAAAAAAAAAAAAAAACCACCTAATTATTGGCGCAATGCCAGCTATAGACGGAAGTTTTAATTTATTATAATTAATTAATTATTTTTTTTTCTGCTTTTAGCAGAGCGCATCATTTGTACTACATGCTAGTGAAATTTCGTTTCGTTTGGTGCCATATAACCGGCTCTAGAACCTACTGAATAGCCGAACTTTAATTCAAATAACCCTGTATATATGTTGCATTAATAATTAAAATAATAATAATATGCATGTATAAAGGAATATTCAATATGTTTATAGATTTCAATTTAAATAAATGAGGGATTATACCTTTACATATACGTAAAATTTAAAATAATATTTTTAATGTTTATAATTTGAATTCTATATTACACTTCTCGTATTATGAAAATAAAAAAATTTAGGAATTTTCGATAAAGCAAATGTTTAAAATCTTAAATAAAGCGTCAACGAAACCATTTAAATATACTATAGCCCAACCCGAAAGCAATGACGTAAAGCGGTGATTCGAAAAATTAATGTTGCTTGCAATGACTTTCTTCCAATTTTATGGTTTCGAAAATGCATTAAATTGATATAAATTGTATACAACTGGCGTAAATTTTTAAGATTTTAATGATATTACATTTCTTTACCATTTTGAAAAATATGTATTTAGAAAGAAAGAAACAAAAAAATCATAAACTTAGTAGATAGACTAAAAATATTAAATTTGAGATTTAGCTTGTAAAGTGATTTGTTGCTTTTAAACATATATATATATATATATATATATATATATATAATATCAAAATATGAATTATTTCAATATATGGTACTATTGCTGAACAATGTCTATAGGCAGAAAAAAAAAAAAAAAACTACAGGTGAACTACAGAGGTATTCAGCAAAAACTAACAAATGTAATAAAACTAAAAATTATATATACAGATTATTTTAGACATGGGGACAGTATTTCCACAAAGAAAAAAAAACAATATATAGTATCAAAAGTCACAGTCAGGAGATTTTTCATGGCGCTGCTATCGCGAACGTACTGCACGATTTCCATAAAATTCCATAATTGTAGAGTTTCAACACATTTCCCGTAGTCTTGGACTCAGATTACGATTAATAAATGGATATTTCCCTTGAGTTTAATACTCTAAGCACTTAATTGTGCTTTTTTTTTTTTTGTTTTTAAACATTAATGAAATTTTTATACAATTCCTTTTCCGCGCAAGTATTGTTTTTATTCCGTTTACAACAGACATGAAATCGACCACGGACTAGCAAAGATATGTAATCTACAATCATAAAATTTTCATTGCGTGTAAGTAAAAGCAGTGTCAAAATCTCCTTTATCTGTGATTCTTGTTACTAATGTTTTGTCGTTACAGAAACTCTCTCTCACGATTCTCTAGTTTGTGTACGAAGCTTCCGTTCTTTAGCTTTAACTGTAGCTACTCCAAAAAGGATATATATATATATATATATATATATATATATATATTCACATTCAGATAATCTTTGGAAAGGTTTTCTTTTTTCGTTCTATTTTGCGTTTCTTGTATTATGAAATATAAAATTTTAGTTCATATATACATATAAAATAGAAGTATAAATTATTTATATAAAACTTACGAAACCATTTTAAAATGCTTAAACCTATAATTAAACCATAAACATTGACGTACAGCGGATATTGTAAAAAAATAATGGTATTTGGAATGCGTTTTTCTCATTTTTATGGTTTTGCAAACGAAATAAATAGATATAAATGTAATCCAACTCCCGTGAAATTTTAACATTGCAATATTACATATTACATCTTTACCTTTCCAGTTAAAGGTCAAAAATGAAATTATATAGGAAGAAAATGATTAAAAACATAGAAATGTTTTAGATTGTAACTTCATTTATATAATCAAAATAGTTTTATAATTGAAATAAAAACTATCTGTAAACATAAACATTATGATAAAAAGACATTCAAATAAAATTACAGTTCTTGAATCTTTAAAATGTTTATTATTTATTTTAAACACCGAGTAATTTGAAATTTAAATGGACGTAACGCATGTGTTATTATAGAGCTATGTCTGATGAAAATAAGGAGTTACTACTAGGAATCTATTTATATTTATCGATTTTACAAGAAAAATATACTGTATTCGTAAAAAAAAAAAAAAAAAAAACCTTTTAGATTTTTAGGGATTTATATGTTTACAGATGTTACTGTATGCCATTTTTGCATATAGCCGATACATTATCTGGCATAATATTTGACCATTTTTGGAATGATATATGACTCTCTGTATCTGAACATTTATGGCAATATTCAGGAGTAACCTTTTTTTGGAAAAGGTTAAAAAAGAATATTCCGTTAGATTGTTTATTTTTTAAATATTCTTAAGAAATAAACTCATGGTGAGTTCTCAACACTAGATGAAACTGTTTTAATCTAAATTATATGAAATTCTGCACAAAAATACAGAGAAAAATTTGTGATCTGTGCATCGTATTAGATTTGAAAACAGTTTATTCCAAATAATTATTTATAATAGAATTGGTGATATCAATTAATACTAATTAAATTACGGGTGAATAAATGATGCAGTATTCATATGAATTTCGTTGCATATTTTTAATTATATTATTTACCTTTTATATATATATATATATATATATATATATATATATATTTTATTTATTTATTTTTTTATAAATTTAAAATATCGTGAAATATCATAAAACATAACGGAAAAGAGACTTAACCGCGCTAAGCAGAAACCACTCTTTGTTATTAAAAGGTTATTGTTGAAATAAAGCTGTAAATGTTGCTGTATATACAATTCATAAATACACTCGCATTGCATTGAAATAGTCCGATCTATTGAAAATAACTGATATTTCACTTTTAAAGTTTTAATTTTCCCGAATATAAAAATATCTATTCCAAAGAAAGCAATATCAAAGTATTGTATTACTGATTCATTCAGTGGTATTTTCATAAAATTCCTGTTTTTTTTTTTTTTTTTTTTCCCGCAAATCATGCAGTTTGAAAACAAAAAAGACATTTATAGCTTCATTTAAATCACTCCTAAATTTCGATTTAATTTTTCCTTTTCGTAGAATGTTCAAGCTCTGTGAACTGAGGAAAAAAGTGAGTATCACGTTCCCGATGTTAAGGAAGAAGGATGTTATGACTAAGGAAGGGATTTTTATTCAAACCGGTATATCCCTTCACTGATTCTTTATAATGGTTCAAATTCTTCAAAATATAAATTTTAGAAAACATAACATTTAACGTACGATATAGAAAGCTCTAATCTATTGTAATAATGTAAATGTATTTGTCTCCCTGTTGCGATGTAGAGAATATATATATATATATATATATATATATATATATATATATATATATATATATATATATATATATATATATATAAATTAATATATTCAGATTGCAACATATCTCTAGATTTTCGATATCCCTGTTAAATAAATAAAAAAAAATGTACGAGTTTTTTTCGACATTTCTCTTGAGTTGTATTTTGAAGTTGATGCCAATAAAAATAAACCGTGCGCTTTTTTTTTTTTTTTTTTTTTCAATTTTTTTACTATTATTATTTTTTTAATATAAAATGAAATATTTCTTTACAAGCGAATTAAAAAAAAATGTAAAATTAAATTTGTATTACTGAATAACAAAAAAAGTATTTGGCTTTGACTGATTCATTCTTTTAAACTTAATTTCAGTAATCAAATTATAAATTTCAATGAATGTAATATATATATATTTTATCGTCCACAAATTGTTGTGAGTACAGCTTTTCTTTAAGACCCACTTGGTGACTTTTAAAATTATTGCCATTATGGCGATGAATTATAAAATTACTGTCATAATTACTTAAATAAAGGCAAAGTAGTAACAGTTCTAGAGGGATTTTACTCGTAAAATTAAAATTGAAGTAAAATGTAGATTTGTTTTTTAATACTTACAGAATAGTTATGATTAAACCTCACTATCAGAATCATTAGTAATTAAATTGCGCTTTATTAAAGGGATAGATTGCCACTTTACTTGGTGCTCACTAGGAATTGAAGAAAAAAAAAAAAAAAAAAACTTATTTGATAATATCATCTATGTAGTGATTTGCATAACAGAAAATGTAAATTATAAGAATGGTAAAGACACAATATATATACTGCCAATACGCATTCAATCAATTAACTTTAGTATAAGTCGATTAAAAATATATTCTGTAGAATAGTTATCTAATTAACATCTGTTCCATAACCAGGGATAAGATCAGCAAAAATACAAAAAAAGCTGAAACTGTACGCAAAGACAAGACATTGAAATTAAATATTAGAATTTTGATGACAAAATCTATTATATTAGAGTAATAAATATTTATTTTAACCTTAAATGTATAAAATAATAAGAAATGCACATCAGAAACATAAAAAAAGCTTAAATCAGCTGAAAAGCTGAAAAATCTCAAACCTGCATAATGAGCTATGACGGAGGTCAATTGATTAATATGTAACACTTAGTGCAGGTGAGAAATAAATAAAACTAAATGATACAATGATTCTTTAGTAACATAGTACCCTACTAAAAATGATCCGTAGAGATCAATAAAAAAAAATTGTACGTGGAAATGGCCAACGGATATCAATTGACATCCATAGAAATTAATATCCGTAGAGATCAATAAAAAAGAATTTGTACGTGGAATTGGCCAACGGATATCAATTGACATCCATAGAAATCAATATCCGTAGAGATCAATAAAAAAAATTTTGTACGTGGAATTGGCCAACGGATATCAATTGACATCCATAGAAATCAATATCCGTAGAGATCAATAAAAATAAATTTGTACGTGGAAATGGCCAACGGATATCAATTGACATCCATAGAGATCAATATCCATAGAAATCAATAAAAAAAAATTTACGTGGAAATGGGCAACGGATATCAATTGACATCCACAAAGATCAATATCCATAGAGATCTATTGCTATCAGTAGTTCACATCAATAAGATAAAACAAAAAATCTATAGATTATTAAAATGAAGATCCACAGCATATTGCTCAATTAATCTTTACAGACATCCATCAACCTACTAATATAAGCACACGTATAGGTCAATACATAACAAATTTGAGATAATAAATTTAAAATATAGAGAAACAAACTTTAATTTATAAGAAGTACACACTCATGTTTGTGAAAATTGCAACACCATAAAAGAATTGTCAGAAATTAATGAAATTTATTCCACATATTACTGATAGTAGTACAAATAAACAATCACATGTACAAAACAAAAAAAAGGCTGAAATCAGTACTGTGTGTGTCCACTACGCCGAGCAATGAGAGCCTGTACACGTCGTGGCATTGAATCATACAGATTATGAACGAAATCCTGGAGAATAGCATTCCAGATGACTGACTTGATGCTAAACTTCAATCTTACTGTGTGCCCCACCAGTTTTTTGAGCAAGTCACCGACCAATGAAATCAGAGACATGCTCGATGAGTGACATATCCAGGGAATAAGCAGGCTATGGAAGAAGCTAACCCTGTTGTGCACTGAAGGCTTGTGCAGTATGAGAAACATGCACACGGGCATTATCCTGCTGAAATACAGCATCAGAAATGCGTCGAAGAAGGGGAAGGACCTCTTGCTTTGAAATTTCCCTTACGTGTAGCAATCACTGTTGAGTTGCATACAATGTGCACTAGATGGGATCGACAATTATATCCAATAGCTCACCACACCATGATGCTAGGCATTTGTGCAGCATGATGCTGGAACTAGATAAAACACTGTGGGAACAGATGTTTCCCTCAGTAATGTTTGATGCACACTCTTCCATCATTGTACTCCAGATTGTAGCGAGATTCATCGGAGAAAACAATTTGTTGCCACTAGGCACGCCACGTGCTGTGTTACTGAGCCCTTTGAAGTTGGAGGCGTCCGTGATTCAGTAAGAGCAGAATCCTGTGTAGAGGAACACTTGCATGGAATTGATGCTGCAGCAAATGGTGATGATCCATGGAGCTACACAACAAAACACCTGTAACCATACTCGAACATTGTAGTAACACTCAAGAGGAAGCTGTATGGTCCATCACAGCCATGTGGATGGGGTGTCTGTCGTCTCGTCGTTCTATTGCGTGCCCTACTGCCAGGTTTTAGGCTTGTTTGATTCTCCTCTGTCCATTTCTTCCAAACACGCATCACTGTTGTGGCATTACACTGCATGCGGGCTGCGATTTCTCAATACGAAAATCCTCTCTCTCGCATACCAACAATGTGGCCTCGCACGAACTCCATTAATTGTTCATATAGCATCTTCCTCTTTGATGTGGCATACTGACCATTAATGAAACATTTACCGCCGACATAGGACGATAAACAGATTTCAATGCACCTTTACGGTCCTTTATGTACCTGGAACATGCGACTGATAAGGATTCAGATCTCGTTCCATGCATGCCCAATCGTTTTGTAATTCTAATCATTTGCATGCCTTACCTTACTTTACATTTCCTGTAAGTTTGGTTCAATTTGCATAATCCCTTTATGGTGTTGCAATTTTCACAAACATGAGTGTAATTTTAATTCGCAATATTTTAAATAATAGCAGTTTACATATTCTAAGTGAAATAATGATTTTTTTTTTTTTTTTTTTTTTTTCAAAAAAGTATATATATATATATAGCTAACTCAAAATACTCAAACTAATCAATCAATTAACTTTTTAGATCTTAAAATAATCATTGATGGTAATAAAATTTACACAGATATCTATGACAAATGGCAAGATTTTAGTTTTAAAGTAAACTTATTTACACATTTTAATTCCTGTTTGCATCTTTCAGTATTTAGAAACATCATCATTAACCATTTATTTCAAATTAATAATTTATGCTCTGCGAAGTTTAAAAACAAGAATATTAATAAACTGATCACAGCCACTGCTAAAATGGGTTTTCCTAAAAACTTTGTATTTTCTATCCTTAACCATATATATATATTTTTTTTATGTAAACATAAAAAATAAATAAATAAATAAAAATAAAAAAACTGTGTACACTTTTGTGTATATTAACAAAAAAATTATAAAATAATAAAGACAATAAAAAAGGTAGTGGTTGGGTGGGCAGATGTTTGATTACAGAGGTGGGGTGGTGTTGTCAGGCTGGATGGTTGGGTGGGATTGTTAAATTAAAAAAAAATAAAATAAAGCAGAATGCTTGTTGCATTTACTTTGTATTACTATGCAAACTTTCTTTTTTCATTAAAATTTCAGTTTCTTCTTTCTTGAGTTGGCAACTATTTTTAAAATTCTAATCATGCTATTAAACACATTGTAATCAATCATTGTTGCTTCGAGGTCTCATTGTTATTCATCTGCTTTGAAATTCTGCTTTTTTAAATCCATATGACTCCTATTCTGGTCTTGGCTGGCTGGGGAAGTGTTGCTGGCCTGAAACTAGTTTAACCCCATAGTCAAGTCACAAGTCTTGCCGCCTGCTTCCTTCCTTCCTATCTTAAGTTTCTTAAATTATTTTTTCATAAATTTTGATATAGTTTATGGTTTTAAGTTAAGATTTGTTGTGTTACTTTATTGATTCGTTTGTTTTGTAGGCTGTTAATAAATCTGGTTTCTTTAAATTTATGTATTTAATCCCCTGAATTTTTTTTTTTTTCATTTTTCTGAACTTCTCAAAGAAATTTTTAATCTTATTGGTCATTGGTGTTTCAGTGATCTTGTATCTGTTGCTTGGCTTTTACTATGCTTAATAGATCATCATTATTTTATATATATATATATATATATATTTGGACAATGCAGGTCTTTTCTGCTACAAACTTGACTTTACTAAGTGCTTTTTTGTTTCTTCAAATGGGTCTTCTTGTTTTTCTTTCTAAATAATCCTTTCATGAAATAATTCTATAAATAGAAAGAAAAAGTAAAATTAGATATTTAACATAGAAAATGCTACAATAGAAAATAAAATAACTGAAAAATAGAATATAATGGAGTATCACAGTGTAAATTGGGTAAAGAGTCAATTACGACCAAAATAACCATTCGTATGTCAATTTTTTAAAAAATAGATATTTAAAAAAATAATCACACTTTTTTCCTATGGGAACAAAAAACTAAGATTTTTTGGATAATAGTAGTGCTGACTCTAGGCTAATTTGACATCCTGCAGTCCTTTTTCAACCCATTTTATCATCCAGCTGTCATTCTAAATGTTCAGAGGCCTTTAGGTACTTTTCTTCTTGACTTTACAACCTTCTAGCAATAATTCTACAGCATTCCTGAAAGAACAAATGCATATAGAGTATATATATTATATGTATACAGTCATTCCCACTTAACTGGGTAATTTATAATCGAATACCCCGCTTATTCAAATAAAATTTGTTAGAACCAAAATCAACCTCATAAGATCAATGTTAAATTTCCCCATTAAAACAAATATTTGTCACATACTGTCCCCAGTTATTCAAATAAAATTTTAAAAATATTTTTTTCTTTCTTATTAAAAATGATTCTCAATCAAAAAATACCAGATTTCCTTTTCTAAAAGTAATTAAAAATTGTTCATTGTTGCTGAAAAAAGCAAAATTTGAAAACATCGAATGTGAAATACGGCATGATGAAAAAGTAATTAATGATTTTGAGAACAGTGAAATTCATTCAGATGGAGCTTGTGCAATTTAAAGAATTAGATGGAGATGAAATGACAGAAGATGGCAAAGAAATTTTCACATCTTCCTCGCAAGACAAAGATGAAAATGTAAGAAATGATGAGCTAATCTATCCATTTACACCTCTGAAACAAATGAGTCTTATGCTATAATTCGCCGACATTTTAAGGCTTGTTTAGGTGACTATAATTTACTTTATAAATTAAAAAAAGAATTGTAGAAATGTTCAGCATCCGTGAAAACATAATTAATTATCGGAGCTTTCTCCAGAGAGGAAATAAATATTATACGAGTGAGTGATAGTGAATATTCTACTTCTTTATAAGCTCTGGAATCTAATTAGGTAAGATTTACTTTATACTTTTATCTATTTTCTTTAAAATGGAGCAAAAAAAAAAAAGCTTTTAAATATATAAATCTTTGAATATGAGATTACATAAGTTTTCACTTCCAGGCGACATTGTACGGCGAAATCCGAAAACTAATTTCTCAAAAATTTCCCTCAAAAGTCCCTTATTTTACATACTTATACTTCAATGCACAAAAGGAACATTATATTCACCTAAAGTAACACACATTTAAAAATTCTTACTGTATATTTACAATAAAACTTACCAATAATTGCTAATTTTTGCGAAGCGCTAATAGAAATTTGTTCAACATTCAAAATTGTGCAAAACATAAAAATCATAAAATATGTGTTCACTTTTTTTTCACAAAAAACTGAAAATTCAGCAATAAAACTGAATTTCAATTGTTTATAAAATTTGTACATGTTATTTATTTCAAAAGTGAATAAAAAAATCCATTTTTAACTAAAAGATTTCTTACTAATGGCTTAAATTAATTTCTGGGAGGGTGTGAATATAGGCGATGAAAATAAAGTGTTATTTTTTTTAAATTCCCATGAAAATACCTGTATCATTCTATATTTCATCTGAACAAGGCAAAATAATAATGAATTACACTTCAAATATGCCTATATGAACATTTTTACCATATGTTAGCAAATAATTTGCTCGACATTGCAAATTTTTACAAACATAAAATTTTGAAAGCGTTTGTTTACATTTTTTGAAAATATACTGAAAATCAATGAATAAAACAAAATATTAGATCTTGAAAATACAGTTATGTACTATTTATTTCAAAATTAAGCATTTGAATTCATCTTTATCAAAAATATTTCTTACTAATGGTTAAAAATCAATATTGGCAAAACTACCGAATGTTGGCGATGAAAACCAAGCGCTTGGTTTTCATCGCGGTTGGAAATATAGCGCTCGTTATATTTCAGAAATTTCCAAAGAAATACCCATATTATTGCATATTTCATCTTAATAAGGTAAAACAATCATGATTCATACTTCAATTAAACCTAATTATGAATATTGTTAATATATTTTTGCAAGAAATCTGCTCAACATTCAAAATTATGCAAAACATAAATATCGTAAAATATCTGTTTACTTTTTTTCACAAAAAACTGAAAATTCATCAATAATACTGAATTTCAATAGTTTATACAACTTTTATATGTTAATTATTTCAAAAATAAGTAACAAAATCTATTTTTAACAAAAATAATTCTCACTAATGGCTCAAATTCATTTTTGCAAGCTACCGAATACAGTCGAACCTTGTTAACGTGAACATGCTTAATGTGAATTACTTTTAACGTGAACTGTTTCCACAATCGCTGTCAACAGGAAGATTAGTTTTCGAATTACTTATAGTTATTAACCACTGACAACATGAACAGATCTGTTACCACCGTTGAGATTCACGTTAACAAGGTTCGACAATATTGGCGATGAAATCGAAGTGTCATTTTTTAAAATTTCCATGAAAATAACTTTATGGTTGCATATGTAATCTTAATGAGGCAAAACAATCATGATTCATACTTCAATTAAACCTAATTATGAATATTTTTAATATATTTTTGCAAGAAATCTGCTCAACATTCAAACTTATGCAAAACATAAATATCGTAAAATATCTGTTTACTTTTTTTCACAAAAAACTGAAAATTCATCAATAATACTGAATTTCAATAGTTTATACAACTTTTATATGTTAATTATTTCAAAAATAAGTAACAAAATCTATTTTTAATAAAAATAATTCTCTCTAATGGCTCAAATTCATTTTTGCAAGCTACCGAATACAGTCGAACCTTGTTAACGTGAACACGCTTAATGTGAATTACTTTTAATGTGAACTGTTTCCACAATCCCTGTCAACAGGAAGATTAGTTTTCGAATTACTTATAGTATTAACCACTGACAACATGAACAGATCTGTTACCACCGTTGAGATTCGCGTTAACAAAGTTCGACAATATTGGCGATGAAATCGAAGTGTCATTTTTTAAAATTTCCATGAAAATAACTTTATTGTTGCATATGTAATCTTAATGAGGCAAAACAATCATGATTCATACTTCCATTAAACCTAATTATGAATATTTTTAATATATTTTTGCAAGAAATCTGCTCAACATTCAAAATTATGCAAAAAATAAATATCGTAAAATATCTGTTTACTTTTTTTCACAAAAAACTGAAAATTCATCAATAATACTGAATTTCAATAGTTTATACAACTTTTATATGTTAATTATTTCAAAAATAAGTAACAAAATCTATTTTTAACAAAAATAATTCTCTCTAATGGCTCAAATTCATTTTTGCAAGCTACTGAATACAGTCGAACCTCGTTAACGTGAACATGCTTAATGTGAATTACTTTTAACGTGAACTGTTTCCACAATCCCTGTCAAAAGGAAGATTAGTTTTCGAATTACTTATAGTATTAACCACTGACAACATGAACAGATCTGTTACCACCGTTGAGATTCATGTTACCAAGGTTCGACAATATTGGCGATGAAATCGAAGTGTCATTTTTTAAAATTTCCTTGAAAATTACTTTATTGTTGCATACGTAATCTTAATGAGGCAAAACAATCATGATTCATACTTCAATTAAACCTAATTATGAATATTTTTAATATATTTTTGCAAGAAATCTGCTGAACATTCAAAATTATGCCAAAGATAAATATCGCAAAATATCTGTTTACTTTTTTTTCACAAAAAACTGAAAATTCATCAATAATACTGATTTTCAATAGTTTATACAACTTTTATATGTTAATTATTTCAAAAATAAGTAACAAAATCTATTTTTAACAAAAATAATTCTCTCTAATGGCTCAAATTCATTTTTGCAAGCTACCGAATACAGTCGAACCTCGTTAACGTGAACACGCTTAATGTGAATTGCTTTTAACGTGAACTGTTTCCACAATCCCTGTCAACAGGAAGATTAGTTTTCGAATTACTTATAGTATTAACCACTGACAACATGAACAGATCTGTTATCACCACCGTTGAGATTTGCATTAACAAGGTTCGACAATATTGGCGATGAAATCGAAGTGTTATTTTTTAAAATTTCCCTGAAAATAACTTTATGGTTGCATATGTAATCTTAATGAGGCAAAACAATCATGATTCATACTTCAATTAAACCTAATTATGAATATTTTTAATACATTGTTGCAAGAAATCTGCTCAACATTCAAACTTATGCAAAACATAAATATCGTAAAATATCTGTTTACTTTTTTTCACAAAAAACTGAAAATTCATCAATAATACTGAATTTCAATAGTTTATACAACTTTTATATGTTAATTATTTCAAAAATATGTAACAAAATCTATTTTTAATAAAAATAATTCTCTCTAATGGCTCAAATTCATTTTTGCAAGCTACCGAATACAGTCGAACCTCGTTAACGTGAACACGCTTAATGTGAATTACTTTTAACGTGAACTGTTTCCACAATCCCTGTCAACAGGAAGATTAGTTTTCGAATTACTTATAGTATTAACCACTGACAACATGAACAGATCTGTTACCACCGTTGAGATTTGCGTTAGCAAATTTCGACAATATTGGCGATGAAATCGAAGTGTCATTTTTTAAAATTTCCCTGAAAATAACTTTATTGTTGCATATGTAATCTTAATGAGGCAAACAATCTTCAATTAAACCTAATTATGAATATTTTTAATATATTTTTGCAAGAAATCTGCTCAACATTCAAACTTATGCAAAACATAAATCGTAAAATATCTGTTTACTTTTTTTCACAAAAAATTGAAAATTCATCAATAATACTGAATTTCAATAGTTTATACAACTTTTATATGTTAATTATTTCAAAAATAAGTAACAAAATCTATTTTTAATAAAAATAATTCTCTCTAATGGCTCAAATTCATTTTTGGAAGCTACCGAATACAGTCGAACCTCGTTAACGTGAACACGCTGAATGTGAATTACTTTTAACGTGAACTGTTTCCACAATCCCTGTCAACAGGAAGATTAGTTTTCGAATTACTTATAGTATTAACCACTGACAACATGAACAGATCTGTTACCACCGTTGAGATTTGCGTTAACAAAGTTCGACAATATTGGCGATGAAATCGAAGTGTCATTTTTTAAAATTTCCATGAAAATAACTTTATTGTTGCATATGTAATCTTAATGAGGCAAAACAATCATGATTCATACTTCAATTAAACCTAATTATGAATATTTTTAATATATTTTTGCAAAAAATCTGCTTAACATTCAAAATTATGCCAAAAATACATATCGTAAAATATGTTTACTTTTTTTCACAAAAAACTGAAAATTCATCAATAATACTGAATTTCAATAGTTTATACAACTTTTATATGTTAATTATTTCAAAAATAAGTAACAAAATCTATTTTTAACAAAAATAATTCTCACTAATGGCTCAAATTCATTTTTGCAAGCTACCGAATACAGTCGAACCTCGTTAACGTGAACATGCTTTAATGTGAATTACTTTTAACATGAACTGTTTCCACAATCCCTGTCAAAAGGAAGATTAGTTTTCGAATTACTTATAGTATTAACCACTGACAACATGAACAGATCTGTTACCACCGTTGAGATTCGCGTTAACAAAGTTCGACAATATTGGCGATGAAATCAAAGTGTCATTTTTTAAAATTTCCATGAAAATAACTTTATTGTTGCATATGTAATCTTAATGAGGCAAAACAATCATGATTCATACTTCAATTAAACCTAATTATGAATATTTTTAATATATTTTTGCAAGAAATCTGCTCAACATTCAAAATTATGCAAAAAAAAAAAATATCGTAAAATATCTGTTTACTTTTTTTCACAAAAACTGAAAATTCATCAATAATACTGAATTTTAATAGTTTATACAACTTTTATATGTTACTTATTTCAAAAATGAGTAACAAAATCTATTTGTTACTACAAGATTTCTTACTAATTGTTCAAATCAATTTCTGGAATGGAGCGAATATAGGCGATAAAAACGAAGTATTTTTTAATATTTCCATGAATATCCTTTTTCTATTGCATATTTCATCTGAATATCATAGAGCATAATATCATAGATCATGAATATCATAGAGCATAAATTTTTCAATTAAAAAAATTTATAAATTATTTGGAATTTACGATTTACTTAAAATGGCAGAATAGGGTAAAATTGAGCATAAATGTCCATTTTGAGGATCATAAATATATCAGACAACTTCAAAATAACATTTATGATACTTGTTTGAACATAATTGACTACAAATATTCTAATAGGAAAATTTTTCAATTTACTCATAATTGAAGATTTTATCAACATAGCAAAATGGGGGGGGGGGATATCCCATATAAATATGCATTTTGAGGATTGTTGAATTGGAAATTGTAGTATGAAAACAAAACTACAAAATTGATCCTAATAAAATAAATTAATAGATTAGAATAAGATAAATGTATCAAAGTGTACGGTGGATAGCCTATTAGGTGGGGATTTCATTCTGTCTCTGTGTCAAGTGTTTGGTCAGATTCATTTCTCTTAACATAATAATCATGTTAAGAGAATGTCCTGTACTAGAAATTTATGAGAACATATATATGATGGGAAACTGAGCAGAGTCCACTTATGCTAACTAGTTTTAATTATAAAAATAAGTTGCACTGCTTTATCCTTTTTTTTTTTTTTTTTTTAAGTATTTTAATAGTTGAAACGGTTATAGAAGAAAATTTTATTTTATTAGATTTATAATTATGTTGGTACTAAAATTAAAATAAAATTATTATAAAGTTTTAAAACTAAGCAATTTAATTAGTTAAATATTGATTCTGGACAACATTTATGTCCACTGTTAAACAAAAATATCATTCGGTTTTACAGGAAAAGGAAAATTGAACCAATTATAGAAGATAAACTTGCTTTTATTATATTTACAACTGTAGTTACTTTTTATGTTTAATACTATTTTATAGAAAATAAAAGAGTTTTCTTTAAAGGTAAGGTGTTTTCTATACTTTATAGATGGGATTTGTAAATTATAAATAATTTTTAACAAAAACCCGCTTATTTGCAAAAACCCAGTGGGTTTTTGTTGGTGGGCCCGCCCAGAAAAACCCGGGCGGGTTTTTCTGGGCTGGGCCCACTTTGCCAACCCTGCTATCAGCTATATAAAGATATCGTGATTTACGAAAATCAGCTTTTAAAGTATTGCAACCTTTATCAATTACAATTAGGCTAAACTAGCAAAGCCCCAGTTCGGGAACGAACCAAATTCCGAATGCAGGAAAAATTTCAAAATCAAACTTGAAATGCACATAACTCATCCTGATGCTGCCTACGTGCTTATAGATCAAAGTTTCTTAATGAAACCATTTTTTAATTCATGAAATCAATGAAGGTCAACGAAGGTTTCTCTCGCTTTGCTGGTCACAATATTTAAAGGAAACTCTTTTCTATATCGCTTTACAAACAAAAATAAAATTTAAAGAAATCATGAAATTGTTTTAAAGCCCGTTTTGGTTCCCTGCTGCCTTCGGCATCGGTCCACTCCTTTGCAGACTCTCGGGTGTCTGTCCATATTGCCTGTGACAATAGCTTACCAGTGGGCTTCCATTTGGGTGCTTATCAGATGAAAGTTTCAAAACAGACAGCATCGAAAATTTTTTTATAAAAAAAAAATACATACATATATATATATATATTAATTTTGCAAAAAATACCACCTTTCTTAACAGTAACTTTTTTTTCTTTAATTAAAATATTCAAAACTATTATATACTACAATATTCAAAACTTATCAATATGCATTAGTCGATTTAATGTGGTAAGTCAAAACAAAAATTTAACGAACCCTATGTTTTAGAAGTGCATCAGCCAAGATATACTATGCCTAATGGTCCAGACCTTTTTTTTTAATCGGGCCCTTAACACAGAGCTTTTGTTCATTCACTAGTATATTGTGTATTTAAAAATAAGACTGCCATTTAGAATCGAAAAAGAAGAATTTATTATGTTCCAATAGAATTTCAATAATTTTGACTTTCTCGTGTGCTGTGCTTGTTGTGGCCTAAGTCAAATTAATAAGTTTTTGTTAACTGTTAACTGTTTTATTTATGTCATTCTATTTCATGTACAATCTCATCACTACTAATACAGTGAAGTTACTTTATGTTTTAGGCTGAAAAAATCATTTTACATATCTATACTAATATTTATAAATGCGAAAGATTGGATATGTATGTTTGTTACTGAATCATGTCACAGCGGCTAAATGAATCTGTATAAAATCTGGTACAGAGATTGATAATAGTCTGGAATAGGACATAGGCTACTATTTATGCCGGAAATTTGATTAGATCTTTTAAAATTAATTAAAATATGAAAATAATAAATTGGTAATTGCCTTAATATAAGCCGTTTAAATTTTTAATTGTTGCCAAAAAAGTTTATGAGGCATTTTTATTTAATTATTTTTCCAACATAAAATGAAATATGCTTTCACACGAAAAAAAAAAAACTAAATGTTAAATTGAAAATGAGAAAATGACATCTTTATAACTTTAAAATAAAATAGTAATAATACAAATCTAACATGTTTCTTCTGAATTTTATTTCACAGCACTTTTTTATATACCTCAACTTTAATTTTTTTTTTTTTTAGCACGGATGAATCACGCTTGGCATAAAAGCTAATTCAGCATTATATTAAAGGTATTTATTGATAATTCTGGACAATTTTTTAAATTTTGATGCTGAAGTAGATCGGCCATATTTCGCCAAGGACAACCACTTAAAGCCAAGTAGCGCATAAAAGTATAACTAGATTATAAAATATTAAAAAAGAAAGAAAGAAAAGATAGAAAGAAATAGGAAATATAATCGCATAAATTATAATTTGGTCTAAAACGGCGACAAAATTTCAAAAGTCGCCAAGGGGAGCTATATTAATGCTGTACCATGATCAGGTTTACATATTAATTAATTTATTTATTTTTCTATATACCAACTACTATTAACTAAGCATGAAGTATATATAACCAAAAAATAAAATAATAATAATAATTATCTCATGCCATAGACGTAGCCGATCATACCATATTGTAATATTATATTTGGCTTGAAATTGCTGTCATTTTATGATTGATCGATTAATTCAAATAAATATAGGAAATAACTTGAAAGCAAATATTATATACATCACGTATAATGTTGTTCATATGTAACTGGGATTCAAATATAAAAGGGCTACTTCAAATTTATCGAAACTGTCATATATGATAAGCACCCAAATGAAAGCTCACGGGTAAGCCATTGTCGCAGGCAATAGAGACAGGCACTGGAGACTGCGAGGACAAACAAATCGCTGCTGAAGGTGCTGGGAACCCAAAGTGAGCTTTTGAGCGATTCCAGTATTTTTTTCTTTTTTCATAAAGCTATATAGAAAAGAGTTTCCTTTAAATATAGTGACCAGCGAAAACGGGCAAAGCCTGCTAATTTGTTATATATTTTTTAAACATTTCCACAAAAACATTTATGAAGCATCTTCTCAAACTGATTGGGTGACACCCGGAGCAGTTCATCCCTGCCGCCCCCACCTAGCTACGCCACTGACACCACGTTTTTATTCTTACATTATTTTAGAACTTAATTCTAAAAATGAAAACTGTGGGCCCTGACAAATTATAATCCTATGCAATGACACAATCTATGTTTGGAATGTTTATCGCTTCTTGTCGTATGAGATTAAAATTACCCTACTACAAGGAACTCAGTGACAGAAAATTTTGTAGATGTCTGCAACAGGTTTTTAAAACTTCATAATCTGTCTGTGATATTTGCATGTAGTCAGGAGTGAAAATGGCTTACACTCAAAAAGCCTGAATGATAGCAGCAATCTTTGGGGAGGGGGGGGGGGTTAACAACAGTGGTGATCTCGTGCAACAATACAATACATAATACAATTTTACTACAGAACAATTTAGTATACACAACTGTCAAATAATAAGATTAACCCATTCAATTAAATATTTTATAGCAATGTTTGACACAACACAATAAAAATAATTATAAATAATAAAAGTATTAGTTTTAGTTTTGATACAAAAATTTTTATAAGTGAATTTTGAAGTGGAGGAGAAGTTTTGGAGCAGTTTTTAATGAAATTAGCACTTTTCTACATTCCCGTAGAATCTCAGTAACAGGTAACAGGATACAGGTAACAAGTATAACGCTGCCTATAAAGGGAGATCTAGGCTCCTAGGTAAAGGTAGAAATTAAGAAATTTGGTTGGTGGCCAGTGGCCACTAGCCTTCATTTTTTTAGTGGCCACTTTTAAAAAGTTAGTGGCCACTAGCCACTCGCTGATAAAAGTTAAAGTAAAATAAAATTTTCTTTTCTTTAATTTTTTCGATGTTCAGTCTCAACAAATCATTAAGAAAATAATTAAGGTAGTCAACTTTTTGAAACTCATCCACAATAATACATTTCTGATAAATTTTAATAAATGAAATAGGAATAGATTTACATAATTTATACTATGAATGTAAGAAAATACAATTCAATACAAAATTCATATGTTTAAAATGCTCTTTTGGTTATATTATAACAGAAAAATTCTGATTTTTTGCCCCTTCACTATCCTGAATAGTGTCGATTTTCTACTTTTTCAAAAAAAAAAAATCTTTGATTCATGAAAATATATTAGTAATATGTAAATAAAAAAAAATATTTTTTTAATAATACTTTTTTATTTTGCAAGTTTCTTTTTCCTTTTTTTTTTCTTGTTACAAATGAATTATAAATTAATTTTTCTTTAATAATAATGAATTTTTGATAATTTGCAATTATAATCCCCCTCTCTAACTGAATTTAGAGAGTGTGGCTGTAGTCGAGATTTCACAATGTAATTGTAGCTGTCACTTTTTAAAAAGTTAATTTTGACATATTTTAAAATTAGCAGCACTAATTCATCTTAAGGATAAACAAGATCTTAAGCTGAATCATTAAATGATAATTCAATAGAAAAAAAAAAAAAAAAAAAAAAAAGAAATCAATTTTAAGATATTATCAAATTTGTAATTTAATGGTCTGTAGTATGCAGGGTTGGCTTTTTGACGTCAAAAACTGGTTTTTGACATGACAGGCGTCAAAAACTGGTTTAAACCGTCAAAAACTATCTGATGTCGGAAAGATGAAAATTATGATACAAAATAATTTTATTGTACATTTTTAAGTTGCAATGTATATTAAGTATATAATTAATATTAATTTTATAAGAACATATGTGTCGTGTGTATTTCTGAAAAAAGAAATTTTTCTACTAGAAAAGTACAAATATTATACCATTTTAAACATGCCATGGGCATTATAAATCTTTTTTGTAAATTGTCTTAGAACTATGAAATTTGCATATACATAGGTGTTGAACTATAATGCAATATTATAAGTATATTAAAATTTCTCTAAAACTATTTAAATTGAAAAGAAAAAGTTAATTAAAATATATATATATATATTTTGCTAATTATTTTTTTCTCTCATTTTGATGTTGTCATTTAACAATATTTATGTACTAAACATATTTGGGTATTACTTTGTGGATTCATTGATAAGTTAATTTTTTAGAAATACACCGAATGCTAAAATTTAATAAAAAGGTTTGGCATTCAAACATAATATTTCTAAAAAACTAACTTATTCATGAATTCACAAAATAATACAAAGATATTTTTGAATATCTTATTAAACTATAAAAATGAAGAAAAAATAAAATAATTAGCACTAGAGCATTTTAAAAATTTAAGAGAATTTTCATAAGTTTAACATACTAATTTACAATAAAAAAGCTATGTAGGTAGTATTTGCTGTCTCCTTACTTAAAAATAATTAGTTTAAAATTGCATTAGGTAATTGATGTAAAAATTTAGTTCAACAAGTCATGTTAAATCTAAAAAATTTTAAACTAAAATATGTCTAAAAACTTCATAGAATTTTTTAAACATACAACATTAAGTCTTGCTTTTGCATCCAAGGCAGTAGCACGTGTTTGCACCTGATGAAGAAAGGCTACGTCCTTTCGAAACCAGTTGTGCTGACTTAAAATTTATGGTGTGTGAAGAAGTTTTAATATCTTTCTATTGATTATACGCCAGTTTTCGAATTTAGTTTTTGATACAATATTAAATCATACTTTTGATTATAACCTAAAATGAAGACATGATGCAATATTCAATAGCACAGTAATTTCATTCATTGGGCTGAAATACTTACGGTACCTTTAATTATTATCATTTTTAATTTCAGTATTATAAAGGTAATAAATATTAATTTTTTGTACTTAAACAGAAAACATCTGCTAAAACATTTTAATCACAAAAGACATATAAACAAAGCTTTTTTTTTTTTTTGGGGGGGGGGGGGAGGGGGGGGATTATACTAAGATAAAGCTAGATTTTATTTATTTAGATAATAAATACAAAGGCAAAACTTAAAAAAATGAATACATTTACCTATACTTAAAAAAATTAACTAATTAAAAATTAAAAGATTACTTAAAACAGAATAAACAAAAGAAGAAAATTTTTAATTATTTACTGGTGAACTGATTTTTAAAATAAGTCAATACCATGTATTACATCTACTCTACATCTTCAAACAAAATGAGAATTACCAGAAAATATCCTTTTAAACTATTTATAATAAATTATTTACACTTTCAGGTTTCATAAGCAAAAATTTAGTTTAGATTAATTCAGTATTTCATAAATTATGATTGTATCCATACTAAGCAATAGCATAGCAACAAATTAAAAGTTTTTAAAAAATTTTGGAATTTTTTTATGAATTTGGAAAACTTTTCTGCAAACAGCATTTATGTATATTTGTACTTCCTTTTTTTTTTTTTTTTAAGAGCTTATGTATATGTATTGAATCGAACAATGTAAGAATTAAAAATATAAATAAATAAATACAAAGATGATGAAAAATGAGCATAAAGAAAAAATAATTTATTATGACAGAATTGTTTTAAATCTGGTCAAAAATTACGCATCAAAGATGACACCTGGGTGTGATTTTATGGTCACCAAACATAAATTTCTAGGTGCAAAATCCTCCTAACTACTGCTAATTTCAAACCCTGATGTTATAATCTTAATGTTATAACAAAAGTACTATTTTAAATTTATTGGATTCCTAAGCAAGCTTATGTATAATAAATCAAACAATTTTCCATTCTTCTTTCCTTTTCTGAGAACATCATCTTTAATAGAATATAGCAGATAACTTGCCACATTTTTTTTTTTTTTTTTTAAATAAGAAGTATTGATGTTTAATACTCATTGACACTTTAAACAAAACATGCAGTGTAATGCTTAAAATATAAATAATAAGGTTTAAAATATACCAATAAATGTAAAATATTAGGTTTTTGACGTGACAGTTTAAACCGTCAAAAACTATCATGCGTCAAAAACTTGCCAACCCTGGTAGTATGTAGTACATCAGTGTAACTCAGATTAGGCATAACAAATTACATATAATTGAAAAATAAAATAGTAAAAGAACAGAAAATATTTTACAATGCATAAAATTGTATAATCAAAGTGCACAAAAAATTAAAAAAAATTATTAACCTGTAAAACTAATAAAATATGAAATTAATTAATAATTAATGCAAAAAGTAGGACTTGTGCATGAAAAAGAAAATTGCATAATTTATTCTTTCTTAATATTAATTATATCTATTTTATTCTATTTCTTTTATTAAGATTCAATTATTAAAATTTGGGTGTCTGGATCTAATGCCATCAGACCACCACAAATCAATTGCTGAAGATGGATCAAAATTTTCCAAATTTATATTAGCTTGCTTAATTTGCAGTCTATGCTGCAGTGTTTCACTATCCATAGACAATGATCTGTCATCCAGTATCTGATTCATCTTACTCCAGACTCTTTCCACTACAGCATTACTTGGTGGAATAGTTAGAATAATTTCAAGAATGTTTGACATTAATTCCATGTTTTTAAATACAGTTGTTTTTAACTGTGGCAATCTTCTTATCCTAAAATGCGAATTCAACAAAAACAAGAAAGGTGCACATTTTTGTTGAATAAAAGGGTTGAAATTTTCTTTCCCTTTCGTAAAAAAAAAAAAAAAAAAAAGAGGCTTTAAATGTGCGTTCCAACTTTCTTTTGAAGGACTTTTTTACTTTTTTTGGATGAATGTGAATTAATTTTGGACATTTGGAGACGGGGCTATTGAAGAGAAAATGCGTCGAATGACGTTTTTAATTTTTCTGCGAACGTAATACAATCGGAGTTTCAGCCAATTGATTATCTCACGAGCTTCCTTTTCGTCTCTTTCTTCCGAAAGTCGAAACTCTCATTTTGACATTTTTTTAAAATCAAAATCTAATACTTTTATAGAAAAATGGAAAAAAGTCATACATTTTTTTAGTATATGAAGACTACCAGCCAATTTTCAGTGTTTACTGTTAAAATTGACTTCTGAAAATGTCTGTAAGTGGCGATGTTAGATTTGAGAAAGCCTGAATTCGAGGCACACGGCGCATTTACTGCGAAAACGCCGCCGCAAGATCCAAGTTTGCATTGGAATGGGGTATTCTATAAAGAATGGGTAGAAGAATTTTAAGTGTTTACTATTAAAATTGACTTCTGAAATATGTTTGCTACAGGCGAGGTTAGATTTTAGAACAGCCTGAATTCTTTGCGCGGCACGTTTACCGCGGAAAAGCCGCCGCGCAATCCAAGTTTGCCTTGGAATGGGGTATATTTTATAAAGAATGGGTAGAAGAGAAGTGGCCACTGCAGTGGCGACCAAAGGCAATTTCTTTAGTCGCCACTTTTAAAAATCTAGTCGCCATGTGGCGAGTGGCGACCACTAATTTCTAGCTTTACTCCTAGGTCGCCCTTGTTAAGCACTGTTTTGTGTGTTCCTACCAAGGCACCTATAGGGGGCTCTAGAGTTCTTAACAGAGAGCGTCTAACACGTCATACATCAGTAATGCATTGTCGTGGGCGAAAAATGTCCGTAAATTGCAGACAATTTTTTATGACTGCAGACAAAAACAGTCTGAAAGTTGTGGACAATTTTTGCTTATTAGTACAGACAAAGAGTGTCCGAAAGTTGCAGACTAATTTTTTTATTAGTGCAGACAAAAACTGTCTGCAAGCTGTTTTTCTGCGTCCACGACTATGTCGCCGTGTCACGGGGTTTCTGCCACTGGGACAAGAAAGATATTTTAAAATAACATTTGTCAAATAGTGTATTTTTAAATTGTTTTTAAATTTTTTGAATATTTTTCTCAGATAAATTAAACACAAAAAATTGAAAGAATAAGCTATAACTTGCAAAAGTAAATGCTAAGAATTGGGCGAGTATTTAAATTCAGATTACAGTCTACACCATAGATTAATTCAGATATTTTAAAATGGTACCCCTTTCGTAAATTTATAAAATAATTTGTGAAAAATCAAGTAAGTTTAAGAAAATTGATTACGCTTCCCCAAACAATTAACCAAAATTCACAAAGCAGTTTATTTAATTTTAAAATACATTTAAAGGCATCAAAACATAGCACTGGAAAGGGTTGCCAAAAGCTAAAATAAGTTTAAAGAGGACCACTGGATACTGTGCAGTGCCAAATTAGTCAAGAGTCAGGTCTAAGACCTTTTTTAATATATTTAATGAAATTTTGTTTTATAAAAAATAATGATCCTTTCACAAAATTTTTTACACATTTTTGAAAAGCAGTTTAAAACATTGCCTGTACTAGTTTCTACCAAATATTATTATATAGAGTAAATGCTAAGCTAAACGGCTTTACAATGTTTTTTTTTTTTTTTTTTTTTTTCCTATAAAAAT
The DNA here is from genome assembly GCA_963930645.1 of Salticus scenicus. Lineage (NCBI taxonomy): Eukaryota > Metazoa > Arthropoda > Arachnida > Araneae > Salticidae > Salticus > Salticus scenicus. The sequence continues at coordinate 122,416,894 of OZ005659.1, read as the reverse complement.
ATTTTTTTTAAACTGTTCTAATAAATTACTGTTCCTGCTATCTTGTGTTTTGAACACTTTCAAGTTTCATTGTTTTACTTTATTGTGATATGTAACTTTCTAGAATTTGTCCGTTTAAGAAATGTGCGTTTTTGGGAGAAGACTATATTTTGAAAAATACTGTTTGGTAGATAGATTAAAACGATAATAATAAAACAGAAAATTTATTTATTTTTTGTTAAAAACATACAGAATCAAATTTAAAACATTACTGTCATTACTACGATTAGATTATAGGCCCATACGAGCACTAGAAAAATATGTTCGTAGAAATTAGTTTAATTTACAGTCGAACTCGAAACAGTGAATCGCAGTGTAGAAATAGTATATGGCAAAAGTAAGTTTTAACAATAAGTGCACTCTGAATTTAAAATGACAAAATGAAAACATTTTAAAATGTAACAAACATTTTATTCATGAACTTACCTTGATAATTAAAATGTAACCTATTTCCAAGACCACGTTCTGCTTATCACGCGAGGCGGCATCCATCTTTAATTTTCTCCTTGATCTTGTAAACAAACAGCGTTCGTTGCCATATCTGTTTTTCAAAATACTGCAATCTGCTAAACAAAAAATAGATATAATATTCTTTCAAGTTGAGATTGAGTAGATTTTACATCGTAAGTAAATTAAATAAAAGATAGCTTGATAAACCAATTAATATTTGTATGAGGATATATTAAAAAATGTTTAACCAATATTAATAAAAAATCATATTACTTTCTTCTATATGTAATATAGAGAAAGTATTGGATTCGCGAAAATTTTCGACTTCCGTTTTTTGATGGATTTACACGTTTTGGGATATCCAGAACACGAATTAATAGTTTTTAGAAAATGTCTGTCTGTCTGTATCATTTTTTTGTGGACGCTGTATCTCACGAACCAATGAATGAAATTTAACCAAACTTGGTATTTAGTTGCACCCTGACATGAACTGGCAATGATTAGATTTGGGGATCAATAGCCCAACAGGTGGCGCTGTGATCGCATTTTATGCAAACTTTTAACATGGCAGTATAGGACAAAATTTCGTATAAATGTGCATAATGAGAGTTATTTTAAACGTGTGATTGTAAAATTAATATGAATTATTGATAATAGTAGTAGTTAACTAGGAAAAAAATTTTGTGCAGGTGGGGGCATTGGTCCCCTTCCCTGGGGGGGGAGTACCCCCCCGGGGGAGTAAGTTTTCAAGATTGGTATCTTTCGAAAGGTCTTGTTGATAATAGTAGTAGTTAACTAAGAAAAAAATTTTGTGCATGTGGGGACATCGGTTCGCCCCCCCCCCTGGGGGGTAGAGTTTCAAGATGGGTGTTTTTATTATTATTATTATTATTTAATATTGCTACTGAGTGACTTTGTATAGGAAAATATAGAAGAAAGTCTTGTGGTGGCCACACAACATACTAGTTTTTTCTGGACTTGGGAAAAATTAATCAATTTTGCAAAACCAATGCATATGCGCCAAATCCAATTTTCTTTCAATCTTCTTGAAATTTTTAAATTCTGTTTTATAATAAAATGTCAATTAAAAAAAAATGGAATATTTTAAAATTTCGATCAAAACTTCGCATTTTATTCGAATATTGCAGTTTTGTTAACGTTATACCTGACACAGGGTAAAATTGTGTTTAAAAATATATAAAGAGGCTTAGTTACTGAAAAATCTTAATGAAACTTCTTGTTTTATTTGTTATCGTGGAAAGAAGCGGAAATATAAATTTTGTGTTACTGAACCTGATTTCCCATTCCCCCCCAAAAGGGGGGGGGGGGCTGAGGAGCATGAAATTTTTTTTTTTTTTGGAGGAATACTTTATTGCGTTTAAAACAATGCGTAGCACGTGATTCTGCATGCTTTGAAACGGGAGATACAGATTTTTAAACATTTTTAACTTTTTTACTTTCTTCTATATGTAATATAGAGAAAGTATTGGATTCGCGAAAATTTTCGACCTCCGTTTTTTGATGGATTTACATGTTTTGGGATGTCTAGATTACGAATTAATAGTTAATTAATGTCTGTCTGTCTGTCTGTCTGTCTGTATCATTTTTTTTGTGGACGCTGTATCTCACGAACCAATGAATGAAATTTAACCAAACTTGGTATTTAGTTGCACCCTGACATAAACTGGTGCTGATTAGATTTTGGGATCAATCGCTCAACAGGTGGCGTTGTGATCGCATTTTATGCAAATTTTTAACATGGCACCATAGAACAAAATTCCGTATAAATGGGCATAAAGAGAGTTATTTTACACTTGTGATTGTAAAATCAATATGAATTATTTATAATAGTAGTAGTTAACTAGGAAAAAAATTTTGTGCATGTGGGGGCATCAGTTCCCCCCCCCGGAAGTAAATTTTCAAGATGGGTATCTTTCGAAAGGTCTCGTTGATAATAGTAATAGTTAACTGGGAAAAAATTTTTGTGCATGTGGGGACATCGGTTCCCCCCCCCCACCGGGGGGAAGTACCCACCCGGGGGGGCAAAGTTTCAAGATGGGTATCTTTCTAAAGGTCTCGTCAATACCTTTAAAACGAATGGTTGAACCATAAATCTGTGATAATTTAAAACAAAGTTATCGATTTTTTTTACTTTTAACAAAAAAAAACTTAACAAAAAAATCGCATTTTTTTTTTTTTTTTTTTTTAACGAAATTTAACCAAACCCTGTATTTAGTTGGTCCCCGACATAAACTGGTGCTGATTATGTTTGGGGATCAATAGCGCAACAGGTGGCGCTGTGATAGCATTTTATCTAAATTTTTAACATGGCAGCATAGGACAAAAATTCGCATAAATGTGCATAATAAGAGTTGTTTTAAACTTGTGACTGTAAAATTAATATGAATTATTGATAATAGTAGTATGTAACTAGGAAAAAAAATTTTGCATGGGGGGCATCGCTTCCCCCCCTTAGGGGGGAAATACCCCCCCAGGGGGGTAAATTTTCACAATGGGTATCTTTCGAAAGATCAGGTTGATAATAGTAGTAGTTAACTAGGAAAAAATTTTTGTGCATGTGGGGGCAACGGTTCCCCCCCCACCGGGGGGGAAGTACCCACCCGGGGGGGCAAAGTTTCAAGATGGGTATCTTTCTAAAGGTCTCGTCAATACCTTTAAAAAGAATGGTTGAACCATAAATCTGTGATAATTTAAAACAAAGTTATCGATTTTTTTTACTTTTAACAAAAAAAAACAGAAAAAAAATCGCAATTTTTTTTTTTTTTTTTTTAACGAAATTTAACCAAACCCTGTATTTAGTTGGTCCCCGACATAAACTGGTGCTGATTATGTTTGGGGATCAATAGCTCAACAGGTGGCGCTGTGATAGCATTTTATCTAAATTTTTAACATGGCAGCATAGGACAAAAATTTGCATAAATGTGCATAATAAGAGTTGTTTTAAACTTGTGACTGTAAAATTAATATGAATTATTGATAATAGTAGTATGTAACTAGGAAAAGAAATTTTGCATGGGGGGCATCGCTTCCCCCCTTAGGGGGGAAATACCCCCCAGGGGGGTAAATTTTCACAATGGGTATCTTTCGAAAGATCAGGTTGATAACAGTAGTAGTTAACTAGGAAAAAATTTTTGTGCATGTGGGGGCATCGGTTCCCCCCCCCACCGGGGGGGGAAGTACCCATCCGGGGGGGGCAAAGTTTCAAGATGGGTATCTTTCGAAAGGTCTCGTCAATACCTTTAAAACGAATGGTTGAACCATAAATCTGTGATAATTTAAAACAAAGTTATCGATTTTTTTTACTTTTAACAAAAAAAAACTTAGAAAAAAAATCGCAATTTTTTTTTTTTTTAACGAAATTTAACCAAACTTGGTATTTAGTTGGTCCCCGACATAAACTGGTGCTGATTATGTTTGGGGATCAATAGCTCAACAGGTGGCGCTGTGATAGCATTTTATCTAAATTTTTAACATGGCAGCATAGGACAAAAATTCGTATAAATGTGTATAATAAGAGTTGTTTTAAACTTGTGATTGTAAAATTAATATGAATTATTGATAATAGTAGTATGTAACTAGGAAAAAAATTTTCTGCATGGGGGGCCTCGCTTCCCCCCTCCTGGGGGGGAAGTACCCCCCCGGGGAGGATAAATTTTCAAGATGGGTATCTTTCGAAAGGTCTCGTCAATACCTTTAAAACGAATGGTTGAACTATAAATCTGTGATAATTTAAAACAAAGTTATCGTTTTTTTTTTACTTTTAACAAAAAAAAAAAAAAACTTAGAAAAAAAATCGTACTTTTTTTTTTTTTTTTTTTTTTTTTAAATATTGTTACTGATTGAATATGTATAGGAAAATATAGAAGAAAGTCTTGTGGTGGCCACAACATACTAGTTTTTTCGGGACTTGGAAAAGAAATGAACAAAATTTGCAGCTATCATTTTTTTCTACTGATACCAATTGGTATCAATAGCCTACCGATCGAATTTCTACTGATGTATGTAAAGATCTATTGATATCGATTGAGGATATAATCAATAGGTTACAGACGTCAATAGCTTCTATTGATAGCGGTAGGGAAATCCATAGAAATCTATTGATATCAATAGCCTACTGATCATATTTCTAATGATGTCAGTAAAGGTCTATTGATATCAGTTGAGGATATAATGAATAGGTTACAGATATCAATAGCTTCTATTGATAGCGATAGGGATATCCATAGAAATCAATTCATACCAATAGAACTCTATTGATGTCGATAAGTTTTTGTATTGATCTCTATGGACCATTTTTAGTAGGGTAGTGGTCATGCTTATTCTTTTTTCATAAGAAATTATATATTTTTAAGTCATTTTTTTTTTCATTTATTGTACTAAAGATGTTTAAATATAATCTATAAATTAACACTTTGTTTACAGTATGCTCTAAAATATCCTCGGAATTGGGGAGTACGCGTTTCGTGGATATGGAAAATCGCGGATAAACTGCAAAAAGTCTGGGAATGAGGGGCAAATAACATTAAAGATTATTCTATTTCAAAAAGGGGAAAGTACAGTCGGCAGCAAAATTATCCGTCCATTAACAAAAATCTCGATGTAAAAAAAGCACACTTAATGCTGTTTTGTTAAATAAATCATTATCTAAGAACATGATTTGACAAGGATTTATTAAACAAAACAGTATTAAGTCTACTTTTTTTACGTAGGAATTTTCGTTAGAGCTCGTATACTTCTGCTGCCGACTGTATTGTACAAAATAAAAATAATAATCATATTAATACAAATAATATATATATATATATATATATATATATATATAGGGGAGACCCGTGTACCTATGGCCGCTTTTTTTTAATGCCGAAAAGCAGAGCCCTTGATCTGTTTAAAATTATCAGACTGATATGTACATATATTTAGGACTAATTATTTCCAATTGGGATTAATATAAATACCTAAATTAATAAATTCCGACAAATTGAAGGTTAAAAAAAAAAAAAAAAAAACTTCACTCGTGGTTTAGGTACAGCACCCTCATTGTACCTGAGGCCAGACCTCATTATACCTAGGGCCATTCTCTCAAATTTAGATTTCACTTTGTAATGAATAGAAAATAAGCATATAAACATGTATTTTATAAAAGAAACAATATCAAGTAATATATTTATTTATCATATAATAATTATCATGTTGTTGCCTTAATTTGAAACATGACATTTTTTCTATCTTTCTTTCTTTTTTTTTTTTTTTTTTTTTTTTTTTTTTCATTGGGATATTCTAACAGAATGTTTTTTTTTTTTTTTTTTCTGGAGTGTCTCTTGGATTTCTAGATCTCTTTGATTTTCAGTCACATCTTTTCTTTGATGTGGGAGGTTTTGCTTAGGTTCTTACCTGTTGAAGCATGACATACGAAATGATTTTAGATGTTGAAGGTTTCGAAATTTCAACAGGACATGGAACAGAGACATCCAGTTCTATAATTGTTGGTTCACATTCTTCCTGGATTTTTTCTTCTTTAAATTTATGGAGGGATCTTGTCTTTCAGTCACATTTGAACTTAAATGGTCATCCTTAGTGAATGTGTTTTGATTCATTGGCCATATGCCGGATACACGAAAGCCTGACAGAATGTTTACAGGAGTAAAGGCCAACGGATAGGACTTGCCAGCATTTTTAGCAACGTCATATATAGTGATTGGTTTACCAGGGTTTCCCAGTATCCAATTACTACATGCTGTATTTTGTTTCTTAACACTTTCGCGACCGCTGACGTAGATTCACGTCATTTGAAAATATGAAACTCCACCAGTGGGCGTTTCTTTTGCAGTTTGTATGTTATTTGTTTCTAAAAAATATACACAATATTCATATTTGTACAATCAGTATACTATGGATGCAAATACTTTGATTAGAGAGGGTATGATCATAATGCATAACAGTTTGTAATATAAATGTGAATACGAAAAATTTTGTTTGAAAAATTGTAACTCATGGGAAAAACACCCACAGGCGCACCTTACTATCAAAAAGACAAAAACATGAGGTCGCGAAAGTGTTAAACGGTCCAAACACACTGTCCCTAGGTACAAGGTAGCTATGTGGCCCTAGGTACAAGTTTTGGTAACTTCATTCAAAATGCCTTCCACTCAAAAATCCACATGCAGAGAGGACTAATTAAATATTTCATTTATTACTCAATATAACAAGCAAAAGTATACACTAGAAATGAAAGAAAAATATTTGACTTGGCTTTGTAAAATAGCAAAAGAGATGAGCTGCTAAATTTTACTTCATACCTTGTAAATTCGTTTTCTTCATGTAACTTGTCAAAACTTTCTCCTCAAAAGTTCCAAAGTAGTTGTAAAAGTAGCAATTGGTGTTGTTACTCGCCGAATTGAGCAATAAAACTTAAAATTAAATATTAACCAAATAAAGTGGGGTGGCCCTAGGTACATGATGGCCCTAGGTACACGGGTCTCCTCTATATATACTCTAGGATGTGTAATATCAATAGACAAAAAGTTGTGCTTATGTTGAAACCTAGGTACAATCTGTAACCTAATTTAAAGTAAACAGTACCACATACATGCCAACATGTTAATTTATTCAGGGGCATCGCAAACACCCGCCTTTTTTACACATAAATTTATTTGTAATGAAACATTTTCCAATATGTAACTACGATTAAATAAGAAGAAAAACACCATTCGGGAACGAGTTTTGTAAAAAAAAAAAAAAAAAAAAAAAAACATTAGCAATGTTCGGAAATAAATTAAAATGTTAAATAGCTTACCGTACTGCGCAAAAAAATAAGACAAAAGAAACGTTATTCTTTCTATTTACATTCTCCAATAAAAATAAAATAAAATATATAAAATAAAATAAAATAAATGTAATTAATTAATTAACAATAATTTGTTATGTTTTTTGTCCAGAAAAACCTCCCTATTTATCCCGCTCATTTCTTGCGTCCTCGGATAATCTGGAATTTATTATTTATTTATTTATTTATTTATTTTTACTTGTCCGATAATCGTTGTATGTCCATTTTATTTTTGATACATATATAAATTTATTTTATAAATAAATTAGATTAAAATAGTTTATTTATTTATTTATTTATTTTATTTTATTTATTTATTTATTTATTTTATTTATTTATTTATTTATTTATTTTATTTATTTTCTTTATTTATTTATTTTGAAGAATTATATTGTGTTATTTAAAAACCTTTTTATAACTATTTATTTATTAATTTTGAGCGTCATATTTCGTTACTTTAACCATCTGACTGCCGGTGTCGGATATATCCGGCCACTGTTCTTTTTCCTATAATACACTTATAATTCAAAATTCTATGATTAAGGATTTTTAGCTTATTTTTCTTGTTTGAAGGTCTTAAAAGATAGTCATGAGTATTATAGTCACGTGCATAGTTGAATTTTAAATTTCAAGTTGAAATACGCATTATTTTAGTGCATTGAAAAAAAATAAAAAATAAATAAATAAAAACTGTGCAGTGATACCAATATTACAGTTTTACCCTCTCCACAGGCGGTCACAGGAATTAAATAATAATAATAATAATAATAAATATAAAAATGAAAAGATAAAGATAAAAATATAAAATATAAAAATAAAAATAAAAATATAATTTAAACATTTAAATATAAATTTTAATATACCTAATTGTCAAATATTTCTCATAAAAAATAAAATAATAAATAAATAAATAAAATAATAAATAAATAAATAAAATAATAATAAAAAGTCAGTACGTCATACTGCAAAGCCATATTTCAGAACGATTTAAATGCCTGCAAAATTATGAAATTATGTTGTTTTAGTACAAAATGCAAAATCCATTAAATATCAAATGAAACTTTATCACACAACGGTTAAAAATACCTCTTCAGTGTGAAATAAACATAATAATTCCAGTTATTTTTTTAATCATATTTCTCATTAAATTTATGGTAATTTAGAATGCATAAATCAATGTAAAAAAAAAAAAAAATAAATAAATAAATAAATAATAATAAAAAAAAATATCGCGACTTTTGTAACATGATACGGTAAGCTTAAAAATCGTCGATCTGTCATTAAGATAAAATTCGTAATGAGAAAATGAGTTTGGTGATAAAATGGGCCATAAAAATTTACAATTATTTATTTATAGCTCATACAATTAGTTAAAATGACAAGAAATGGAAACGAATGACGTGTGTTTAATGAAGAGTTTGAAATTAAAAATAACTGTTTTTATGTATTAATTGGAGGAAATACTTAATTTAACAAAATGGATATAAAAATTTTAATGACTTTAAAATTTTATTGTTTTGTCGAAAGTACCATTTTATGACTGATTCTAATTATAGTTTAAGTACTAATGCATTTGAATTGGAATTTTCTATTTTCTTATACCATTCTGAAAAGCACAGAATAAAATGCAGCAGGAATTACATTTAAAAAATAAATTATGAATCGTGTATTTAAGGATTTGTATAAAAGGAGGATTCCGAAGCATATAAAAAGATCGTAAACTTCTTTAAAATAGTATTACTAAAGCATGGTATTATCTGTTGTTTGAAAGAAAGTATGACTTCCTTTCCAGCTGAAGAATTTTGTTTTCTATAACTTTATACGTGCAGATAAATATCACGTGAGGCTTAAGTTTCGGAATATAATTTTAACCCTCAGTGCATAAATCTAAGGAATTTGATTTAAAATGTCAGTTATAAATTATTTTTGTTTATTTACTCCAACTAAAATTCAAGAGGAAAAAAACGTTGTGCAACAAATATCATATATTAAATTTCCTTTCTTTAAAAAAAGAAATAATAAATAAATAAAATTTGCTTAATAAAATCTATTTAAAACACATTACAGAATTTGATTTTGATAAAACAGACCATTAAATTAGCTTTAACAATCAAATATTTTATTTATTTATTCATTTGGTAATCCGTAAATAGTTTTAAATAGTAGTTTGAATATTTGCATTTGAAAATACAGTAAAGTAGTTAGTAATTTTAGAAAAAAAAAAAAAAAAAAATTAAGAAATCTTGTTTTCTACATTATCTTTCAATCAACGTATTTCATTAATATTATGATGCTTCAGAATTTTTCAAAGAAAATTTTATTTTAGAACACAGAGGACATTTATATTATGTTAGTTAATCGTTTTAATTTAATTGATTGTTTATAGTAAATTATTTTGGCAATTTCTAAATAATAATAATAATAATAATAATAATAATAATAATAATAATAATAATAATAATAATAAACTGTATCGCTTAATTGTACCGTTTTGATAAATATTTGTTTTTATAATGAAATCCGTATAACAAAAGTTATCTCTCTCTCTCTCTCTCTCTCTCTGTATATATATATATATATATATATATATATATATATATATATATAAATGCAGAAATATATAAACAAATGAATGAAATTAAATGTAGAAATATATAAACAAATGAATGAAATTATACCCCAAAAAACACTGAGATCTTCATCAGGGAGGCCCCTCAGTGTAGGGGTGAATGAGAAGTTTTTGAAAGGACAGTAGCTATAAGCTAATAACTATCCTTAGCCCCCAACTTCTCACCAAACAGAAAACCACCAGTAACTGAAGAGAAATCAAACATACATATAATGTACGAAACTACTAAAAATATTTTATAAAATTATCAAATTGTAAAAGTTACAAAATTACATCAATTCATTTTAAAAAAATACAATACAAAAGAGAATTAATGAAGGTAAACAAGAAAGTATGAAATGAAATAAAAATACAACCCTTCATATGGAACACAAACTATCTTCGGCCGACTGGGCTACTCGTCGGTACTTCAATATCGCCCTTGAATGAGGAAGTAGAACAAACCGAGATAGGAAAACTCTGAAAAGTCACAGTTAAAAATTGTGACGGGTAACAGTTAATTTGCAAGGTACTTTTTAAGTCTTCAAGAGCATATTTTAAATCTTCTTCATTATTGCAAATAGTATGAATTCTTTTAAGCTGTGCGAACATAATATTTTATAAATCTTTTCTACTGATATTTGAAAACCAATTAGTAAGACTATTAACTTTAAAATTAAAAGCCTTTCTTTTAACATATAATCCAATGAGCCATTTATCTTCATTTCTCTTTATATTTAAATCTAGGAAAGAAATTTTATCAGTATCTGTACGGTTCAAAACCAATTCTTTAGGATATATTTTTTTAGAGATATTTCCGAAACAATTACAGTTAAAAACAATTAAATCATCAATATATCTGAATAAAGTAATATTTATAAAAAAAAATTCGAAAAGATATAAAAATAAATTTGCGAAAACACTCGAAAAGAAGAAGATCTCAGTGTTTTTTGGGGTATAATTTCATTCATTTGTTTATATATTTCTGCATTTATATATTACTACATATAAGTTTTGCATTTCCTTTCGCTGCAATCTTGCGCATTGGTATGTAATTCTCCTATTGGTTTTTCTAATCTGTAAAACTTATATATTTATAAATTTTCCTGTCAATTGTTTGCTCTCTCTCTATATATATATATTAATACATTTCCAGAATCAAATTTAATAATTATTCAATTTTTTGTTATGCGTGCATTGTTCAAATTTGGAAATTCGATTCAGACACTGATATAAAATACTAGGAGAGATGCGTAAATTTTTGTATATATTGATGACATTCGTGATATTAAGGGTTTTCGTTTAGTTTCGAGTTTTCGATTAACTGTTATTTTTACATATCAATAATTATTACGTAAGGATCTACTTACTATGTTGAATTTCAGACTATTTCGAAAATCAATGCGTAAGTCAGAAATTTAACCTGAGATCTTTTAATATAAAAGTTGCAGTTGAATAAGGAATAAAAGTCAGTACGATGCTTGTTAATGGTAAATTTCGAAATTTTTTGTCAAGTTTTGAGGTGTCGATAAAGGTTCAATTAATTATTTATTTATTTAGAAAATTTTAGAGTTAATAATTTAAGAAAACAGCTAGATGTCTTGAAGGTACTATCTTAAACTTTTGTATTAGGTCATTGCAAAAGTTCGTCCGGTTTTTTATTACTTCATTTCATAAAAATACATCAAATCAAACGACAATTTTTAATCAAAATACTCTCCACTACTTTCTACATTCTTTGCCCATTTTTCGGGTAACAAATGTATACCACGGCGATAGAAGCTCTTGCCTTTGGAGCGAATAAAATTATCCGCGTCCGCACGAACTTTTGCAAAGACCTAATATTTAATTCGACCATAGAGAATGCAAAGAGAAATTACAAGATTTATATATCCATCAGTTTTTTTATTTTTATTTTTTTTAAGGCATGCCACTTTACAAAGAAAATAACGTGAAACGATTACAACATTTAAATAAATCACACAATACATACATACATACACACACACATATATATATATATATATATATATATATATATATATATATATATATATATATATATATATATATATATATATATATATATATATATATATATATATACCGGGATAGAATCCAGTATATCGACCTGTGATCAAAATTGATAAATAGATTAATGTCCCAATATATACGGAGATAACAAATACTATTTATTGGCAGTTGCATTACAGAAAATGTGTAAGATTAATCAATAAAAATTGAAAAATGAATGTGGGAAAATTAGAGATTTTAGCAAATGTGAAGCGTTTGTAAATGAGTTTAGTAATTTATGTGTCAACACGTAAATTATTCAGTAATATATTTTACTTTAATTATTATTATTCTATTTGGTATCTATAGAAGTGTGTGCTTCAAAGAAAATAATAATAAATATTCAAAGAATAATATATCTAAGAATAGTTAATTTTCTATTTTAATTCTAGTTATATAAGAATGCTTACAACTAGTTACATAAAACAGTTATTTCTATAAAAATCTCTTTCTAGTTATATAAAACATTCGCAATTCCCGATTGATTTGCATGGTAAAAGTTAAGAAATTTTAATTATTTGCATTAAGTTTAAAGGTCATTTTAATGAACATAAAACGTTTCAATATTTAAAAGTATTATAATTCTTTTAAGAAATTCAAGTATTATAATTCTATGAAAATAAATAAAGAAATAAATAAAAAGTTTAGTTGTTCTCTTTTAAGTTAAATATATTTTCGTGAATAATTTGATAGAATTTAAATTTTTACATTTTATTTATATATTACCATACACTTCCATTTAAAGAGATAGCAATCATTACAGAACAGAAGAATATTTTATCATTGTAGATTTATTTAAATTTAAAAAATGTCACTTTCTAGATAAGTTTCAAAAGTAATAAAAAGATAAAAGTCCTTCATATACCAACATACGAATGAAACCTAAACTTACAGATATATCGTTATATCTGAGGATATGATTTGATATAGTATATCCTGCTGAAAAATACATAATTTCCTTTACATTTAGAGAGAAAATTCTTACACATAAAGATACATTTAATACATATTCTGCTGAGAAGAAAATTTTCATGTGAATATTCATTTTATATCTCTTAAAAAAGTATGGATTTCATTCCGCAGATTAAAAAAGTTTAGGCAATGACTATAAATATAATGCTTTTGGCAATAACAAAATATAGTTGTGCACATATTATGCATTTTACATACAAATACACATGTATATGTGTGCTTACATCTGTGTGTAACGTGTGTTCTTGCCTGTTGTTCAAATGGAGTTAATTTAATACTCACTAATATTGAAATAAAAATGACTAAATTGATAAGAATTTTATATGTATCTCTAAATATATAAAATTGTTAAAATGGGGAATTTAGTTACACAACCTTTGTGCATTTTTTAAATTTATTTAACAGATGGAAATTTGTGATAATCATTACTTCTCATCAATCAATGAACTCAACAATAACAAAATTTATTCGATAAAATGTATAAAAGTGATGCCATATCTAAAGTATTAGGAAATTGATGTGTTTTAATTGCAAATAAATTATATTTCCAATTATGCATCCAAACATCGAAAAAAAAAAAAGATTATATTTATTCCTTTTTACGTAATGATGTTAAAACTATAACTTCTGTCTTTCGCTATATCATTCTGTTGCTTATGTTCATTCTAAGGTAAGCTTATCGAACTTAACATTAGATTTATCTGACATTAGTTGATTCAGCAGTTTATTATCAGAAATCAGTACGTAATCAATTCGTATAAGCTTCTTTTCTGATTAAGTAAAACTGGTGATTTACTTGATACTTTGTAATCAGCTTTATATCCTGCTTATATATATAACATGGATTATCGATAAATTTAGTATATCGATTAATCACCTTCATATAATCGCAGAACAATGCTATACTTACCGGTTATGATCAAATAATAATTATGAATGCGTAACAAATAAAGTTCAATAATTAGGCATAATCAAAATAAATACGCAGAAATGTAAATAAACATTTAGTTAGTTATCATAACTGTAATAATCACATAAATATCTTTTTGAATGCTTGCCGAATATTCAGGCTTTTAACAAGTAAAAGATTATACTAAAGGCTTTTTCTCCAGACATTAAGACGCATATTCTGGCCTAATACACCTTAATATGCTTAGAAAACGACTGTAGTGTAAAACTTTAACAATGAATTATTTATAATATATATATATATATATATATATATATATATATATATATATGTGTGTCAAACTTAAAAAAAAACAATATACAAAAAATTACACATTATGTTATTGAAAAAAAAAAAAAAAAAAAAATCTTATATTTTTGTATACCCATAACATAAATTTAAGCAATTCTATCAAAATGTAAATATATATTTTGAATGTATAAAAAAAAAAAAAAAAAAAAAAAAAAAAACCTTTATGATTTTCATGCTCTTTAATGAAAATTTAATAAACTTGAAAATCCTTAAAGTACAAAACTGAATGGAAATTACTGTTATTATATCATTTATATTAATACATTTAAATAGTATTCATGAAAAATGCCACTTTCTGTAATAACTTTAAATATACGGGCATATTTCATTTAATTTAATGTAACAAATATTTATGAAAATTTACGTCAAATAATATAATAGAACCTGCCAGGAAAAATTGCTTGGAAAAAAGAAATGTTTATCATAATACAGTTTTTAATATTATAGAATTGCATTATTAAGTACATATTTATTACAGAAATATAATTATGCAAAATATAAATTAAACTATGCTACGTACATTGATTTATGTCATGTATTTTATTTTATTTTTTAACATAATTTCATTTACTATGAACCATTTTAATGTGAACCATAAAAATAAATATTAAAGTAAATAATAAATTATATATATATATGTATATTTATTATAATTTTGTTGTTGATACTATATTATTTTAAATTTTATATCTAGCAATTTTTACCACTGAAGAAAATTATTATTAGTCTTCTTCATATTTGTTCGCGTTTATTCATTAACTACCTTCACAATATAAAACTTAATTATTTGCTTTTATAGAACAAAGAAACACTATCTATTCGAAGCATTTTTTTTAGAATTTAGATCTTCTGAAATATCATAAACTGTGATCAAAAGATATTAGACTAAACTGAGCAAAATGTAACCTTTGTTATTTAATGGTTATTGCTGAAATAAAACTGTAAATTTTGTTGTAAATATATTTTATGTATAATCTCGCATTGCATTGAAATAGTTTTATCTATGGAAAATAACTGAGATTTCACTTTAATGTTTTATTTTTCAAGATTATAATAACATCCATTCGAAAGAATGCAATATAAAAAGCATCGTATTGCAGATTCATTCAGTAGTATTATCAAGGAATTTATATTTTTATTTCCACAAACGACGCAGTTTTAACACAAAAAGACATTTATAGCCTCATTTAAATCATGCCGCAATTTCTACCTTATTTTTCTTTCTCACGGTATATTAAAGCTCTGTCAACTATAGAAGAAGTAAGCATCACGTTCTTAGTGTTAGAGAAACCACTTTGTAGGTTCTATTTATGACTGAAGAGGATATTTTTATTGAGTTCTCCTCTGTAAAGCTTCATATTTAAAGTTAAAAAAAGAGAGAGAGAGAGAGAGAGAGAGAATGATTGTGAAGATAGAGTTAAACACTAAAATGCAAGAATATGAAAGCAACTAAGTGTACGAGCCATTCATTATGTATAGATTCTGCATAAAGAAGGAAAACCATGAGTAACAATGGTAAAATCTAACAACAACAACAAAATAAATAAATTAAATGAAATTAAATTTAAGATGAATCGAAAGTAAATATGTAAATACGAGAATTATTTTGAAATGCTTGCCCTCTTTCAACATCGTTCTCAAATGCAAATTATTGCAAGAGGGGAACGATACTGTGATGTTTCTGATAATTTGAATGGATTAAAAATTTCATAATGTCGTTATTTTACTGCCCGAAATCTTATTAAAATAAGACTTAAGTCTCAGACTTATGACTTAAAGACGTAAAAAGAATTTTGTTAACCACCTTATGTATTTATAAAAAAATAATATGATATACATATATATATATATATATATATATATATATATATAGTAAAACCACGTTCCCGACACCTAGCAGTGAGGACGAGTCCAAAATCTTGGAGGAATGCAAAGTTGACCGGAAGGTTGGAGATAGTAAGCATCCAGTCCTTCGGTCTTCCATTATCGCTTATATTCTTTCAATAAAAAGGTTATCTCCCTTATTTTAACAGTGGACTCGTTGACTATGCACTTGCGTAGAGACTTCCATCGTCGCAAGAAATGTATTTAAATATAATGTATATGCTTTATTTATTTTAATATATAACTGAGATTACTATAACACTAACGAAGTATGGTAACGGCTCGTTCTTCTCAGGGTTTTACAAGTATATCATATATGTACATTCTTATCCCATTAAACGCTGCTATATGAATCCAACTAATAATTTTGGAATTTTTATATGTTTTGGGTTCTAATGTGCATTTTTAATCATATGAAATTTCAATATTTAATATATATATATATATATATATATATATATATATATATATTGTTAGGACATCTGATATGGTTCCAAAATTGGAGATTTGGTACCTAATTGGGAAGGAATAGATGTGGAAAAACTGCAAAACTCATTAAAATTAGATTCCTGTCTTATTTTCTTGATTTCCTGTCTGTTAAAATTTAATAAATGTTTTATTTCATATCCATTGTTTTAACTAACCCCTGCACTCAAATGAGTTATTTTTGTTGACTTTTCCTTCTGTGCTGATGTTTTGCTGAAAAACAAACACCTTTGTTTGAATAGTTAAAAATTAAACAGAATTCACATTACAAACTTTTTGAAAAAAATAAATCCCAACAAAGTTATACGCTTCAATATTTAATGTAAAAAATAAAATTCAATATTTAATGTAAAAAATATATTTATCTTAATTATGTGCAGAGGAAAAAAAAATTAAACAATTGTTTCCGCAGCGATAACTCTGGCATTTATTGAGTTAAATGCTTACATCTTTGTATAAATTTACATTTTATCAATATATTTACGGTTAAAACATGCATAGAACCTTCTTACAAATAAAGTAAAACTAAACAGCATAAAAGTGTTCAAAATGCACGATATAGTAAACTCTACAAATGAAAACCTATGTAAAGCTGTGTGTAAGAGAATCTGATTGTCATCACTTTCTCACACAGGAAAATATGCCCTATATTCACCTAGATTTGACCAATTGGTTTTATACATTAGTTTTTAGTATTTAATAATCACTTATACATATATCAGATAGCAAGTATGATACTGTATAAATCTGCCGTTCAATGAAACATAGCAGATTTATGGTGATAGGAAGAGTACTCTTTTACGGTCAGATTTTCTAAGGCTCACGAACAGGCTGGTGGAATTATCCATTTCATGAATTTGCAAATGAGAGTTTGTTTTAGATAGTTATTATACAGTATGCGAACAGCCTTTCCCCACTTCTGGTCAGACATATTAAAAACAAAACATCACATCGTAAATTAGCTCAAGCAAAGATTTCGCAGGTGTTGAGAACCACTGCCGAACTCTCAGGAAATGTTCAGTTCGTTAGATGTGAATGCGGATTACATAAATTAATCATATTACGCATAAAAAAGAAAAAAAAAAACTTTTTTTTTTTTTTAAATTGAAATATTACTCAATAAGTGAAGTGTTTTTAAACACTGGATTTATAGAGAACACTGTAGTTTTCTTCTTTTTTCACGGGGATTAGTTTATGGCAAAAATTGGGGTGGGTTAGGGGGTTGGCTATAAATTTAATTAATGTTTACGATCATCATGCATCGTAATGAGAACGAAACTGGAAGAATTAAGGACAGTTATTGTTGGTATAACATTTACAAATAACGAAAGACTGGTTAGACTTTACAAATTTGAAGAATGCTTCTTTGAAAATTATTATTTTTTTTAAGCATAGTGTTTCTTCCTTTCTTTTTTTTTTTTTTTTTTTTAATTGAAACAAAATTTGGAATCTCATAAAGTAAAAATAACCTTGAAATTCCTTAGTGTGGTTTCGGATTTAAAGTGAAATGTCAGTGCTAGTGACCTTGATCTAAGTGCCTTGCTTGTGTCGTGCAGTTACATATATATATATATATATATATATATATATATATATTTGCATTATTATATTTTTAAATATACTATCTGCAAATGTGAATAAATGTATGTGTTGCTAATGAATTTTAATTAAAAAAATAAAAATAAATAAATAAATAAATTTATAAATATCTTAAATATAATAAACTTAAATTAAAAAAAAAAAAAAATAAATAAAATTGTTATTAAATTTCGTGATTTTAATAAGTAGGCAGGCGATTTCTAAGATGCCACTGATTCCAAGACAAAAAAAAAAAAAAAAAAAAAAAAAAAAGTGAATTTTAAAAATATTCTGAAGACAAATTTCAGTAGCGCCTTCTATTGGTCGTTTGTAAAAACATAAAAGCCAACACTCGTACATCAATTTAAATTTGCATGAGGAGCAAAAAACTAGTTGGCATACGTGGACTCTGCTCATTTCCCCATCATGTATATGCTCGCATAAATTTCTAGTGCAAGGCGTATTATAATCATGTTAAGAAAAATTAATTTGACCAAACGCTTGACCCAGTGACGTAATGAAATCCCCGCCTAATAGACTATCAAACGTTAACTTCCATATATCTATCTTAATCTAATCTATTAATTTATTTTACTAGGGTCAATTTCTTGATTTAGTTTTCATGCTACTATTTCCAATGCAACAATTCTTAAAATGCATATTTATATGGAAAATTTTCAGTTCTGCTATGTTGATAAAATCTTATATTCCGAATAAATTACGAAATTTTCCTACTGGAATGTTTACAGTCAATCATGTTTAACAAATATCATAAATGCTAGTTTGAAGTTGTTTGATATATTTATGATCCTCCAAACGGACGTTTATGCTCAATTTTGTCCGGTGCTGCCATGTTTTTTTAAATTGAAACAAAATTTGGAATCTTATAAAGTAAAAATAACCTTGAAATTCCTTAGTGTGGTTTCGGATTTAAAGTGAAATGTCAGTGCTAGTGACCTTGATCTAAGTGCCTTGCTTGTGTCGTGCAGTTATATATATATATATATATATATATATATATATATATATTTTTTGCATTATTATATTTTTAAATATACTATCTGCAAATGTGAATAAATGTATGTGTTGCTAATGTATTTTAATTAAAAAATAAATAAATAAATAAATAAATTTATAAATATCTTAAATATAATAAACTTAAATTTATAAATAAAATTAAAAATAAATTTTTTATTAAATTTCGTGATTTTAATAAGTAATGATTTATTAATTTATAATTTAACGATTCAAACAATTTTATTGTGTCATTTTTTGAATAAAATGTAATTTCTTACAATATACATATAGTTATATATCTACCTTTGTTTATATATTTACTTTCGTAATTAAAATGTTAAGCGATTTATGATATTAATTTTTTTTAATAAAAAAATAAGAACATGATAATTAATATAATAAATGCATAGTTAATAACTCGGTATTTTTATTAAAAAAAAAAAAAAAAAGTTATTAGCAATTTTTACTTTAATTATGAAGGATGCCTTTTAAATTTCTACAAAAAGTAGGAAGAAAAAGAATTTTTTGGGACCAAACTTTTTTATTGCTTTCAAAATATTCGTCTTTAAGATTTATACACTTTTCCATTCGTTCAAACAAATTCTTGAAACAGTTTTTCCACTCTGAAGTTGGTAATTCAGAAACATAATTTTGGAAGGCATCAACAGCTGCTTGATGTGATGAAAATCGCTGGCCACATATTTTTGTTTGACTTAAGGGAACAAGAAAAAGTCGTTAGACGACAAATCAGGAGAATATGGGCAATGAGACATTAATTCGATATTTTTTTCCTTCAAATAATCAATTGTTTCACGTGCTGTGTGGGAGGTGGCGTTATCGTGTTGAAGAATTATGCGGCAAATTTTCGTTGTTTTTCCAGATTTCGTTGATGACTTCTGGCCAAAAAAAAAAAAAAAAAAAAAGTATACCATTTACTGTTAACAGTTTTTCGATCCTCTAAAGCAATGGTTGCGATATATTCTGTAAGGCCTAGGAAACAAGCAACCTTTTAACCATTTTCTTGAATGTTCTTTGTGAACGAACAACTTTCGTAGGATTCGGTTGACACCGAAACACCCAAACAGAGGATTGTTGTTTAGTTTCCGGCTCATACGAATATAGCCAAGTTTCGCAATCTGTAACGATGTCGTATGCGGATTCTTCTGTTCCCAATTTGAATTTTTATAGCATTTCCTTACACCAATTTACACGAGCCTCTTTTTGAGTTTCTGTCAAATTGTGCGGAATCCATCTGGAACAAAACCTTTTAACAGCTAAATGTTCATGCAAAATCGAATGTATTGCAGTCTGTGATATCTCAAGGGATGCTACTATCTACCGATATGGGACATGCCGATCTTCTTCAATCATCTTGCTCACGGCATCGATGTTGTTTGGAATCACTACCAATTTTGGTCGCCCTTCATGAGATTCATCACTGACGGACGCACGACCACGACGAAATTCTGCAAACCAATTGTAAACAGTCTTTACTGATGGTGCTTCTGTACCAAAAATTTCACGAAGCGATTCTATGCATTATTGTCGAGTGATGCCTTTCTTAAAAACATAAAAAATCTTTCAACGGAAACCTTCAGGAATTACTTCCATTTTTTTCATTCACTTGCTTCTTTTAAACACTCATCGTAGACAAAATAGGCAGGCGATTTCTAAGATGCCACTGATTACAAGATTAAAAAATAAATAAAAAATAAAATAAATGTGAATTTTAAAAATATTCTGAAGACAAATTTCAGTCGCTTCTTCTATTGGTCGTTCGTAAAAACATAAAAGACAACCCTCGTACATCCATTTAAATTTGCATGAGGAGCAAAACCTAGTTGGCGTAGGTGGACTCTGCTCATTTCCCCATAATATATATGCTCTCATAAATTTCTAGTGAAAGACTTATTATAATCATGTTAAGAGAAATTAATTTGACCAAACGCTCATACAGTGACGTAATGAAATCCCCGCCTAATGGGCTATCAACCGTTAACTTCGATATATCTATCTTAATCTAATCTATTAATTTATTTTACTAGGGCCAATTTCGTGATTTAGTTTTCATGCTACTATTTCCAATGCAACAATTCTTAAAATGCATTTTTATACGGAAAATTTTCAGTTCTACTATGTTGATAAAGTCTTATATTACAAATAAATTACGAAATATTCCTACTGGAATGTTTTTAGTCAATCATGTTCAACAAATATCATAAATGCTATTTTGAAGTTGTTTGATATATTTATAATCCTCAAAACGGACGTTTATGCTCAATTTTGTCCGGTACTGTCATGTTAAGAAAATAGTAAATTCCAAACAACTTGCGGAATTTTGAAAATTAAAAAATTCATAGTCTTGAATATTCATGCCAGTATCCTAACTATTTTAAAAGTGGTCTGACATCTTTATGATGAAAATAACCCACAAGATTAACGTTTAGGCGAAATTTTGCCCTATTATACCACGTTAAGAAATTCTTAAATTTCCAATAATTTACAAAATTTTTATATTGGAAAATTCATAGTGAATGATATTCATGCAAGTATTGTAAATAATATTTCAAAATTGGTTTGACATCTTTACGATGGAAATATCCCTCAAAATAATCGTTTATGTGAAAATTTGCCCTATTCTTCTATGTTAAGCAATTCGTAAATTCCCAATACCTTGCGAAATTTTCAAAGTAGCGTGTTTATAGTTTATGATGTTCATTCCGGCATCAAACCGATATTTTAAAACTCGTCTTACATTTTTACAGTAAACATTTTCCATTTAATGCACGTTCAAGTGAAATTTTTCACTATTTTCTCATGTTAAGAAAATCTTAAACTTACGAAGTTTTTTAATTCGAATTTTGTAAATAAATAGAGTTGTTGCCAGTGTCGCGAGTAATAATTTAAAACTGATCTGATATTTTTACAGTAAACATTTTCCATTTAATGCACGTTTAAGTGAAAATTTTTAATATTTTCCCATGTTAAGAAAATCTTAAACTTACGATGTTCTTTAATTCGAATGTTGTAAATAGAGTTCTTGCCTGTGTCACAATTATTATTTTAAAACTGATCTGACATTTTTACAGTAAATATTTTCCATTTAATGCACATTCAAGTGAAATTTTCCACTATTTTCTCATGTTAAGAAAATCTTAAACTTATGGAGTTTTTTAAATCAAATGTTGTAAATAAATAGAGTTCTTGCAAGTGTCACAAGTAATATTTTAAAACTGATCTGACAATTTTACAGTAAACATTTTCCATTTAATGCATGTTTAAGTGAAAATTTTCACTATTCTCTCATGTTAAGAAAATCTTAAACTTACGAAGTTCTTTAATTCGAATGTTGTAAATAAATAGAGTTATTTCCAGTGTCACAAGTAATATTTTAAAACTGATGTGACATTTTTATAGTGAAAATTTTCCATTTAATGCATGTTTACGGGAAAATTTTCACTATTTTCTCATGCTAGGAAAATCTTAAACTTACGAAGTTCTTTAATTCGAATGTTGTAAATAGATAGATTTCTTGCCAGTGCGTAAGGAATATTTTAAAACTGATATGACTTATCTGCGACTATTTGTTCTTGAGATATCGTGTACACAGTCTAACATACTAATTAACGTACTAACACACTAACGGACTAGCAAACTAACAGACACCCTACAGATGAACACCGTGCATTTTTTTTTTTTTCATTTTTGAATTTCTCACACTTGAAAACGTGTAAAAATTAAAAAAACCCAGGTCGAATTGTTTTACGATTACCTAAGTTCCCCATACCCACAGTATGATGGGAATTATTACAACTAATAACATTAGTTGAGGTTTAAATTAAAATTTAAAATATATTTAAAAGAGATTAGAATGTATTATTCACTAAATTTTATATAATTAAATAATTACTACAAATTTAAAGAGCATATTTGAACACTTATTCACTATAGCTGCGAAAATTGATAATTGTCCAACGAATCCAATATCAAATTGTACCTCACTGGAACTATTTGCTGATAAATACTACAGTGAATTAAAATCATTAATTCCATATCAATTCATAAATTGAATTTTGGGGATTGTGTGCGGATTGCAATTTCTCGCTCTCATAATTCTGCACTTAGCATAATTCGTCACTTGTTACTTGTCATTCAATTAAATAACTAAGGTACATATCGATTGAATCAATATTCTGTTTCACTGTTACTTAATTAAGATTTTCCGTATATCGATATATGCATGTAATCATTTGCTATGACAATTAAAATTTAGAAATTATATGTCATTTAAATAACTAAATAGAAAAAAAAAAAAAAACATTATAATAATTTCATGAATTGTAAATAATAGTAATAATAATAACAATAAAATGTATTTTTTAATGTTTTATTTTCAAAATAAAGTGTGCTTTAATAATAATAATAAAACAATTACATGAGCATTGTATACTTTATACATTTCATTGCAAAAATATATTATTTAACTGTATACATTAAAACTGAAGCAATAGCTTTTTTTTTTTATTATTATTATTTTAATCTATGTAATATATTACGCGGACGAATTTCATTATATATGGTGAGTGATATTTTGTAATTAAATAAAAGGATTACATATCAAAAAAGGTTGTTTTAAATAAAAATTAGTAATAATTTTAACATGCATTATTAATTCAAATATATATTGATTAAATACACAAATAATATAATTCTAAAAATATATATTGAAAGATTAATTTTTGTTTGTAACAAATAAAAATTGAATGAAAAATTTAAAAACCTTTAAAATTTATTGAAATGAAAATGTAAGAAATTTTTTCTTCAAAAATAGATCTAAATAAATAAAGCTTTCGTAAAATAAATAAATAAATAAAATAATTTAACAAATATTAGTTTAACTTGAGAAAACTTATTATTGTCCAACGCTTCGAATATCAAATCAAACTTCTAATTACTCGCTGTAATCTAATACGCTGAAATGAAATAAATTATTTTCTATGAATAACTTAATTAAATATTTGTGATTGGGTTTGGATTGTAATTTTTCGCTGTGATAATTCTGCATTCAGCTTTATTTGTGATCAAGTTACTTAACATTCTTTAAATTATTTAATTATATACTAAATAAACAGAAAGTATGTTTTATTGTGATGTAGATTACAGTTATATTTCTAATTAATCTAACTTTTCATAAGGTGTTTTCCTGTGGTATTAGAAATTTAATTTAAATGAATTCTTTTTACATTTTTTTAAAATTTAAAAAAAAAAAAAAAAACATATATTTAGTATCTTAAAAATAGTCAAAATGTCTTACAATAAAACTGAGATTTTGATTTATGTATTATATTTATGTATTATTTAACAATACACTTATGTATTATTTCAAAAAATATTTTTAGTAGGAAGGATTTTTACTGTACAATTTTTTATGCAGTCAGTAAACTTGACAATTCTAATGTTAGGAATATAAATGAAATTAAACTAAAGATTCAAATTAACGAAAATTTTATTTTATTTAATATATATATATATAGACACACACATATATATATTATAAATACACATTATTATTACAAACACAATTTATTTAAATGTATAAAAATAATTTTAGGATTTATAATATTTTGAAAGTTTAATTTAATAATGATAATAATAAAAAAAAATCTAAAAAACAATCAAAGATATTTTAATATTAAATAAATAATAAAAAAAAAAAAAAAAAAAAAAATTGAAAATTATTATAAACAAATTGTACTGAATTACTGTTATTGGACCTACACACATAAAGGGCCGTTACAAAATTAAAGGAAATACTTTCATCAAGTATTCATTATCGCTTATAAAATAGATTATTGTCCGATATCAGAATGAGTATAGCAGGATTTATTTATTGTAAAATAATATTCTGAATTGAAATCATTGATTCTGAATCAATTTTATAAATTGAATTTTGGTGATTGTGTGTGGATTGTATTTTCTCGCTTTAATAATTCTGTACTTAGCACGATTCGTCACCAGTTACTAGGCATTCTATTAAATAAATATAGTGTATTAGTCGACTGAATAGAATTCGGTAGCATTGTTATGTAATTAATATTTGATGTATACAAAACTGTGCATGGGTCTTAAAGCATATGGAAAATATGTATTTCGAAACTGTAATTATTTTATCAAGTTTAACAAATTATTCTTGAATTTTAAAGATTTACATTTACTTTAACCCTTTCATTCCCAATTTTTTCCATCAATAAAACGATAAATCTTATATTTAGTCATAAATGAATTTCAAAGGTAATGTATATGTATTAATAAGGGTAATTGCAGAGTATGAATTAATATAGCGAACAAATTAAATGAGAGGTGTTTATTTATGTTTAATATAACCACTTATTCCATTTAAAATCATAACTTTTCAATAAATAAAAATATCAAAATTTTGGAAGAAATACATATTGCAATTAATTAAAATACAAATTATAAACATTAAAAAATAAAATAAAAAATATTTAAAAAAGTTAATTTACTTAAATTGGCCAAAATAGTAAACTGATTCCGATATTATAATCAAAATACAGTAAAATATACTTTCATTTATCAACAAGATAGTTAAATTGTCTAAAATATATATTTTTCGGTGGGAAAATGTATAGAGATTTTAATATTGTTTATTTTGAATCAGTGGGAGCGTTAAATGGTAAGAAAAAAAAAAAAAATGTTATGATTCCAGTTGGTATCACGGGGAATGAAAGGGTTAAAACACAATGCAGAATAAAATTATATTATTTTTATAACATGAAATCTAATAATTATGTACGAGAAATGTTGCTGAAAAGTGATAAATTTTTTCATTTTTTATTGTTATATAAACAAATGTTTTGAATTATTGGACCTAAAAAAGTTTTATTACAAAATTAAAGGAAATATTTTCAATAAAGTAATCATTATCACTTTGGAAATCCATTATGGTCCAAAGAATATAATATCAAAGTGAGCATCGCGGGAATTATTTGCTGTAAAATATAATTCTAAATTGAAATCAACAATTCCGAATCAATTCATAAATTGCATTTTGAGGATTTTGTGTAGATTGTAATTTCTCGCTGTCATAATTCCTATCTTAGCACGATTCGTCACTAGTTACTTGACATTCAATTAAATAAGTATTTTGCATTAGTCGATTGAATAGAATTCGAAAGCACTGTAATGTAATTAACATTTTGTATATATAAAACTGAGCATGATTCTTTGCAAGTATCGTAAATATGTATTTGGAAACTGTGTTTCGTTTGGCAAGTTTCACAAATTAGTCTTGAATTTTATAGATTTATATTTACTTTAAAACACATTACAGACTAAATTTATATCATTTTTATAGCATGAATTCTAATAAT
The DNA here is from genome assembly GCA_963930645.1 of Salticus scenicus. Classification (NCBI taxonomy): domain Eukaryota; kingdom Metazoa; phylum Arthropoda; class Arachnida; order Araneae; family Salticidae; genus Salticus; species Salticus scenicus. The sequence goes on along the minus strand of OZ005659.1, from coordinate 122,390,291 downwards.
TATACACCAGGTAGACTCTAAATTATTCATTATCGATTCTAGATTATTCATTGAGGTATTCATTATCGCTTATAAAATGGATTATTGTCCGATATCAAAATGAGTATCCCAGGAGTTTGTAAAATACTATTCTCAATTGAAATCATTCAGAATAGTAAAATACTATTTTATACTATAAACTATATACTTATTATAACTTATTATATAATTTATCGTAAAATACTTTTCTGAATTGAAATCATTGAATCTCAATCAATTTTATATATTGAATTTTGGTGATTGTGTGTGTATTGTATTTTCTCCCTGTCATAATTCCGTACTTAGCATAATTCGTCACCAGTTACTTGGCATTCTATTAAATAAATATAGTGTATTAGTCGATTGAATAGAATTCAGTAGCATTCTTATGTAATTAATATTTGATGTATATAGAACTGGGCATGGGTCTTTACGCATATGGAAAATATGTACTTAGAAATTGTAATTATTTTATCAAGTTTAACAAATTATTCTTGAATTTTAAAGATTTACATTTACTTAAAAACACATTACAGAATAAAATTATATTATCTTTATAACATGAAGTCTAATAATTATGCAAAGAAATTATGCTGAAGAGTGATTTTTTTTTTATTTATTTATTTATTTTTTTTTTTTTATTGTTATATAAAACAAATGTTTTGAATTATTGGACCTAAGAAAATAAACAAAGTTTTGTTACAAAATTAAAGGAAATATTTTCAATAAAGTAATCATTATCACTTTAGAAATTCCATTATGGTCCAAAGAATGTAATATCAAAATGAGCATCGCGGGAATTATTTGCTATAAAATACAATTCTAAAATGAAATCAACAATTCCGATTCAATTCATAAATTGCATTTTGAGGATTTTGTGTGGATTGTAATTTCTCGCTGTCATGATTTTGATCTTAGCACGATTCGTCACCAGCTACTTGACATTCAATTAAATAAGTATAGTGCATTAGTCGATTGAATAGAATTCGAAAGCACTGTAATGTAATTAACATTTTGTATATATAAAACTGAGCATGGTTCTTTACAAATATTGTAAATATGTATTTAGAAACTGTATTTCGTTTGACAAGTTTCACAAATTAGTATTGAATTTTATAGATTTACATTTACTTTAAAACACACTGAAGACTAAATTTATATCATTTTTATAACGTAGAATCTAATAATTATACATCAGGTATATTCTAGACAGTAATACATTTGTTTATTTTTTATTTTTATATAAATAAGTATTTTGCATTATTGGACATAAATAAATAAAGGTTTAACACAAAATTAAAGGAAATAATTTCAAAAAAGTATTCATGATCACTTAAAAAATTCATTATTGTGCAACGGATTTAATATCAAAGTGAGCATCGCGGGAATTATTTCCTGTAAAGTACAATTCGGGATTAAAATAATTAATTACGACATAATTATAAATTGCATTATGGGGATTTTGTGTGGATTGTAATTCCTTCTTGTCATAATTCTGATGTTAGCATAATTCTTCACCAGTTCCTTGACATCCGATAAATAAATATAGTGTATTAGTCGATTGATCAGAGTTTGCTACAATTTTGAAAAAAAAAAAAAAATGATGTATATAGAATTTTGTAATTTAATTATTATTATTATTATTATTATTATTTCTATGGTAAATATGTATTTAGAAACTGCATCAATTTGTCAAGTTTCACAATTAAGTCTTGCATTAAATGGAAAAAAAAAAAAAAAAAAGAATACAATATTCTTAAGATTCTTCAATACAGAAAAGCTTCCTTTCTCAAAGAAATGAATTAATGCTTTTATTATCATTAGTATAATTATTGTATAGAAATTATTGTTTACTTGTGTAATTATAGACAAAAGTTTGCATTTACTGTAAAACACATTGCAGACTAAAACTATATATATGTACATATATATATATTATTCTGGAATCTAATAATAATAGTGTATGATAAAAGACACAGAAAACTGAAAAAGCAGTTTTATGTATGTTATTATTATTATTATTATTATATTTTAAAAAAATAATATGTTTAAGTATTGCAAAAATATGCTTCTTTTTTCAATACATTTTAAAACTTACTTTTTTAGGATTAATAAATTTACTAAAACAAAATCTATAACAACAACATTTTTTCTTTGCATGAATTATAATTAAAGAAATCTTTATCATAATTTTAAGTTTTATTTAAATTTTGTCATTTCAGATTTTTTTTTTAAATTTTATAAAAAATATATATATATATATAATAATAAATAAAAAATAAGAAAACATTATTTAATTTTAGTTTATATTATAAATTAAGATTACGGTATTGCCAAAATTGAGAAATTAAGTGTTAGACATATTGTTAAATGTTCAATATTTTACTGTTTTAACTACGATGAAAGCCCTTTAGTAGTCTTATTAGAATAATGCTTAACAGTAGCACAGGTAAAAAAACAAATCTGATTAGATTAATACTTAGTTTGTTAATAGGTCGAAATTATATAGGTGTTAATAATATATCTACCTTATAGTACCACCTTAATTTATCATTAGAATAAAAAGCGTAATAAAAGTGCATTTATTATGATATTCTAAATGAAGTGTATGATGTAATAAGATGAATCGAATTAATCGATATGAATATAATTTCACCGAATGGAAGTAGACTATATGTAGATATACACTCCTTCTCATATTTATAAGGACACTTTATGCTTTGAAATAACTAATATAAAAATAATTGTGAACAATATTATACTAAGTGCACTTAATATATCTAGTATTCTAAAAACCAAAACTGCCATATATATATATATATATGTATCATGAAACAAAATTAATAAAAATTAATGGAAAATATTTTTTTTTTCTCCACGTTTTTAGATGTTCATAATTATAGGGACAATCAATAATTTTTTTTCGTTTTATTTAACTTACTAGCGGATAAATTCCAGTTTACATGCGAATTTGTTAACTACTGGGCTAGATTAATTCATATTTAAGCCTTCAATTTTTCTTGGACGGACATTACTGATAATTCCTGAAAAAAAAAAAAAAAAAAAAAAAAAAAAAATCCTCTTTTTGAATGTATTTAAAGTTTTTTAAGATAGAAAAACGATAAAACGTTTTAATTATAGTCTATTAATGAAATTCAAATTTACAAAAAAATATATTTGTTTAAATAATAGTGTTCAGTGTTTAGTTAATGTAGAAAAACGTGTTTCCTTATACTTACGAGAACCAGTGTATATAGTAGAATATAACAGGCTTGTTCAAGATTTTTTTAAGTATCCATACGTTTTTTTAATCAAAATTTTTTCTATCTTCACATGAAATGTTATAAATTCCTGTATTACCTAAATAATATGCATTCAAGCATAGAAAAAAATAGAGATGTAAAACGTATATATATATATATATATGACATATTTCTTTATGTCCTTATTTTATTTCAACTTCTGAGTATTATTTTTACACAAAAACACAACTTCATTAAATACAGTGTAGTTACCTTGTTGAGACCATATTCATATTTTATATATACATGTTTATCACTTATAAATTTTTCAATACATAAAAATACGTATTTTAATTGTATTTTCTTCTTTACACAATGTAGTATCTATAAATTAACACGATAACCTGAAAATTTTCTTTTTTTAAAATTTTTTTAATAGAATAAAAACTGAAAAGTAGTATTGTTTGAAAAGTATTGTTACGAAAGACTTGACGATTTTGATTTCGTAAAGAACAGTCAGTTTGTAATTCATGAAGGTTCTTTTTACAATGTAACTTCTACAAACAGTAAAATAACACTATTTTTATAACGAATATTCTAAAAACAGTTTAATAGTACTGTTATTTCATCGATTATTCTTGTAGCAATCCAATGGAGCTGTCACTCGTACCATCAAAGTCACTATTCGACAAATGTTCTGGAACAATCTTAGAAAACCGTCATTTGTTATTAACAATAACAATAACAATAACACCAAATACTATAATTGACAATAAGTAAATAACATCAAATAACCCAGAGCAGAAAAACTCTGTAGCGCACGAACAAAGTTCAGTCGATTACAGCACAGTTTCCAAAAAGCGCAATCTCTCAGAATATTTCATTGTGAATTACAGTGATAACATTATCTTCTGCAGAAGCCAACTCACTCCTATTTATAACTTTTGGCGATGGGGTTTGGTAGTAATTCCATCCAAAATCCCTTAGAAAGTTCTGGATGTGGGCTCCCGTACGTAGTAGAGATTCAAAACTCTGAAACACTAAAATACTAATTTTCGCGAAATTTTGTCGCCAAGGCTGATCTTATTGAAAGTAAATATATTGCCTGTGGAACTACTTTCAATTCAACAGGATAAACGACGCATGGGAAGAAAATTAAAGAGTGTAACGCAATGGGATAAATATCATGATTGAAATAAAGATGCTGATAGTTAATATTATTATTATTATTGAAGGATAGAGTAATTACTAATAACATTATTTACAAGGAAATTTTTAATTTATATATTTTTTTTTTATTATTTAAATGTTTACTTAAAAAAAGTAATCGAAATTTTGCCACTGGGCGATACTAGTCTTATTAAACAGATGTGACACATTCTTTCATGAAACAAGTAGATGAATTGAACTAGCCCTTCCCACGCAGAACATTTGCATAATAGTCACAACATATTTAACGTGATTTTTAAAAAAAAATAGCATTCACTGGAAAATTTCTGTTTCTCCCGCATTATTTTTTCCCGCTGGTAAGTTTATTTGTTTTTAGAATTAAAGTAAATTATTGTAATATTAAAATTGTATATTAATATAATGATTTCTACATACGAGATTTTGGACGTATGTGTTTCAGAACAAAATGTTAGTAGTCTTTCAATTTCTTTAAGAAAATGTGCATTTCATGTGTATTATATTAAATATAGTTGTAGCAGAAATATCTAGCAGCCGAATATATGATTTAATAAATTTGATCGGTAAGGAAAACCGGATAATACTTTATGTTATTATCGCATCGTTTCGACAAAATTTAGTCTTAACTGGTCCACTTTAAAGAAATATTAGACATAATGCTGAAATTTATTTATTTCTTATTTTTATAGAAATGTATTTTTTAATTTTGTTTTTAGTATATACATATATATATATATATATATATATATATATATATATATATATATATATGTATATAAAAGTATCACTAATATATATATATATTAGTGATACTTAAATATAATATGGAAAACTTCTGTTGACTACTTAAATTTTGTATTTACATTTGCCGGAGTATTAACATACTTCTTTTTTTTTTTTTTTTTCAGGTACATGTGTGTTTTCTTTTACAAAAGTTGTCTGATAGAAAAATGTTTGTAAGTAAATTGGATAAAAGTTATTACATTTTTTTTTTTTTTGTAAGTGTGTTTAAAATACTTTTAGATTTTTGTTGGAGAAAATATGGATATTGTATATATTTAAAAACATATATAGCAATACTTTGAATATGTTAATTAGAAAATCAAGTGTTTGGAAATTTAAATATAATATTTGATAGGCTTAATTTTCAATTATACATTTTTTTTTTTTTTTTTTTTTCTGAAAGTTATATTACAAAGTCATCCTTCAAAATTATTTAAATGTCTGTAAAATACAGAAAAAAAGTGTTTTAAAACTAAAATTAAAACATATTATATTTATAAGAATACACCTTATATAGCAGTTTAAAATATTGTGATTTTTATGTCGTAGTTCTGTTTAATTTTAAGCTTATTTAAAATGCATAAATCGTCGTTAAAGTGACAAAGGTTGGTTGGTTTGTCGGGTTTAACGGCGCACTTGTACTGCGCAAATGGCAATTTAAAGTGACAAAAGACGTTAATTTTTGATAAATTTATTTATTAGCCCATTGTATAAGTTGTTGCGCATTAATATAGGACTGTTCAAAGTTGAAAAATATGTAATTGAAAGTAACGTAAAACTAATTAACAAGGTAATAATTAATTTTTTTTTCAAAATATTTATTAATTTTAAAAACGCTAAATGCGCATTGCATTTGCTTCTGATACTTTTTTTTTTTTTATCTCTTTTAAGTTTTTTTTATATACCTATAACAAAATATAGTTTTTTTTCTTTCTTTTATTTACATTCATGATAACAAGGAAAAATCTTTTTCAACAGTATACATGATCTTAAGGAATTTTTTATGACAATATGCTCATATTTTAAGAAATTTTAACACTTTTGCGACCGCTGACGTGAATTCACGTCATTTGACAATCTTTAATACCGCCAGTAGGCATTTCTTTAGGTTACATATGTTACATTATTTCTTAACAATATTCCCAATATTCCTCTCTGTACTATCAAAGCACTATGGATAAAAATAATTTGATTAGGAAGACTATAATTGTAATGTATATTCATTTATATTATAAGTATCGATACATAAAACATTGATTTAACATAATGTAATATACAATAAGAACGCCCACAGGCAGAGCTTACTGTCAAAAAGACAAAATCATGCGGTCGCGAAAGTGTAAATAAAATATTATAATAAACTACATTTAATTCAAATGTATGTAAAGGAAAAAAAAAATCTAATTTTAGGCATATTTAACGAAATTAAGCAAATTACAACATTTATTTATAAGCATTTTAAACAAGACGCAACTTATTATTTACAAACATTTTACACTTGACGCAGGTTTCTTAAGTAATTTCGAGAAAATGATGTTTATAGTTTTCACTTTACCCCAGATTCAAATTTTTTTGCAAATATAACCACTTATAACTCGGCGTAGAATGATGACAATTTATGAATGCATTAAGCCCCGCATTACTATTTTTTTTTAATTTCACAACTATTATTTATGAGTAGTAATTATATGAGTAGAAGTATTACTATTATTTCTGAACAGTAAAGTTAAAATATCGAATTTTTAGCCCAAATTTGACGTTTTAAAAATCGACTGTTGCCCTTAAATTTAAAAATTCTTATAACGAGTATCATAAACTGTTAAATTAATCTTAAGCGTGCTCAGTCTGCAACAAAATTAGTAATAAAAAAATGAGATTGGTGATATGATCGATGATGCATAAAATTTTACAATTATTCAATTATAATTCGAAAAATTGGTTACAGAGACATGAATGGGTAACAAATGACGTGTGTGTAATGAAGAGTTTGCAATTGAAAATAAATATCTCTATTGATTGGCTGAAATAAGTATTTAAATGAAAAAAGAATAAATATATTTTTAATGATTTCAAGTTTTATTGTTTCACATGCTCAAAGCATTGCTACAGTTTCTTTTACTTTTTTTTTTATTATTATTACATATACATACTTGCCAGCAACCGCATTAATAACCGTACAATTGTTAGCGCCCACTGAAAAAACGCCCCTTTTCTCACATCACTATATTTTTAGAGTAAATCGCTCCAAATGTTGTTACGATTAAATAAACTAAAATTACTGTAAAAAAATATTGGTGTGAAAAATAAGGCGGATACTAAAAATTGTTCGGTTCATAATGATATGGTTGGAAAGTATGTATACGTCTAATGCATTGAAACATTAATTTAGTCGGGTTAAAGAAAAAAAAAATCTTGAATTGTAATTTTAGAGGCTTAAATTTATTAAAAAGGAAAACTTACAAGAAGATAGCAAATTTCATTATTATAATATTAGTAAACCATTGTATTATGTGTTTTTAAAAATACTGTTTGTGTTTTTCAGCATGTGATTGTTGTTTTAAAGAACATTGTACGTGACGATAAATATCACAGAAGGCTTAAATTTCAAAATGACGTTTTATACCCGAGTCCTTAAGTATTAGGAATTTGAAGGTGTAAAAGATCCTTGTTTTGTTCCATTCAATCGTTATTCACGAAAAAAAAAAAAAAAAAAAACTTTAAGATAATGCTAAAGTTTAGGTTAACAAATGTTTCCTGAGCACAAATGATAAATATATGTATAATGTCTTTTTATTATTTATTTATTTTATTTATTTATTTACTTATTTATTTATTTATTTTTTTTTTGAGTAGTTTGAGTAGTAGTGTTAGTAGTTTTGAGATATTTTCCCCATTGATTAAAAAGATTTAACATCTTCATATTTTTTTACTTCTTACATGCTTCTTAATATTTCATTTGTTACGAATAGAAAATAGCACAATTCGTTCGAGATAACCTAACAAAACCAGTGTGGTATATAAAGCCTCCACACACACAAAAATAACATATTCTAATATTATATCTTACAATAAAATCGAACACTTTATTTTTTATTGTATTTATAACCTTTTACTGTAATGATAACTAACAGAAATCAGTGCATAATCAATTCGCGTAATCTTTTTTTCTGATTATGTAAAACAGGTGATTTACTTGATAGTTTGTTCTCAGCTTCATATACTGCTTTTATATATATGGTGAATTATTTCTAAATAAAATATATTGATTGGTTACACTTCATTACTCTTTAGAGGTCATTATGGAATAACTCAATATTTGTCGGTAATGATCGAATAGTAATAAGGAATGGGTAATAGATAAGAGCCACTAAGTTGAGATAATTAATGTTGATAACCAGAAATGCAAGGAAATATTTGATTAGTAAGCGCAATTGCGTTCATCCCTTTCAGCACATGCTGATTACTCAGGTATTATGTAAGTAATATGTGATATCATAATTTTCATCTTCAAAAAATTTTAAACCGCAAATTTCGGCCTAATAAGCCTTAACGTGAAAAAAAAAAAAAAAAAAAAAAAAAAGACTGTAGCATGATAACCTTAAGAACCTAATCTATTCTAGCGAATATGATAAAGAATGCTTAATAAAAGCAAAATACAAACTACGATACTGAAAACTACAGTCAAAAGATGGTGGATCACCACTGGTGATGCAAACACTTATTTTTTCGTTATTTTATACAGAATTTTTCAAGATTTTATTTCAAATTTCTAAATTTAATATGTTTTTGCAAAAGCAATATTACCAGGGTAATCCAGAAATTGCGTCTTTTGTTATACAAAATGCAAAACGCGACATATATTGTAAACATAATTCTGACAAGTACATGAAACTTCTTTCACTTTTCTACATAATTACATTCAACGTTTAAACAATTGTTGTATATGTTAACGAACTTAAGAATTCCAATGTTAGACTTTTCTGTCGCCAGTTCACTAATCCACTTTATTAAAGTCTTTCTTGATCGGATTTTGTTGGTGATGAGTTTAGCGTGTCTCACGTCAACTAGCGTGTTATCAAGAGAGAATGCCAATAGCCTTAGTGGCATTAGTGCTCATCAGCCACGCTCTCTTGCTTAAAGGGAAAAAAAGCGAAATCCATCCGATTCATTTAACATTATAGAATATATCACTAATTTAATTTTTTGTCATTATAAAGGTGAATTTCCTTTTTTTTTTCGATGATGAGAGAGATTGCCACTGAAACAACATCCTCTTTAATTCCTGGAGTGAGCGGAGACACTCACGTTTCAATACCAGTCGTATTTCGTTCAAGAAATTTGTTAATGAACTTGCCTTATAAACTAGCGGCTGAAGAATAGGACAAGATAATTCTGAAATTCATGAACAGATACGAAAAATGCTTAAATTTCAGAGGTTGATATATAGAGAACTGAAGCAAACTGCAGGCATATATCAGAATTTTTTTTAATAAATATTCTGCTTTTCATTTTGTATAAAAAAACATAAATTTTATCTTTTTGACACTCTCGTATTTTCACACAGTTTGAAAAAGATTAATAGCTCAGAAATACCATTAAATACATTATTGAAAGGAAATATCTTTGTAAACTTATGTAAACTTATAAACGATTGATTATATAAAATCAAATGAGACGTAATATTTTTAAATACGTCACGTAGTTTTCATTATATTTTATGTTATTTACCTTTATTATACTTTTAAACAAATAACTCATTACACACATTACTCTACAAGGAAAAAAAAATCATAAAATGAATGTATGTAGATTGATACCAGTCTCGATATAGAGAACATATTTTGCTGTATTTATTTGCAATGCAAAAAATATTCCCTATGAAAAGGGTAACTGAAATATGTCGTATTCATATATTGCTGCTGTCAACAAAATATTATGTAAGAAATGTATAAGAGACCAAATCTATATGGCATTAAATTTGTTTATTTCAATTTTCTATACATTGTGCAATACAAAGAGAAATTATAATTAATACATTAGAGTCTCAACGGGTCACCATAAAGGGCTCATTAATAAGGTTGTCAACGGGTCACCTTAGGTTTTGTACGGGGCGCTACCGCCCCCCGGTGGTCGTTGGAGGCTGAGGAGGGGGTGGTGAATGTGCTATGTGTGGTAGAGATTGATATAAGCATGTTTTAGTATTCAATTTTTTTTTTTTTTTTTTTTTTTTTTTTTCGCGCACGTTATATTTTTTGCTTCTTAAGGGGGCGGCAGCTGTAAAACGGTTGAGAATCCCTCTTTACTCTTTGGTTACGAAATCAAGTAACACCCCTATAAACGCCCCTCAAAACACTTTTTTAGGAGCTTGTATGAACATTTTATTTTAATAGAAATGTATGAGCAATTAATGAATTCCTCTAATAAAATAAGTTCTACTTAGAATTAAAACATCCTATGTTATGCAAGTTGTTCATATATAATTCAGTTTATATGAAATAATGAAAAATAATAGTATGTACTAGATGACAATAAAATATTATACTGATATATTTAATTCTACAGAATTTTAAAGCAATGATAAAACCTCAAACAACGCTACAATCCAAGACAAAATGTTTGCATCGTAATTTTATTTTATTTTCCCGTTTTAGATGACAGCTGGAATTAAAAATATTATTAATTTAGTTCAAGCAGCATACTTCAAAATTACAGCGCGTGAGAAATTGAGGAAATTATTGCTTCATTAGTCTTTAATCTTTGTAAAAGAAGTTGAATACAGGAAGCGTGTTGACGTTTCAAAATAAGATTAAATAAAATATGTGCTTTTACAAAATTTCCAGTCAGATTAATGTTTCAAGAATCACGATTTAATAGTTTTATTACGATAAACCCCTGCTTAATTTGAAATTTTTACAACATTGTTACAACCAGATATTAATATGTAACATTTATATATTTAGAAATTTAGGAAATATGTTATTTAAAATTAATTACATTTATTTCAATGTCGCATTAATTTAAGGATTATGTTTGAAAGTATTGTACAGTGAATAAATTTGCATTATATAAACTTAATACGGCTTATTGTTATGTACATTGTTTATGTATTTATCTATTACGCATGTTGCCTTTGCAATGGAGACTTATTAAAAACTATTTCATACTGTTTAAACAGCTATATACACTGTGCTAAGTGAAATCCGAGAAGAAATAAGTATCTACTATTCCTTAAAAGCTAGAAAAAAAAAATCAATCAAGATTATATCAATTGATTTATGCAATTAAAACAAAAGTAACTGAGATTTTATAATGAAGGTGCATAAAGACTATTGCAGGAAAAAATTGTTTTTGATAAATAAAATTGAAATAATTTTTTAATGTAACATAGAACAATCCCATCAGGTAAAGGTAAATACTAAATTTACCAGTTTATATTTCCAGAATGTTTAACAAGTACTATAGCAAATATATAATACTTCATCTTTTACATGAATAAACCTGCTAACTATGCTAGTTTATCCATAATGGTATTAGGCCACGCCTTTTTCTCACACCAGAATAGTTGTAGAGTAATATTTCACAATATGTTCTCCTGATAAAATAAGGAAGCTATTGCTCTACAACTATTCTGGTGTGGAAAAAAAAGGCGGGGCCTAATATCATTATGGATAAACTAGCATAGTTAGCAGGTCTACCTGAATTGAATAAACAAATCTAAAAGTCCTATGAGAGTTTGAAATTATTTTTACCAGTTTAATTACCACGTTTATTTTAACTCTATGGAAACTATGAGAAAGGAACTTAAATAATAATGCATGTATTATTCTACCACGTTTCTTGAGAACATGGAAGCCTCTGCGCAATTGCTGTGTCGACGAGTCCAGTATTAAATTAAGGGAGATAGTAATATGATTCAGGAAAAAAAAGAGATAAGTGAGCACGGAACTACTGGGTGCATTCCAAATCCAAAGCCGTCGGTCATTTTGCAACTCCTCCAAGCTTTTGAATTCACTGCTACTTTTAGGAAACATGGTTACACTATACACTGAATAGTCAGAAGAAAACACTGCTTCAAACAAATTTTGTCATCAACTATCGTAAAAACATGTGGTCGGGGCCGATATATTTCTAGTTACCTTTTGTTTTTGACGCCATTTCTAGATTTTGCTTAGGGAATCAACTACAAATTGACACTAGCATTTTTTTTTTTCTTTTTTTTATTGTAACCTTTTTTCGATTTTTTTTTTTTTTTTTTTTTTAATTTTTTTGGATCAAATCATCTTGGAAAATTTAAGTGAAGTATAGTTTACATATCTCTATCAATTTTTCATAGTATTATAAGCTGTCCATTTATGGGGATGCTTTTTTCGTACTGTCTTGATCTCAGAAATTTGAATGTGGAGTAAAAAAAAAAAAAAAAAAGTGTTTCCTACTGAAAAAAAGAAAGCTGATGCCAATTTTAATACCAAGCTCCCCTTTCAATAAATATTTAGGTATATCATTATGAACTAGAAGGTATTACAACTCGATTCACACTGACAGCATATTTATCCGACATATTGAATAAAATGAGTTTTTTTTTTTTTAGGACTGAGGGCCTATTAGTCTCAGACAGCGATTTTTGCGTTGTCGTTCTCGATAGTTGGACATTTGTCGAAATCATTTTTCGATAGTTGGACATTTATTGAAATCTAAAATTTATCGAAAATATAATTGAATAATTTGAAAGCGATGTTATAATTGGGAAGAAAAAAAAAACTAATAGCCCTCCGTCCTAAACTAAATTGTGCTTTTGCCAGAATTTCATCAAAATCATTTTTTTTTTTTTAAGAAAAAGAAAAGAAAAATTACACAGTATCGTTACAAACGACATCGATTTTTTTTACTTTTTTCTAGTGAAAGCATATTTTATATTATGGTTGAAAAAATTAAAATAAAGGCAACAATTAAAAATGTAGATGTCTATTTCAAAGGAGGAAATGTGCTGTCTCGATCCACTCCTGTAGAAAAGTGTGGAATGCTCCGGACATTCCCGTATCTCATCAGCCAATGAGATTAGAGCTTCCATATTTGGTATATCCCTAATAAGGATTTTCTCGCCAAGGTCGCCAAAAAAATCGCCAATGTAGGAAAAAATCGCCAAATTTGGCGCCAAATCCATTACCTGCCTTATTGGGGCTTTTTAATGCGTTTTTAAGGGAAAATAAGGCTATTTTAACGCTACAACGACTAGAAATGCACAAAATTAGCACTTTATCAACTTACTAAGCCTCTTTGAAAGAATTTATACAAAAATAAACACAGTTATTTACAATTTTGTAACAATATCATACTGTAAACAAAGTATTTTTATTACTATTATTATTATTATTATTAACTTTGTGTTTCATTAAATATTTTGAAAATAATTTGAAAGTTTATCGGAAAGGAGGAAACATGAAAGAAAACTCCATAATCGCCAAAGAGCTGTCCACGAACGGAAAGGCGCCTATTATTATTATCTGATATGCAGATTTTATTTTTATTTATTTATTTATTTTTTTTTTTTTCGAATTGTGCATTAAACTAAATTTGAGTTAACTATAAGTTAGAATGTGAGCGTCAAAATGTTGTCTTTAAAAGCCTCATTAATGAATACGAACAAAAACATAGAAAACGGAGGTGTTATATGTACTCGCTTATATCCGTAAATTCTTCATTGAGTTGTCCATTCATAAATTTTATTAACCCGTAACAGGGGAGGTGAAAAAGTAGGACATAACAGGGGACGTGCGGTCTCAGAGACCGCGCTACATTATAATTTTTAAAAAATTAACTAATTGAAATATGATCTTGATATTTGATTCGGATATTCTTTGAACATTAATTTCTCAAAATAAAATATTTTTTTACGTTTTAAAGCGAAATAAAGTTTTCCCTAGAAACTTTTCTAACGGCCTTAAATTTTTGGATAAAAATCACATGCTGCAATACATTTTATAAAATTCATGAAAAAGATCGCATATATTATAGATTAACTATTTTATTTATATTATTTAATATGCAAAGCAAGTTATAACAGAAGAAAATTGAAAGTATTACAATACAGAAAAATTTTGACAGTACCTGAAATATCATTATCTCACTGACTCGTGGGAAGTAAAAAATTAGTCCTCGTCTCCTTTAGCACATTCATTACATAACTTTTGTGAACATTCCAAGCAAATAGGATCTTGACAAGATAAACAGAAATATGCTGTCTTTCTTTTTTTGCTTGGGGGGCACAGACGACAAGTTTTCCTTGACTTTCCTTTTGTTTCTTTTGAGCACTGCCCCTTATCCAGGGACTCCGCTTCTTTTCCCAAAATCCGCTTTATCGTCAGACGCAATTCTCGGGTTATTCTTGGATTTTGAAATCTTGTGCGCAATACAGGTAGAGCTAATCGTTTCGCTAATTCTTTCAAAAACTCCATCCTTGTCATAACAGAGTTTTGGGAATAACTTTGATGCAAAATATAAGCATTTACCGTACTTATATCTAATAAGTGGTAGAAAAGGTCCATGGGCCAGCGCGTTGTTCTTCTACTACAGGAATAGACAGAACATTTTTCATCCAAGGTATCAACTCCTCCTTTGGTTCTGTTATAAAAGGAAATAATTTCAGGCTTTTGTATTTCTGAATCTGTTTCTATTGAATGGTGCATTGATGACATCAGAACCACAGCTCTCCTTTTCTTTGGAATGAAAGAAATCAAGGTAATGTCCTTAGTAAATCCATACAATGTCGAACTCACTTCTCTGGACTTACATGGAAGAAATTCTCTCGGAATTTCTTTCTTATTTTTTTTAACAGTGCCAACGTATGTTAGTCCATTTTTCAACAATTCTGTAGTAAATTCTATGGAAGAAAACCAATTATCGGCTGTTACATTCCTGTTCGTGTTAAAAATTGGCTTGCTCAAACGTAGAACAGCTTGACTGGGTTTGCTAAATTTCTTCCACCTCTCTTCAATGCTAATTCCATCAGTGTCTTTTCCACAATAAAGATATGCATTGTAGGCATAGTTATTTCTTGCATCAGTCAAACATAAAACTTTTAATCCATATTTCACAGGCTTTTGAGGCATGTACATTTTAAAGCGGCACTTACCTCTAAATCCAACAAGCATTTCATCAATGCAGACGCAGGTGCCTAAAGTATACGCTTTCTGTGAGTTTTGGATGAACAAATTCATCACTTCAAAATAAGCGCAGCCGGATCAGCTTTCTTTCGTTCTTCTCTGTCATCATGATTATCAAATCGCAAATTGGATAATAAAAATTTAAATCGCTTCATTGTCATTACTGCACGAAAAATATCACGGCCAGTTCCATCCGTTGCAAATAAACATTCCATATCTTCGTGATTAGATTTGAAGACTGATGTGTAAATGAGTAAACCCAAAAGTGCTTTCAGTTCATCGATGCTGGTGTTGTCAACTTCACCTTTAATTGGACCACAGATATTTTTTCTTCTTCTTTCAATTTTTAAATTTGTCCACTTCATAACGATGTTTAAAAGTTCATCAGTAAAAAGTAGTTGCCATAGATTTTTTGGATTTGAATTCTCAATTTTTCCGTAAGGTCTTAATCCAGGAAGTCTCACGATATTATGGGCTGGAGTTCTAACTTTTATATTAGGAGCAACGGATGACCATTTGAAGCGATTTTTCCCATAGTAGAATTTTTTTTCAGAATCATTTTTTTCTGGATCAGAAAATTCATCACTGTCTCAAGAAATTTCAGAGTCTGTTGAGTGAGAACTTTCACAGAAATCTTCTTCACAGGTATCTTCATCACTAAAATCACTTCCAACTTCATTAAGAATTTTTTGCACTTCTTCAGAATAATCCCGATCAGAAGGATAAATTATTCTCCCCGTACCTAACTTCAAAGCCATTGTAACACTTCAGCCAAAAATTCTAACGCAGAGGGGAAGGTGCGGTCTCGGAGAACGCTTTCGAAGAATTGAACCAGATTCAATAGCCCAAGCGTTATGAAATGCCGGGATCAGGTTGAAAGTCACGAAAGGGAAAGCTACAGGACGATTCCATTCAAACGGGCAAAGCATGCAATAGGGGTGATAGGAAGAACCTAGTGTGCGGTCTGTGAGACCGCACCTCCCCTGTTACGGGTTAAAAAAAATTAATACATCATTCTTCTAAATAATAATAATAACAATAAAAATAATAAAATCATTTCGAGTGACATTCAAACACATTTTTAAATTTCACGTTAAAATAATAATTTCCAATACATGCTATAGTATTATAATACAATAGTCACAAAGAAAAAAAAAAGAAAAGCAGATTTTTTTTTCAAACATATTAAATTACTACAGAATTTGTTTCAATCTCTTTGTGAAATAGTGTTATGGATAGGAAATCTTAGGAGATTTATCATCTTTCAAAAAAAAAATACTCATTTTGACTTGCTTGTTTGATTTATCATAAATCGAAAACTTTTGCTTACTATGAAGTAAATGTACTTGTGTATTGTAGTACTAAACTGAATAATATGCAACTACTTTTCAACATAAAACGATTTTTTTTATATATATATAATAAAATAACAAAACGTATTATTATAAAAAAAAAAAATAAAAAAAAATAAAAAAATAAATATTTCGTGTTCACACAGTCAGTGTTGCCATTTTTTCATCATAAAATAACAAAACGTATTATAAAAAATGAATGAATAAATATTTCATGTTTACACAATTAGTGTTGCCATTTTTTTTAATAGCATAAAATAACAAAATGTATTATAAAAAAAAAATAATAATAATAATAAAGTAAATAAATATATCATCTTCAAACTTTCTTTTTTTTTTTAATAGTCACCAACAATTTTTAGAAGTGATATTTCATTTACATAATAAATTATTAATCTTCGAAGTAATTGGGAAACTGCTACATTTAAAATTGAGCAGTTAACACAGAATAAAAAAAAAAAAAAAAAAAAAAAATCACGAAATCTGGTAACACTGCACACAATGTAACATATTTTTAAATGTACAAGAAAACCTTTATATTTTTATTAAATTAAATCTAATGAAGTCATTTTTTCTGTAAAGTTCAAGTTTGAAAATATCCTTAAACATTTAATTATAAAAAAATAAATAAATAAATGAAATAAATGAAATAATTGAAATAATTGAAATATTTATTTATGTTTATGTACCATAATATAAAATAAAATATTTTGTTCCAATTATTGGAACAAATGTTCGGTGAAAAATTATTTCTATTTATGGCATCTATGGAAATTATATAGTATTTAAAAATTTTTATTAATGATTTGGGAAAGTTTAAATATAAGAAATAGAGAAAAACATATTTAAAGATTAATATTAAAAGGGAATGACTTAGTTACTTTTTACATTATAAGGGTGTTGCTTGCGATTAGATTTTAATGCGGTTTGTATTAAAATGTTGATAAAATTCTGAATAATAAAAAAATAAAACAAAAATGTGCAAAGGTCTTTTTTTCTTCTTAATAAAAATAAATTAAACATTTAGAAAATAATTACAGGAATGAAAAAAAATATATATATACGTAACCTTTTGATACGAAATATGGATTGATTAAAAAAGAAAATATATTTTACAGAACAAAATAAAGGACAATCAGAAAAAAATGCGTAACTCACTATAATAATAGTATTTACCCAAGTAGCACAGTATGGTATTTTCAACGTTGAACAAACGGCAATGCATTCCGTTGAATGACCGTTTTTCCGCAACGTTAATAATCTGAAAATATGTCTCGTTGATTTCCTCATCTTTCAACGGTTGTTTTAATACATTTTACAACGCAAAAAAAACCGTTGTAAAAGGGTTGTACGAAATCGCAATACTATCGTTTTTTTTATAACCTAAAAAAACCGTTGTAAAAGGGTTGTACGAAATCGCAATACTATCGTTTTTTTTATAACCTAAAAAAAACAGTTGTAAAATGGTTGTTCAGAATCGCAATACTGTCGTGTTTTTTATATCAGTTTTCAACGGTTTTTCTTATGTCTTATAAACGTTGAAATACAAAAAAAAAGAGCTAGCTCTATATATCCATTGCGAATTTTCCTTTCTAATAAATATTGCTAAATAAAAAATAAAATAAAAACATCCCTTGTAAAAAGTTTTGCAACTTTTTTTTTTTTTTTTTTCCTTAACGGCTTTTCACTTTACCGTCGCCGGAAGCCCGAGCCAATGTTATTCTATGGGGAAATTTTCTTTGGAAATAATTTATTAACATATAATACATATTTTTAAATTCTGTTTTCACATTCTGAAAATTCCGAACTGTTAAATTGACTGACCTTTTTTAAAAATGTATTTTTTTTTATTTTTAATATTTTATTTTGAAATTGCAAAATGAAAAAATTTCACCTATTGAAAATTCGTATTTTGCAGCTTCAAAATAAAATAAAATAAAAATAATTTTTTAAAAAAGGTCCGTTTAATTTAACATCTGAGAATTTTCAGAATGTGAAAACAGAATTTAAAAATATGTATTACTTAATTAGTTATTTGTAAAGAAAAATTTCCCATAGAATAACATTAGCTTTGGCTCCGGCGGCGAAGAGTAAAGCGGGCCCTTAATTTTTAGACCCTTTATTACTTTTTTAAGACTCAATGTAAGAAAATACTAGATTCGTAAAAATTTTCAATTTCTGTTTTTCGAGGGATATACAAGTTTTGAAGAGTCCAGAACACTATTTTAAAAAACGTCTGTTGGATAAAAGTTTTGTCCGAACTGTATCTCAGGAACTTATTGCACATACATATAAAATTATATGAATTTCATATAAAATTACATGCAATTGCATCTTGACATAAATACATTATTGATTTTTGGTACAAATGGCCCAATGGTGGTGCTACCATATTCCAATTTCTCCCACTTAATGGAACGCTATATCTCAGGTTCTATTGTGTATAATCAATTGCATATAACTGCACAAATATACATCATAATTTCACCACTTATTCATGCTTTTCAAAAGTTGATACCTGAAATTCACGATATCTTTGCAGTCAGTTACCAAAATATTCAATTATTTGACTTATAATCAATGAAATCTATGTTCTTTTCGAAGCTGTATCCCCAAATACTGAAAATCTTTGCCACTAACTGATGAAATTCGGACTTTCTTCTATTATGAAACACTATGCTGATTAAATTCGGATGCAGATAGGCCGATAGGTGGCGCTGTTGTGCAGCAATTTAAACTGTGAATAGGAAAGCAAAATCTCAACTTCTTTTAGCATATATAATTGCACTAAACTTGACATAGGAGACAACCAATATAAAAACGAATACTGAATTAGTTTGAGTGTGTATCAGCTGACAGGCGTTGCTGTCTTTACTCACTTTCTGCTATTTTTATATGACTACATCTCAACTACTGTTAATTAAAATTGTTGCAAATTCTGTATATGAAATCTTTATTCTGAGAAGCTATATGAAACTTTAGTGCATGTTAAATAATGGCAAGTGGCAATTTTAATCTCCTCCTATTAGTCAATTGTTTATGGTGTTTGGTGCAATTTAAATCAACAGATGCTGAGATGTAGCTATGTGGAAAAGACACTGATTAATAGCAACACTATCTGTCATCAGATACAGTTGGCAGCAAAAGTATAAAGCAATAGCCAATAATTCCCATACCAAAAAAGTACACTTAATACTGTTTTGTTAAATAAATCCTTATTGAATCATGTTCTTAGACTGATAATAAGAACATGACTCGACAAGGATTTATTTAACAAAGTAGTATTAACAGGGGTCAAAGCAATCAAATAGGAAAATATAGGAATTATTTTTCGCAGACTTTATTTACAAAGTCATTTAATCATTGTAAATTACGGAAAAGAAATCAAAACATTTAATTTCACTAACACATGGTTGAATACGTTTTGAGGCTGCGGTCAGTGCCTATTTAATGAACTGGGCACAATAAAAATAATCTGGTGTGTCACTCACACGACTTTCCCTTATCCTGAAATTTAATACTATAAATACAGGTTGGAGATTAAGAGGTAAGATAACGATGCTATGTAAAACAATTAGTTTTATATGATAATTAATTCTGTGTGAGGGGGGCTGCCGCCCTCCTTAAACCCCCGTTTCATTAATGCACCTACATTTACATAGAATTTAATTCTGTTTTTTAAAAATAATTTATTAAAATAATTTAAAAAAATTATCTTTTATGATAATGCAGACGATTTCCATATTAGAGAAGTAGTATAACACTAAATATCCAAAAAAAAAAACTCCATTTTATCCTCAATAATTTAAAAAAAAAAGTTTTTTTTCGTTAAAAGTAAAAAAAAAAATCGATCTGTTTTAAATTATTGCAGATCGATGGTTCAGCCATTCGTTTTAAGATATTGGCGAGCTCTTTTGAAAGATACTCATATTCGTTTCATTTGGCTTAGTGCAGTCTATAGACGTTAAACTCTACTTACCTGCAATTTCACCCATAGGCGAAATTTATTAGAATTCTCTTGATTTTTCCTGTACACGAACCATTTGCTTGATCTTAAAAAGCTTACTGTAGCATCCCTATATGATACACATTTAGAATACCAAGTTTGGAATGTCTGCTACTATTTTTTCTTGAGATATGCTAATAACAGACACACAGACCAACCACTAAAAACATGATTTTCGTATTCAGGAGACCTCAAAACGTGTAAATAACAAAATCTCACTTTCGAAAATTTGACCCAAAAACTATACTTTCTCTACCTTATGCGTAAGAGATAATAAAAAATAAATAACAAGAATAAGTGAAAATATAAAATGGTAATAGAATTATAAATTCTTTTAATGATTGTACAATTTTTTTTTTTTTTTGTGCTATTTGTTAAGCTTCAAGTAACAATACGTTCACATTAGGATATATATATCTTTTATTTTAAATTACTTTTTTTTATATCATTTGTTCGAAGCCACGAGGAAAAATTTGTTTTACTTTTCGTCATATTTTCTGTTAAATTACCCTTTTTAAAAATTCTTTTGTGCCTTCCATACCACAAGTAAGGTTTTATTTATCAGTAAGTTATTGTACAGTGTAACCATGTTTCTTAAAACCAGCAGCGAAGAACAGTCTAAAAGCTTGGAGAATTGACTGACAGCTTGGGATTTGGAAAACATCAACTCATTCGGCGCTCTCTTATAGTTTATTTTCCCTGAATCAGATGACTATCTCCAATACTTTAAAACTGACTTGTCGAGTCAATACTTGCACAGAGCACCATGGTCTCAAGAAATGTGGTCGATGAATAGCTGTAAATTGAAAGTCTCGAGTCCAGTGGATTATACTGGAGTTGTGCATGAAATTAAGTAGATTCTTATTATAAAAAATGTTTACGAATCAAATACTTTCCTCTCTTTTTATATAGAGAAAAATAAAAATAGTGCTTTATGAACTCTACAAATATTTTGAAGCTGTTTTGCCATTTTCCAACTTTGGAACTGGGCCTATAAATTAACGTTGGAAAATAAAGCATGTTTCTAATATGCTTAAAATTAGTTGGTATTGGTGAATTTTGTATAATTTCTCATCATTCTAATAAACGAGGTCATACAGGAATTGAAAAGTTCCTATATTTTTGTTGACTTACTATATATTGTCAGCACTATTTTTAAAAAGAAATTTTTCTTAATTTATAAAATTCGTACAAGCTGTTTCTTAAAAATAATAATAACAATAATAAAAATAAATAAAAAATAGAAAACTACAGTATGAAAAGCAATGAATTTTGTCCATACCTTACTTACTCTAATTTGCTGCATGTTATTGACATCAATATTTCAGTGTCAAACATTCCTAAAAATTTTCCTATCTAAATAATCTTTATGCAAGTTCAGGTGCAATATTGAGCATTTCTCTCCAACTTGTATGTTGTTAAATAGATCATAATCTAGGTTTTTCGAAATAGTACCCAATTTGTCAATTTATTCAGTAATTCATAAAAAATCAAGTTAAGTGAAAATTAAGGCTGCTTTTGAACAATTAACCAAATTATATTATTTAATTTTAAAATACATTTAAAAAATAAAATTAAACAGTCGTAAAATATGTATTTGGGGCGAGTAACTTCTCATGTGTAAACTGAGAAGGTGCAATACCATTGTCTACAGTAAAATACTCAAATTGAGGATATTATGCGTTTGATGCAGTAAAGCTCCTATTAGAAAATTTTTGTGTACAGTTATATTGCTGAGAGTTGACTGAAGGTGCATTTTTGTTAAAAATTGATTTTGTGAAGGTGACTCTTTGCCAAAAGTTGATTTTGCAAAAGTAAGTGCCTCAGTCAATGCGTCACTAAATTTCTTTTGGATTAATCTCCATTTCTTTTGTGCATGTCTCATGGGCAGGGGTATGCCGATTTAAATAGGCTTGATTAAAATGACTGATTTTTTTTTTTTTTTTTTAATCAAAAATAAAATTTTATAATTTTGGGGCAATATGTAGTTTTATCTAGAATATAAGAAAACTTGAACAAACTTGTTGTTTACATCAAATACACCTCCCCCCCCCCCGAAAAAAAAAAAAAGATTCTTTCAATTTTCCAGAACTCTATTTTTATCTTCTATTCTTATTTAGAAGCTAACTAGTTTCATTTGCAGCCTAATCTTTTTATACAAAGCCTTAAATTCTCTGCCCTAGGTTTTTATTATTATTATTATTTTTTTTTTTTTTTTAAGGGATAATAAATATTGTATCATCTGTTCTGAAGCATTTGATTTGTCTGTCCATCATTTTTAACTTATTTCTAATTCACTATGTTTTTTAACTGGTCAAGGAATTCCTAAGCAATTTTTCCTTTTTTACTTAGGCTTTTATAAAATTAGAAATGAAATGGTAATGGCCTAAGCTAGTTGTTTCAGTTTTCTTAATTTTTTAAAACTTAATATAATATTATATATATAATTGAATTTCAATTTAATTGAATAATTATTCTCCAAAAAGTTTCTCTTCAAAAAATTTCATAATGTGATATTCAAGATTTAATATGCACAATTTAATGACAATAATAATAAAAACATTAAAAAAATATTGATCTTATATGCTTTTAAGCTATTTACACTTAATCATTTATTTATTTATCATTATTATTTATTTTTTTTTTTCGGGGAAAGGGGGGGGGATTAAAATGTACCTATGTTGGCTAATATTAAAATTTTTCCTCTTTTTTTTTTTTTCCTTTAAATATCCATAATATATATTTTTTAATTTAGTTTATATTTATTGCTTCTTATATGTATTCACATTTAAATTTAAAAAAAGTTTTCATGCTTAATTTCTTAACATTTATTTTTAGTCGAATAATGTAAATAAAACAAAAATAAAATTTTAAAAATCCGATTTAAATAAAAAAAAAATCATTTTTTCACACCTTGCTCATGGGTGATTGTGACTAATTTTAAAATCCTGAAATTACCAAAAAAAAAAAAAAAATCAGGGCATGATCAACAATTTTTAATGATTGTTACCAATAAAATACTTTCCTACTTATTTAGTATTTGAAAATCTAAGGAATTACCAGCCAATTACAAAATATGTACTAATTTTTCACTATATTACAGTTTTCTCTTAATAGTCACTAAAAAAATTATTGGAAAATATCCTGAAACTAGGAAGTACATTATGCAAAATTTCCTGAAACCAGGAAAAATTCCTACACAAAATCACCCCTAATCCCTGTAAAAAAGAACTGAAAATAAGCTCACAATACCAAACATGATTCTTTTTACTCCCATTGCCTGACTTCTGTAGGTAATGGAAGTGTTGTATTTGATCTGGAAATTTGATATAGAGTTTTCACCTGATTATGTTTTACGGTCCGAGTCAAAAAAAAGTTTTTGGCAATTGATCAGTGTGTGTGTATATGGGAAATCTGGCTATTACACCTCCAGAACTAATACAGAACTATGGAACTTTAGAATTGAGTCAGGTCTCATTTACAGATGAAATTTACAAACTTGTGGTTTCACACTAAATTTTCTTTTCAGTTAATAAAACCATTTAGTATATGTATACCATACCTATATGTATGTATACCTAAATATAAACAAGTTATTTTTACATATGCTTGACTGGTATATATTCAATTGTATGATGCTCATGTAATTCTAAAGTATGGATCCTTAATCCTCCCTTAACCCTGCTGCTGTGTTCAGGTCCATTTTGACCCAACATCGACATACATGAAAATTATGCAGACTACACTCAGTAAAAACGTTATATAAATTTAATAAAAAAATAGGAAATGAAATTTTGGCTATACACCGTGTCCCAAAAGTTTAGACAATCAATGAAATTTGTCCCCAGAAGCCAGAGCCAATGTTATTCTATGGAGAATTTCGCCCCATTATAACTTATTAACTAATATATGTTTTTAAATTCTGTTTTCACATTCAGAAACTTTACAACTATTAAACAATTTATCGCATTCTAAAAATTATTTTTTAAAATTTTTATTACTTTATTTTGAGGTTGTAAAATGCAAATTTTTACAGTGTGAATTTTTTTATTTTTGAGCTTAAAAATGAAATATTAAAAATAAAAAAAAATCAATTTTTAGAAAGCGATAAATTGTTTAATAGTTTTGGATTTTCGGAAAGTGAAAACAGAATTTAAAAATACGTATTATTTAATGAATTATGGGGCAAAATTTCCCATAGAATAACATTGGCTTCGGCTTTCGGAGACAATAGGCAGAGAGTCCCCTTAACATAAAAAGTTATTACGTACAATTAAAATTCGTGAGATAGGTAATAAATAAAAACAGTTTTGCTGATATACACATAAATTATATAAAAATTTGCTGTCTTAAAAGTATAGACACCTGCAAGTGTTTTTGGTTTTACATTTTTAAAAGTAACTAAAAACTTGCTTTTAATATTGCATTGCCGCGACACTTTATAACATCCAGTACACGTTATTCCATAGAATTAATTAAGCATTGCATTACAGAATTGCATTATTTCATACCACACTTTGCCAATTGCAGTTTTTAAGTCATTTACATATGTATATTCCTTTCCATTTTCATATATTTTACAAGATAAGATCCCCCATATATTCTCCATGAGATTCAAATCTGGACTAAGTGCTGGCCAGCCTAATAGTGTGATTTTGTTTTGATAAACCACGTTTTCGTTGATCTGGAGGTATGGATGGATGCCACAGATCTTGTTGGAAAACAGTCTGGTCCTGCTTGGCAGTAAATTGGTACGTAAAATATCCTGATAATCCTCCGATTTCATTTTTCTGTCCGTAAATCGGAGAATGTTTGCCCGTTGAAACAAAATCCTCCCCAACTCACTACGGATTCTCTGTCTTGTTACCTGCTGAAACAGTTCGATTCTTTTCTTAGGTCATGCCAGTAAAATTTATAATCGTGAGGGACGTCCAAATTCCATTTCTTTTCGTCACTGAAGATGCTAAAAAGCCACTTTTCACCGACATATGCATTCTTGCCCACTTTAGACCTGCATCTTTATGTCTCTGCTTTAAGCAAGGTTTTGCTTTCATTCTTCTGTAAACAATGCATTTTGAAGCTTTAATTCTTCTCTGAACAGTACTTTTTGAAATTCTGGAAGTTGATGCAATTGCACGCACAGATAAATTATCAGCTGAAGCCTTTTTTAATAACATTCTATCATCACATAACGTTTTCTTTAGTCTTCTAACTCTCTTTCGAGTATTCCATGTTCCACCTGATCTTAAAACTCTATAAATACTGCTCAAGGATCTCTTTATTTTTCTCGATATTTGTACAGGATTTTGTCCTTGCGCTTTTAACTGTAAAATCTTAACAATTTCATCTTTAGTAATTTCTTCAGAACACGGCATTTTTATCCAAATATGCAGGAAGTGTTTTTTCTGAATCACTAACAAAACAATACATTAAACTCAAAAAATTATTATGCTAAAAATATAGCAGACGATATTTCAATTAATGGCAAAAATTATTCTGCATTTATAGAAGCAGATGACAACAAAAATGTTTTATTCTGTGAACAAAAATGTAAAAGAAAGCATGTAATTCTGTATTGTGTTTATACTTTTGGGTTAGCAAATTTTTATATAATTTAATGTACATTTTATAATTTCAAACCTTTGATCATAAGTTATATGTGTATATCAGCAAAACTGTTTTTATTTATTACCTATCTCACAAATTTTAATTGTACCTTATAACTTTTTATGTTAATGCAAATTTTATTGATTGTCTAAACTTTAGGGACACAGTGTATATTGAAATTAAAAACTTTTAGCCTCATTTGGACGCCATACTCATTACTTTTATTTTCTTAAATATTTTTACAATCCGAAAACTCACAACTTACATTTGTTCTTATTTTCCAAAATTTTTTGCTATTTTTTAAATTGGTTTTTAGAGCTTAAAAAGAAAAAAAAAAAAAAAAAAAAAAAAAGTTAATTGTCTCTGTTGAAATAATGGAAAATTGGCAGGTATGTAGGACAATTAACTGGTCTTTTCTAAAGAAATCTTGCTTTGGTTTGCTCATTGTGGGAATAACCAACCCTGTTTAACACTTACCACAATCTGAAGTGTTTTTGGTTCCCTATTCAACTGTATTTATACAGTCTTGCTTCAAATTTCTACAAATGTGTTTGTAGGCATGTTTAACTTTTGTTATTGTCATATCAACTTTACTGCTGTCACTACAGTCTTCTCCATTTTGGTGAGAGTATTTTATTATGTTTTTCTTAACTCTTTATACATATATGCATTCAACTACATTTGAAAGAAATGAAAAAAAAATTTATTATACACATAAGGTTTACAATAAGAAAATTCTTCAAATATTTTTTTTTTTACTTCTCTCAAAATACTTATTTTTTAGTGGTGCGTATTTTAAAAACAGTTTTATACGATCCTCAACAATGTTTTCATCGTATCTGTCACCCATTTTAGTACGTACAGCATCTGAAAAAAAAAAAAAAAAAAAAAAATTATGAACTTACAGAATGAAAATGGAAAATGTTTTATAATTTAATGAATATCAAAAACAATTACTGCACCAGCATTAAATATACACTGCCCTTTATATCACCACACTGGAGTGGCAAAGTCAAATGATCCATTGTCCGAAAGAGAACCTTGAAATTTTAGCCATGTTTAAGGACATTACTTTTTATTGCTCTTTTACAAAAGAGACCCCAGTTCTACATGCAATTATCGCAGTAGGAGGTTTGTCAGGGTAGAAAACTGCTCTTAAAGATTAGTGGCAACGCAAATCACACATCAAAGTAATTTGAATAAAAACTGCACTTGTCGCATTGAAGTCGCTAGTGCTTTTTAGACTTTTGAAATTGCAGTGCCAGTAGCTCAGCCTGGAGGATTTTTCTGTGGCATCAGCATTAAATCTTGATCTATCTTTGGTGTTTTAAATGAACCATGTGTGCATTTACAGTTAAAAAAAATTATTCCAGATCCTTGAAATCAAAAGTAATAATACTTGTAATATTCCAAATTATATCTCTTTGTGTTGTGCCTCTCAAGCAGTAAATGATTCTCCATACTTCTGACTGGGTTGGTTGTAGGTTTAAGGCTGATTATGGTCTTAGGACTAAGGCTGAATTGCCACTCATGAAGTCTTTC
Organism: Salticus scenicus; assembly: GCA_963930645.1. Lineage (NCBI taxonomy): Eukaryota > Metazoa > Arthropoda > Arachnida > Araneae > Salticidae > Salticus > Salticus scenicus. The sequence continues at coordinate 122,362,393 of OZ005659.1, read as the reverse complement.
TAAGAGGTCCTAGCGTGTATTTACACAGTTTCGAAGAAAACTCTGAACGGCTGTCTATGAGTGCAACCTGGGATTGCACCTGACATTTCCCATCTACCAGCATTGAATACAGAACCACTGGTGGTCTGCTTCTGATTCATTGGGAGAAATCATTTCAAAGATATATTGCCTTCATTGATTCAAACACTGGAAAGCAAGTCAATCATTTATGTCTACTTTTTTTAAATATGTATATGAATAACTCATTTTCATTTGCTGTCACTCAAGCATTTTTTTTATATGGCAGAAACTTTACACATTTCTATACTTTCCAACATTTAAAAGATTACTAGGTTTTATTTTGCTTAGAATAAAATACAATTATATCTTTCCTTTTACGGAAAACTAATGCTTTAATTTTTTTTTAAACAATGTAGCAGAAAAACAAGTTTGATAATCTAATACAAATTTACAATTTTAAACACATAAGATTTCAAAACAAAAAAACATTTTTGTTTAAAATATATCAGAACTGAAAACTATGCGTAAACAAAAACAAACAAATATGAAGATTAACAAAAAGTATTGTATTTTGGAATAAGGCCAATTGACTGCTGTAGGTTCTCGGCCTGAGGCGGAGTGCCCTCCATAGGAGTCTTTCTAAGGGGTCTTAGCCCCGATTAACAAAGAATTTGAACTACTTTTCCCTCTTATATCATTTGCAAGGACAAATTATTTCAAGAGGGGTTAAACGGTAAAAAAATAAAATAAATAAAAATAAAAATGTTTTTGATAATAGCAATGCATTAAAACAAGCTAAAATATAATCCGTTTGCCTGACATCTCAATAAAATCATTAATAAAAGACATCCAAAAATAATCGCTTCTTTTATTCATTTTTTTCAGGATGACTCATTTGTTAACTGAAATATCACATTTGCAAAAGTTGCCCTCACCCCCTTTAACCAGAAAACAATTTATGCATGAATTTTACTTATAACTTAAATAAAACACATATATACTTACTTATCCTTAAAAGAAATTACTATGATTAAATAACATTGACTTTTTTTTTTTTTTAATGCTTAAGAAAATGTAATATTTAAATAAGAAATATTTTTTGATTTGCTTCTTCCCCTAGTTCGAAACTGTAAAAAATGCAGGTTTTGATATGCTTGATTAAAAAGTCAAACTATAAATTGATACCCCCTTATGCCACTTGCTGAAAGGTTAACATTATCTAAAGAAGAATAAATATGTAAATTACGTTCTTTAAACAATAAGTTATTATTAAAAAAGTCTTACAGAGCACCAATTTCATCATTTTTGTGCTTTTAAATGGCAGTTTCTCTCCAAGTCCCGCCCAGTTGTAACAAGAAGCTACTTGAGGTGTCATAAGTGAATGTAAAATCCGATTTGTTATGTGAGCAAAATCTACACCACCTTTAGTTGAGAGATACTTGACCTATAATAAAATTTTACACAATTTTAAAATAGGCGTATGAGAAAAGCAGAAAGAGAAACATGCTTAAATTATATGTATACAATTTTAATGACAAAATCATTATAGCAAAACAATAAATATTCAATTTTTAATTTATAAAAAAAGAACATGTATTCAATCATTGATATGGATAGGTAAAAGAGTTATTTGATTAGTTGATGTAACAAATACACAAAAATCCTCCCAACAGAAAAAAGCATATTAACAAAACAGCGCAAAAAATCATGATAAAAACAAAACACTTACTATATTCAATAGCATAGTGTATTGTAAATTGTACTTACTTTTTCATGGTTATATATATTGAAACTAGTTTAACCCCACTATGCTTAATAGATCATCTTTATTATTTATTTATATACTAGCCGCCTTCGGCGACCAGCTGGTTCGCGATCCTTGAAAAATCCGACTTCATGAAACTCCCGCTCGGTGGCGCCTTTTTCCCGTTTCAGATCTTACAACAGCTTATTGACATATAGTAAGAATATCTTTATTGAAAAGTTTAATCGCATTAAATTCCCGCTCGGTAGCCTGCGGCACCCTCTGCCATTTTAATATCTGAAACAGCCTGTTCGCTCACCATGTTATGATCTTTCAAATTTCTGACTTTAGCAAAGTCCCGCTCGGTGGCGCCTGCGGCGCCTTTTCCCGTTTTAGAACATACAACACCTTCCTCGCTCATTAGAATTTAAAATATTTAAATTTTAAAATATTACATCACCATCTGGCGGTAGAAATTTCTGTAATCTACTGTTCAATTCTAAATCAACAAACCTTTCAAATGATGTATTACTTGTGAAAATATTTTAATTAGTAGCTGAGATACAAAAGAAAACCTAAACAGGAAACCTTAAAACGTGTAAATCGGGTAAAATCTCGAATAATACTTTCGATAATATAAAAGAACTTTAAAATATCTTTCGAATGATGTATTAAAAATAATATAATCATAATTAGAATTTGAAATATTGAAATTTTAAAATATTTCAGCGCCATCTGGCGGTAGAAATTTCTGTAATCTACTGTTCAATTCCAAATCAACAAAGCTTTCAAATGATGTATTACTTATGAAATTATTTTAATTAGAAGCTGAGATAAAAAAGAAAACCAAATACCTTGCCTTAAAATCTTAATATGCCAACCAATTTCAAATGCTGTAACTCTTTTTTTTTTGCCTTTTTTCCCTCTCCCTCAAGCCCTCCCTAATAATCGTACTCTTTCAAAAATATTCACAATCGAATTATCGGGCATTAAAACTACATACTACGAAATTTCGACGGCTGCAAATACTGCAAAATATAAAAGAAGACAATCTTTTTCCAATAAATATGTCATTTTTTTAATTATTCATATATTTTCATGAAAATTGAACAGTAGCTTTATAATATGCTGTCTAGGCCGAATATTAATTCAAATGTAACGTGAATGAAAATTTGAAAAATAATTAAAATTGCAATTTTTCCCCCCAGTATAAAACACATGATATCTTAATTGATTAGAACCATTTCCGTTTTCATCAGACAGTTGTCTCGTATGTGTTTTGTTTCCGATCGAGACCGCTTAGAAAATCGTCTGCCTGTTTCCAACTAAATTTCATAGTTTAGTTAATTTTAAAAAATCTAATTGATGTATCGATAAGCCGCTTGCACTCTTAGATTCGGAAAAAATTCCCCTTTCATTTGGTACCAAATTCGTAATGATCGGACTAATATTTCTAATTTATTTTCCATTTTTTCTGCTTTTAACTCCGTTAAAATATCTACTTTTATGCAATCGAGGGGAATTCTGAGGCATTGAGATCGCTTTTTGATTAAGACATAGGTCTACATTTTAATTAATATCTCCGCAACTAATTAAAATTTTTAAATTCTATTTTGACTATCAACTCGGGAAGGCTTCTGAGCACCCGTATGTCAAATTTTATACTTCTGCGTTCAGTAGGGACGAAACGTATAGATGCACAGACAGACAGAGAGACATCTTCTTTTATTATTATAGATATATATATAATTTTCATCTATCTTTTGTTTACTGAGTGTTACAAAGGTATTAAATTATTATTTATATACATTTTTTTAATATTCCAAAGTTAGCATTAGAGGGTGGGATTGTAGGAATCTCTCAATATTTTGGAAAATTCCACTCAAAAATATAGGGATATTTTCTCCTAATTTTTTCACATTCACTTTCATAAATTTTTTTTAGTTTCATCGGGTCCCGGTGGCAGACACTTTTGCAGCTGTCTGTGACAGGGCTTTTAAAATTTCATAATTGTCTGCAAAATTTGCATATAATCAGGGGGTGAAAGTGGCTTACACTCAAAAAGCCTGAAAGCTGATAGCAGTAATCTTGGGAGGGTTATTCATAACTGCCAACATTTGAAAATGACAATTAGTAGCACACCAATTTTAAAAATGGATTGGATGGTTGGTTGGTTCATTTTTAACATGCAACATATGAATCCTAAACAAATAAATTTAATGTATATTACCGTATTTTTTTTTTTGCGTATAATGCATGGGGTACTACTTTCAGCCCTGGTGAAAAATTTCCCACAGATAATACGCACTGCCAGATGCCAGACATCCGGCTTTTATTTGGCACAGAAATCTGGCCACATTATGTTAAATTTTTTTTACCCCCCCCCCCCCAGATTAAATATTTTTAAAGTTATTATTTTTATCAAAATAATTTGCATTAGTGTTCATATATAAGGAAAGACTGTACTGTTTAAGAAACAAACAGTATTTATGAAGCCAAGTGTAAAGAATTTTATTCAAAATTCCTCTTTTTACACTATATTCAACCAGTTATTAAAATTCAGCAATTTTTTTTTTTATTATTATTATTAGTGCAGACAAAAACTGTCCGCAAGCCATTTTTTTGTGTCGGCAACTATGTTTCTGTGTCGCGATGTTTCTGCCACTGGGCATCGGGTAATACATGAATTAATTGCTCTGAAGCCTGTAGTTATCTAACTTTTCTAAAATTTCTCAACAAAAAGTGCAGATATGTAATTATTTCGAAACACTTCTTAATTGTAAATATTTGTTAAGAGGATACATGAAATGCGTATTTTATCAACAAAGAACTACAAAGTCTGAAGACTAAAAATTTAATCATATATTAAATAATTTTATTTATTCTAGTTACTGCACTTCTGTGAAGCACACTTTGAGAATTCAAATTGAAAATAAATTTTGAAACAGATTAAATAATAGCTGGAACAATTCCTTCTACATTTCTGTTGAAATTAAGATTCTGAATACTGAATCAATATCTGTCTTTAGCCACAAAAAGGAAAAGAAAAAATTTCATTTTTAACATTTACTTGCTTCTATTTTTAATTGTTTAAATTTGCAATTATAATTCTAAGAAGAAAATTGCAAAATGAAAATTATGAAAATTTTCACTTAAATTTGAAAGATCCCACTTGAACTTATAAGAATCCCACACAATTTTTTCTAGTGTGAACTCTGTACCCTACAGCTTGAAAGGAAAACATCAAAATTATAAGCAATGCATTAAAACAAAGACAAATCCATTATTTAACTCAATGTAAGTAGCAGACTTCACTTAATCAATTGAAAATTTCAGATGTACAGAAAGAAGTTGGAAATATGCACTTATGAATCTGACAAACTAATATATTTTAAAAATCATTTTTACATGGTCAAATCGAATTTTCATATCGAAGCTAAATTATTCATGGGTCGATCCAGGCAAAAGTTGGAAACCTTTTGCTCCTCCTTCACAAAATTCAAATCCCTAAAATGAGCCCCTTCACAGAATTAAAATCCCTAAAATGGGCCCCTTCACAAATTTAAAATCCCTAAAATGGGCCCCCTCACAAATTTAAAATCCCTAAATGGGCCCCCTCACAAATTTAAAATCCCTAAAATGGACCCCTTCACAAAATTCAGATTTATAAAAAGAGCCCTTTCACAAAATTGTTTTTTAAAAAGTAATACTATTTTTTCATATTTACAGTATTATTTTTAATGAGTGTCTATACTTGTTTAATTAAAATGCTATTAATTCGATATTAAACATTAAGACAGTAACTGCTAAAATGAAAGGTTTCTTGCAAAAATTCTTTTTTTCACAAAAATGGACCCAAAAAATAAACCTGGATCAACCCCTGTTATTATAGTACATATGACTAAAATCGTAACTGTTGGCAGGGTCTGATGTGCTAAAAAGTTAAGTATTCAAAAAAAAAAAAAAAAAACACAGTAGTATAACTATATTTCATTTAACATTACACATTATACATTATTTATAAAAATGGGATACTAAACAATCAATCTGTCAATGTGTAATTTATACTAAGAGTGAAAGTAAGAAATTTTCAAGTAGCAACTATAAAACCAAACAATCATTTTTAAAATTTTTTTAAATAAAAACTTTACGATCACATATATACGACTAAATCTCTCTCTATATAGTTTAGCCTTCTAGTCTTATAAAAGTTTGCAAATTGACTGTTTAGTATACGTTTCATACAATACACTTATGCAGCTAATGTGTGAAAACTTATTTAATTGAGATACCTATAACAGAATTTCATGTCTGAAAGTACAAACTTTGATTTTCAAAGTACATACACAAGCTTTGTTGATTGTACATTGTACAGAAAGAAAATCATACTACAAAAATTGACCGAAAAAAACTCATCCCTATTTATTATTATTAATTAAAATTATTTTTTGATGAAGTAATAATTAAACGGCTGATTGTGAATTCATAAAAAAATACCTGAAATTTTAGCAAGAAAAAGTTTTTGTATGGCAAGAGAACAATTTCTTGCAGGAAAGTCCAGCGCTCTCATTTTGAAAAATATTAACTTTTTTTTAAGTTAAGCAGTCATGTGAAATTGATATTTTAACTTATTTTATTAATTTAACTTTCAGAAAAATTAGAATTCTGGTATTGAAAAGGAAATAAATACATAAAATCGAGTAAAATACCTGAACACATTAACCCATGTAATTAACATTGGAGTATTAACTACTTTTAAAAGTAGCAATTTTATTTACAAATACCAGGGTTCGCAGGTTTTTGATTGTTTAAACCATGGTTAAAACCGTCATGTCAAAAACCTCCTTGTCAAAAATGTCAAAAACCTATATTTGTAATATGTCATATAAAAACTTAATTTAACAAAATATAGTTTATAGAGATTTTTTGAAAAGCAAATAGATTGATGTTCTTTGATAAACACTTTGTTACAACATTTTGATTAATACAAAAAACAAAATTTTAGGCTTTTAAAATTTTATTATGAATTATTTCTATGTTCATTCAAAATATGCTGTGATACTTAACGTAAACATATTAATGTTTTTGGAGAAACATTATTATAACATTTTGATTAATATAAAAATGAAACTTCAGGCTTCTAAAAATTAATGATTTATAAAACATTGATAGATCATTTTGATTGATAAATCATTTTATTTGCAATATAACATTGTATATTTCAATTTTTTTTAGTATTGTACTTTTAGTATTATGTATTTAACCAGTAAAATAAAAATGCATAGCCTAAAATTTTGTAGAAATATATATATACATATATTTTTTTTTAATGACTGCTGATATTGCAAGTTTATAAGAAAAAGCAATAATTCTGAATGTTAAACAAACTTAAATTGCGTCTGAAATTCTTATAATTACAATGAGACTAGAAAAATATGAATGTTTTCTGGGCATGTATAAATAGCAATAAATTTAATATTTACTCGTACAGATTTTTAAAAATATTATTAGTCTTAAACTGTAGGGCCCGCCAGTGGCCAAACAGTTCTAAGTGCAAAGCTGGTAGACGTGAGGTACCAGGTTTACTCCCAAGGCACGCTAGTCGGCCTAGACGTTCAGAGTTTTTCGTGGTTTTCTCAAAAACTTGCACCCTTTAGAAAGACCCCCCCCCACGGAGGGGGCTTCCCCTTAGGCCTAAGACCCTAGAGTAGTCAGCCTTACTCCCCAAACACCAATAGTCCAAGCTATAAACAGGTACAAATTTTTATACAATTAATAATAATAAATACAGATTATAAATATAATTATTTTCAAATTCATATTAATTTACTGCAGTGGCGGATTTAAGGGGGGGAAGCCCCCCCCCCCCCCCCAAACACTAACATTCACAATTGAATATTGCAAGTGTAAATTTTTTAGTGGTCTAGAATAACACTTTGAAAAATCTTAGCCCCCCCCCCCCCAAAAAAAAAAAAAAAAAAAGTCAAGTTCTGGATCCGCCACTGATTTACTGTCCATATATTATGTGAAAATTCATAAGTAACTTTGGAATTTTAGAATTTCAGAAATATTAATAAACATAAACATACAAAATATGTCTATGCATACTTTGTATATATTTCTTAGGTTATAAAAACAGTTAATTTACCTAAATTTTATAAATTATCTACAAATTGTTTTAAGATTTCTTAATTTATAAACAGCATAATATTTAGATATTCACTTGTATGTGGCAAATATTACTAAATCTTATTTCTAACCAGATTCTAGCTCATCTACAGATTTTGAAAATACAGGTTTTTGACGGTTTAAACCATTGTCATGTCAAAAACCACTTTTTGACGTCAAAAAACTAACCCTGACAATGTCTGACTTTTTAAAGTTTGTATATATTAATGCTGACCAGGATTAGCAAAAACCCGGCTTTTTACTTCCTTATACAAAGTATAAGGAAGTATAGTAATCCCGATTTGCGAAATGGATTTTGTATTTCACATTGCTCGAAAACGAATGATCGCCGAATGTTGACAATTTATACGTGTAACTGTCATGATATCTAGTTGCACACCTGCAAGTGTCGTCTTAACACGAGCTCTCGTTATAGAGATATAAGGGATTTTACACGATTTTTCGTGACGTCTGTATGTGTGTGTGTGTGTATGTCGCATAACTCAAAAGCGGTTGGACGTAGAAAGTTGCGAATTGGTACATAGGTTTGTTATAACATCTAGTTGTGCACCTCCCTTTTTGGACTTTCTATGATTTTCCGTTATGGAGATATTTAGGAAAATTAGGTTCATAATGACAAAAATACATAGGTTTTGGCCATAATGTATCAAAAAACGGTAATAACTCAAAAACGGTTGAACGTAGAAAGTTGCGAATTGGTACATAGGTTTGTTATAACATATAGTTCTGCACCTTCCTTTTTGGACTTTGTATGATTTTCCATTTTGGAGATATTTTGGAAAATTAGGTTCATAATGACCAAAAATACATTGGTTTTGGCCATAATGTATCAAAAAACGGTAATAACTCAAAAACGGTTTGGACAAATCTTGCAATTTAACTGACTTCCCGACTAGCTAGACATTTGAAACTTTCAGAAAAGCTCAGAACACGTTGACAATGCGTTTTTTTAATATTTTTGGCCAACTGTTTCCGATACCTGCTGCCTTCGGCAGCGTTACCAGTACAAATCTTGCAATCGATTTTTAACTAACTTCCCGACTAGCTAGACATTTAAAACTTCCAGAAAAGCTCAGAACACGGTGACAATGCATTTTTTAAATATTTTTAGCCAATTGCTTCGTGTCACTGCTGCCTTTAGCAGCGTTTATATGATTCAACAGAAAATCTATTTAACTAACTTCCCGACTAGTTAGAGATTTGAAACTTCCGGAATAGTTCAGAAACACGGTGAAAATGCATTTTTTAACACTTTTATCCAATTGTTTCGGATCCAAAGTCCCCCCCCCCAAGGCACAACTTTGACATGAGTCCCCCCCCAAGGTACAACTTTGACATGAGTCCCCCCCAAGGCATAACTTTGACATGAGTCCCCCCAAGGTGCAACTTTGAAATAAGGCCCCCCAAGGCCCAACTTTGACATGAGTCCCCCCAAGGCACAACTTTGACATGAGTCCCCCCCCCCCCAAGGATTTTAAAATGAGTCCCCTCAAGGCACAATTTTATTTATTTATTTATTTATTTTTTTTTTACGTATGCATGCATTTTTTTTTAAATATTTTTAGCCAACTGTTTCGGGTCCAGTGACAATATTTTTTAACATTATGTATATTTCTCAAAGTGTATAAGAAAGTCATGTGGTGCCCACATCAGATTTTTTTTTTTTAGATAAAACCAACCCACTTGGGTTTTTCTGTTCTTTTGGTGATATTTGTTTGAATAGATTTTAATTGCAATGCTAGATATGTTATTTAGCATAATAAATGTAATACACCTACTTATATTAAACTCCTAATTAATAACTAATCTAATATTTATCTTAGAAATGAAAATTGGTGTGATTTTAAAATTAATATAGGGTTAATCAGTAAGATTAAGCTATATTTTATTTTAATGTATGATTATTCAAAATAAATATTCTTAATGACAATAATAGATGAAATAAAAGAACTTAAATTCTGAAGTACAATACATATCATTTAATTTTTTTTAATTATAAAAATAAGCTGCACTGTTTTATCCTTTTTTCGAAAAGGTTATAGAAAAAAAAAAAAAAAAAAAAAAAAAAAATTATAATTATGTTGCTACTAAAATTAAAATAAAATTATTATAAAGTTTTAAAACTAAACAATTTAATTAGTCTTTATGTCCGCTGTAAAAAAAAAAAATAAATAAAATAAAATTCTTGTTCGGTTTTACAGGAAAAAGAAATTGAACCAATTATAGAAGATAAACTTGCTTTTATTATATGCAGGGTTGGCAAGTTTCTTCCAAGGCGGAAAAAAACATGGGAAAAACCGGTCGGAAGAAATAGGTTTCTTCCAAGTGGAAGAAATGGAAGAAACTGTTTTTCTTAAAAATTTATCCTATAAATTGCAGATTTGTAAGATACAATGGATGCATTTATCTTATAAACAACTTTAAGTAACTTTAATTATACCTATACAAATTTAATTACATATTTAATTAATAATTATGAGATTTTTACCAAAGTGATCTTCGGTATCTGATAATCACGTTCCAAAATACTCAAAATCCAGTAAAAAAAAATCAATTTAAATTTAAAAAGCGTAAAGTTTTATAATTTATTATTTAGACAATTTTATTTCTTTAACTGGTAATAAATAATAGTTTGTATCACTTGCTTATACTTTCTGATAAAACAGCTCTTAACAAACATTTAGTAAATTAAAAGAGCCAGTATTCAATAATTACTGTATTACAAAATGTTATCAAAAACTTCATTTTCCTAATACAGTACAGTGAAAAAGAAATTTACATCTCATACTTCAAATAAATTCACATTTCTCACATTTTTACTTTTTTAAAAATCAAATTTTTAGCTTAATCCTTGCTTTGAAACTCAATTTGGGAGGGGGGGGGGTAACATTCTTGTATTTATTATCCTGCAATTCATACAGACTAGTGCTTAAAACAAATCACTATTACATCAATGTTTAACAAAATTAATCAGTGATGAATATTATTTCCGAACTTTCAAAAATATTTAGTTTCATATTTTTTAAATATGTTTGTTTACATTTTATAGGTACCTATTATTTGAATATACAAAATTATTTATCATATATGAATGTGATCGATTAGTTTTATTAATATTGAAGAAATACTTTATTCTAAAATTTATTAGAAATCGTCTTTCCATTCTGATGTCTATTCTCATGAATTAATAATAACTGACTCTGTATCTGCAAAAGAAAACTGTAACCAAAGGCAATGATCTCTAATCTACAAATTCCTATAATCCGCACAACCTCTAAATTTTTTAGAGTTAGAGGGAGTTAAAAACTGTAAAACAAATGAAATGTTTTTTAGAGTAGTTCAATACTGCACTTTGTTTTTCAACTTAAAATAGATAAATACAAACTATGCTTTTTTTTTTTTTTTTTAAATCCTAGAGAACTTGCGGGACAGTTTAAAAGTAGGTATATTACTTATTGATACAGTTTACCAGCTTCGAGTTTATACAAAAAATTGTATCCTTTAAAAAGAAAAGTGCAAATATTATGGTTAATTCCGTAATTATTATCACTTGTACTGTCTGAATGTATACTAATATGAGATAGTATATATGCAAAAAGTTCTAAAAATATCATATTGAAAAGTAAAAACCCATCACCTATATATATTTAGTGTTTGTTATAAAATAACTTTTTTTTGTAACAATATTTTTAATATTAATTGGATTATAGTTTAGATTTGACATTATATTTATGCTTTGAGTTTATATAGTTCATAAATTTTAATTTCGAACATCTGTTTTGTCTTCTGGTTAGTTTCTTCCATTTCTTCCGGTTTCTTCCACTGTCCTGGAAGAAACTAGTTTCTTCCGGAAGAAACCCAACCCTGATTATATGCATAACTGTAATTACTTTTTATGTTTAATATTATTTTCCAGAAAATAAAGTTTATTCTTAAAGGGTAAGGTGTTCTCTATACTTTATAGATGGGATTTAAAAGTTAGAAATAATTTTTAACAAAAACCCAGTGGGTTTTTCTGGGCTGGGCCCAGTTTGCCAGCCCTGGTGCTGACTCTAGGCTCATTTCACAGGGTACACCAGGCAGACTTTTATCGACTTATTTTCGCACTTGAAGGCCCTTTTTCAACCCATTTTTGTACAAGTGGCCTTTAGATACTTTTCTTTATAGCATGTAACCTAGCAATAGTTTTACAGCATCCAAGGAACAACAAACACATATAGCCCACACGTATAAAAATAATTTACTTTTTCTTTGTACAAAAATCACAACACAGAAGAATGCATACTCTTTTTAACGAATTCTCCCCCCCCCCCCTCCCATTTATTCCTGAGTCAGCACTATTATATCAACAATATTAATTTAACATAAAGCAAAATAATTACATATAAAGAAATATTTCAACATCTATACAGGGCTGTTCGGTGTTTTCCATGTAAGTAATATTTAATTTTGTATTTTTTTCATCTGAAATTTTTTTATTACCAATTAACTTTTTTACAAATTTAAAATAAGAACATAAAATTATCAAATGATTTGATTAAGTATGTAAATTTTATTTCTTAAATCCTTGGATAAAATAAAAATGACATGTTGGTATTGCAAATAAAATGTTATATAGAAATTAAAGTTTTGCTTTGCTGACAAATTGATAAAAACATTCAATCTACATATTCAGATTTTATTTTTTTTGAACCTGTTAGTACAAAATGAAAAAGAAACAAATTATGTTTAAGATTATAATCGTCTATGTGTTAATGTTAATTACGTCTATGAAACAAAGAAATCAAATCATACAATACTTAAATTTCATTGACATATAACTGATGTCAGCAGCCTCATTAACCAAAGCTACGTATTTCTTTTTTTGGATCATACAAACTGACATTCCTTTATAATTATATCTTTTTCTGCAAAACAACCATCTGCTTTTTAAATGTGGTTTCTAAAACATTTAAATATTTGAACACGTACACACATTAAAAAACAAACAAACTTCGCAGTCTATGAGACTGCTTACAAAAGTTAACGCTATATTCCACAATACAAAGTTATTAAAATTAATTCGCCATAAATAATTTTATAACTTATTTCTATCATAAAATATAATAATAATATTGAATTTACTCACCTTTTTATAGTTTAAAGCCGATCTTCTGTTCATTCGTATATGCTTGCAAGCGACGGACACAGCAAGCACGGCACACAACACAAGACACGATCCCGCCATTTCACAAATCGTGTATCGATATCAAGTTGAGGAGATTCAGCGTCATTTGATGGAAATAATGACGTATGAAACGTACCTATTAACTCGTTGAAAAAACGCATTTTTTATTAGAATCAAAGGGAAACAAGAAACTAATAAAATACCTATTTTAAAACGTCGAAAAATAACTGGAAAAAGTATAACCATAAAACAACGTCTTTTATTGGTTTTCTTTATTACCGAATAAATTTTCGAAATTGTTTGGTGAGAATATTGCAAAATAAAAACCATTTTTCAACGGACATAAAATAACGTAACCAATTTTTCACTGTTCAGACTTATTTGCAACGCTATAACAACGTTATGTGCTACCTGGGTAAATTAAACATTTTTTAGACATTTTACAGTTAAAATTCTTAACCCATTTCCATCTTCAGAGAGTATATATACTCAATTTTCCTGGTCACTATCACCGGTGCCGTATGCATGCAAACCTTTATTTTTATTTATTTATTTATTTATATTTTCACTATCGTTATTCATTAGATAAAATATAAAAAGAGAGGTTGTTGCCTCTTTCCATATTTCCTTATGATTAAAATTGTTTAAAATCAAAATTAACCTCTTGCATTTTTAGGGAATTATTCTAATATGTTTTTTTAAACATAAAAATATTAAGAAATCGTAAATTGTAACAAAAGAAAAAAAAAGAAAAAGAAAAAAAGGATAAAATATATGAGACTAATAAACACAAACAATAACTAATTTGCTTATTGAGTATATGCAGGGTGTCCCATATGTCGAAAAACGTTTTAAATATTATATATATATATATATATATATATATATATATATATATATATATATATATATAGGTTTTGGTATAATTGGAAGCGGTTTGCGAAAATATCACTTTTGCGAAAGATTTTTATTTATTTGTTTATTTATTTTTAATGGTAAAAAAAAAAGAAAATGTTTGACATTTTCATCAATAGAGGGCGTTGAAAGAAAGCAAATCACACATTTCTATAAAAAAGAATATTTGTTCGCATCCAAATCTTTACAAGCATATAACTCCTATTCTATTTATCCGCCTACACAACAAAATATAGTTAGCAAACTAGCTAAAATACCGCTAACTGCAGATTCAGTCAGCAATTCTTAGGGAAGATAAAACAACTTCATCAATAATGCTATATCCACCATGTCAGCATAGGTATTAAAATTTCATGAATAAAAGAGTTAGAGGGAAAATAAGAGATGTGCTGTTAATTGTAAAACCATGCAATTTATACAAATCTGATTTACATATTTTTCGCTAGGCGTTTCTGCAGCGACCTCTATAAAAGAAAAAAAAACTTTCCTGTGACTAACTTTTTTGCAGATCGCGATCGATTCTACCAATTCCTTTATATATATATATATATATATATATATATATATATATATATACTGTAAACTCCCGAATATCCGCGGAATAGATAACCGCGGATAATCGAATCAGCCGATAATCCGCAAAATGGTCAAAAAGGGGATATAAATCAACACATAAAGCCTTTTGAGCAATACTATTTAATTAACAGTTAAGCATGGCCTACATATACAATTTAACATATTAATAAAAATTTCTGCTTAGATTCTGCTCTATTTTTTAACAAAACTATCGGTTAAGCATCTTTTTTTTGTACTAAAACATTTTTTCTTAATTTGCGATTGCAGTTTCTTTATTATCATTTTGTCACAAAGTGATACATCGTCCTGTTCCTCGTAATATTTTATAAGTCCATCTGCATGATCTAGGGCTGCGTCGTGGCTCATCCTCTGCTGAGTTTTATCTCCTTCTTCCTCTTATTTTTCACTATCTTCTGAAACTCGATCAAATGCTTGGCCCACAATTTGTTCATCTGCAAGGTGTTCAATACCTGGATCATTGACGTCACAATTAATCTACAGTCGGCTGCAAAATTATTCGAGCACTAGCAATAATCCCTGTCTAAAAAAAGTGCACTTAATACTGCTTTGTTAAATAAATCCTTATCGAGTCATGTACCTAGTCAGTCTAGGAACATGATTCGACAAGGATTTATTGAACAAAACAGTCTTAAATGTACATTTTTAATATAGGAATTATTGGCTAGTGCTCGAATAATTTTGCAGCCGACTGTGCTCTTCAATGTTTCCTTCATTGACTTTTTCTCCTCCAGTAACAGATTTAGCTGAATTTGTCAAATCATGAGCAGAAATTTCTTCCTCCTCTATAAACTCTACCAAAGTATTTTCCACATTTGGTAATTTTTTTCTCCAAGACCTTACCAATGTAGACTGCTTAACTGCCTCCCAAGCAGTGTGTATACCATAAATACTGTCAAGTATCGTGTAATATCTCCAAAAGCCTTGAAAGTCATTACTCTACTCGAACTTTTTTTGAAATAAGTTTGTTCTGTATTTTTAAATTCCCTTTTAAATTCAGGCCCTTGATGACCGCGGATAAACCGCAAATCGGACAATCCGACCGCCGATAATCGGGAGTCTACTGTATATATATATATAACCGTTTGCGCTCGAAATTCGCATCTCAGGCAACATTCTACTCATTACTTCTACTCGAATGTCGCTCGAGGGGCGACATGACCAATAAAGTTAATATATCTTATACCCACCAATAATGATCTACAACAAAAAGTGCTGCTATAACAGGTGTATTACCTCGTTAAGAAAGAGACTCCACCTACATTTTTATTAAGTGTTTTTGGGCGTTGCATGTCTTGACTATTTGTAAATAGCCAAGAGTTCTTTGTAAAATATCACACAATGGAAAATTATAAATCGTAATATTCATATATAGTGTTTGTAATATGTAAATATAAATCAAATATAGAAATAAAATGTTTGTACTTAAAATTCATATGTTTTATATTTTGCATTTTTTTTTTCTTTTGTTAAAATTATTGTCGGTTAGCTCATTACGCTTACTAAAAGAAGGTTCTAATGCAAAAGGTTTATTTTCCATCACACTTCGGGCCCGGACATTTGGAAAATGCGAAGTGGTCGACATAAAAGAGGCCACTGACAAAAAAGAAAGCGCTGCCTTCGTAAAAGGGGTATAAACTTGCATTATGCTAGCTTTTTACTACTTGCACAGCATAACACATGGACAGCAAGATCTTATATTAAGCTAGATTAGCTAGATTAGATTTAGCTAGACTAGAGCTAAAAGGCGGAAACTACGAACCCTGCTGTACCGTAAAAACCGGTGTATAAGCCGCAGTTAATACCGTCAAAATGAGAGAATTTTTAAATTAATAGTCACGAATAATTTTTAAGAGTGGCATTTCCTTTATGTAATAGGCGACTACTCTTCGAAGTGATTAGACAAATACTATAATTGAATTTTAGTGGTGGCTACTGAATAAAGCATCGAGTGCGGCCCATACGCCGGTTTTTACAGTACTTCTATACTTTTGAATAGATCTCTTACAGATTTACAGTTCTATTCTCAAGCCTTTTAAGAGAATTTTATAGTACGAAAAATATATTCCACCAATACCGGAAAAATTAGGAAGTTTTATAAGCCGATCACCAAATATCTGGAAAATAGTTTCGAGTTGTTGGTTTACCCGTCCGAAAAAGGCTTCGAGAGCAAAAGGTTAAATGTCTACAGACTTATGAGAAATCCGCTATATATAAAACTTAAATCTAGTCATTTCATTTTCTGAACAAAAATTATATTTTCAGAAGAAAATACAATAATTTTTTTTTTTTTTTTTTTTTTTATATACATACATGGGTTATTAAATTAGTAGAGGAATTTTTTATATATAATAATAAATAAGAATAAAAATAAAATATATGTATCTATTTTGGGGGAAAACACAATGTCTGAACTTTTCAGAACTTTATTTAATGAAATATAAATCTAAAACTTATAGATTTACTTTTATCATCACAGATGATTTCGTTGTATACTTCTAAAATATTTTTTCATAAAGAAACCTTTTGATATATTTGAGCCATGCAACTACACTCGATATAAATTCTTTTGTACTCATCCTTTTGTCATTGGAAGATTCGAGTGTTATAAATTTTTCATGAGTTTTTGATCAAATTATATTTTTGCATTTATAAAGGATTTCTTGTATTATTACAATTTTGGCTTTTGTTAAAGTTTCGAAAACAAATTATATGTATTTTTGAAGAATATTATAACTTTTTTTTTTCTTTTCTTTGAAGAAATGCTATTTACGTTATTGTTTGCTGATCTGATAAAAGTAATATTAAATTGTTATTTTTATTTAAGAAACTAAATATTAAACTAAATAAATATTACAATTTCCAAATTTTTACACTTAAATGCAGATTGAAGATGATATAAGTTAAAAATAACTCCTAAATAGCAGTATTTACGTTTAAATTACTACACAATATAAAAACCAAAAGTTATACAATTGGTGGACAAGATAATGGAAATATTTTAACTTTTACTTGTTTTGCCAATTACCTTTAAAATGCACGCCGCATTATATTGAAACTTCAGTGGTGTAGATAAGATATTTTTAATGAAGTCTTTGTCCCGATGAAAAAAAAAATGAGTGAATGGAAATTAAAGAAAAAAAAAATGTTTTAGATTATTCGGTAATATATAATTCTTGAAACACATTGTCGCTTAAGCTTATAATTGTAATGCTTGTGATTAAATAGCATTAATTATTATCAAAATTATTGTATTGATTTGTATGAGATTTCAACGTGTAATAATGGGGATGTAAAGGGAAAAAATATATGCGGTATGTATTGATTATTAACACTTTCTAAATGTATGTATTTGTTATAACGTATAACCTTCAATGTTTTTTGCCTACTTTATCACACAACAGACAGGGGCAAGGTTTATAAAATTGTATGTCCTAAATGTGTATTGGCATTTTATTGGGTGTCCCTATACACAAATTGTACAGAATGTTTTAATGTCATTTTAAATAAGGTATATTCTACAGTGAACTGGAATAACATAAATCATTTTTTTGAAAATTCTGACAATGTTTCTGACGCTGGAAGTGGGCAGACGGACAGATAGACAAATGGACATTCGGAATACAGATACACAAATTTATATTTTATTCACGCAAACTGTTAGAATGTGTTAAAAATGTTTAATGTACACAAAAATTTAATTCCAGCAAATTTCCAATAAAAGCACTCAATGTAATTGATATTTTTGTTAGGTATTATAAATCTATTAATAATCGTATTACATCGAAAGTATTCTTTTGTGCATATTGATAATATATTTCAATTACATTAATATTTGTGCAAAGAAACTCTATTAAAATTTGTTTTATAGAAATAACTCTCATAGAACGCAATGCTTTGGAATACTTTCGACTGTCCCTGTACACAATCCAGTGGTGGTATTTACACAGTTTTCTATAGAAAACATCCTACAGTGAACTTGAATAACATATTCCAATTTTATTAAGATTTGTGTAAAGTAAAAGTATTAAAAAATGGTGTATAGAAATACCTACCATTGGACACACTGCTTTTGCAACTTTCGGGTTTCCCTGTACACAAACCAGTCGAGTTATTCATTCTATTTACAATAGCAATTTCAATTTCAAAAACTTCCAAGCATATTTACGGGAGTTAGAGCGCGGAAAGATAGACAGCAGGACAGACGTCACAGACAGGCAAAACAATGTATTTAACACTTTTCAATCCTCTTGGAATTTCTTAAAAACTACAACCATTTCTTTTATATAAGATAGAAATCTTTAATAAATAATTTTTATTTTTATTTTTATTAATACTTAGTTAATAGTTCGTTAACAAATTCTAATTTACCTTATTTATCAGCTAAATGTATATAGTCATTTTAAATATATTCATACAAATCATATTAAAACTTAGAAAAACATATTGGACCTCCGTTCTTATGAATTTTAAGGTAAAATCTTACATATAATGTCGTAACATTATTATATGATAATATCAGGTTGCTGCCCTCAGGTGACTGACATAAAGTGTCAGTAGAAAATATTTTTGCCATACATTTATTGTAAATTACATACAATGACATACGTGAAAGCATATTTTAAAGTACAGTATACTTTTATGCTGTGTACTTTTAAAATTTGCTTAGAATATTATACAATGACTCATTTAATTTAATATAAGTTTCTCTCTATATAAATTCAGTAGTGTAAAATTCAATAAAATCGGTTTTACATTATACATTTATTTTTAACACGCTGTTGTGCCCGCTCTTATCTTGGAAATTTAGTTATTATTAACAGTATATTATTAAAATAAATATGTATATTTGTTGAATTTTACTATGCTGATGAAGATAGAGAATATGTTATTATAGTAATAAGTACAAATTGTCAATTTTGACTGACATACAATTGCCATATTTTTTTTTGCGCACTGGTTTGAACATGCATTTTCTCAACGCCCAAAAAACGTAAATTTTATTGTCATTTACGTTCTGAAAAACAGGTACAGTAACTAGTAAAAGAAAAGTCGCAATGTGGGTGTTATACTATACTTGTAACTTTCCTTCAATAATGAACGCCATCGAAAAAAATATATTGTTTCCTACATTGAATTTTTGTCAAATGCTTAAACTATGGCGATATTTGAATCCGGTATTGATAATCATTTAATATACATGCGTTATAAAATAGATAAAATAATCTTATTTTGGACTAGCTTTATTAGCTCCACTTGGCGAAATTTGAAATTTGGCAACGAAGTAGATCGATCGTTTTTCGCCAAGGTCTTTTCTAATGTAATTTCAATAGCCTTTGTAATTCAAAAATTTCGCCAAAATTGAATAAAAAATTTAAATGTAAGCAAGAAGGCACTGTACTAAAGCTGTGACTAAGTAATTTAAAGAACACAGTTCTTTCTGATAAATAAATGAAAATATCTTGTATAAATTAGATCAAAGATCAAAGATCTTGTATAAATAGTATCAAATATATAGTATCAAAGATCTTGTATAAATAAATGAAAATAAGATAAGTTTCTAAATAAACAAAAGGGAAAATTGCAATAAGATATTTCACTATATTTCTCTACATAGTATGTTGTTTAAATTAACGTAATTTCCCCTCAAATAATTTTATCCATAGATCTTCAGGGTAAAGAAATTTTTGTTGTGTCCCTGTCAAAATCTATAAATGCTAAATTCAAGAAAATCTATATTGTTTTTGCGACGGTGGCCTGTAGTATTTATATAAATTTTCCGTTCAATTGGATTAGATGTTTAGACGTGATCACAGCCCATTTATTATAATGATAAAAAATAAATAAATAAAATAAAAATCGTAGTGTCCCTGTAAAAATAAATAAATAAATAAAACTGCACATGCTGATTCACCAGAATGTATTCGGTTCGTGCAACGGCGACATATAAACTGCGCACAAATTTACAGTTGAACCAAATAAGACCTTTACATACTACCGAACATTAATTATTCGGGTCCATAGACCATCACATTAAGAAAATTTCGTTGTGTTCCTGTAAACGACGGTTACCTATATTATGTATCGAACGAGGCGTTTAGATGCTATCGCACTTTAAACGATTTGAGCCCATAGATCATATTAGAGAATTATTTTTTTTTTGTGTGTGTGTGTGTATGTGTGTCCTGTAAAAAAAAAAAAAAAAAAAAAAAAGTGTTAGATTTACCAGAATATATACAGTTTATGCAATGATAACTTATAATATGTGTATAAATTTGAAATTTAATCAAATAAGGCATTTAGACGCTATCGCACTGTAAGCAATTTCGGCCCTTAGACCACAGTGATAAAGAATATGTTTCTTACTGTCTATGTAAAAAAAATCTATAAGTGCTAGATTCACTAAAATCAATAGGGTTCATCCAGCTGTGATCCATGACATACATACTAACCTTCAGCTAACACGAACAAAGAGTTTAGAAGCTATCGTGTTCACTCACATATATACACGCATACGTACACATATACATACACATATGTATTACCGTAAAAATTGGAAAACGAACTCTGAGGTCCTCAAAACGTGTAGACAACACCAAAGTCTCAAGGTCGGATTTTCGATTTGATTACAATACTTTCCTTACATATGTATGTTCGGAAAATAAAAATAATGAAAAGTATTTTCATATATATTACTACGACAAACAAACTCAGAATTAATATGATTAATTTAAATGGTTTTCTCTGTAATTCTCAGAAACTTTAGGGTTTAAATTTAAATGTCATTGAAAGAGGTGACAGTTTATAATGTGATTACTTATACTTAATGACTATCTTTTGATTTCTAAGCAAACAAATACTTTCGGTATTTAAATTTATCATATTATGACAGAAATTCTATATGATACGTTGAAAATTAGTTAAACATTTAATTCATTTTAAATTTAAAACTCGAAATTTCAAAAAGTGTCAGTTTGGCTCATTTACTTTAATTCAAAAGAATATGGTAATTTGAGAATATGACAAAATAATTATACGCAATGACATTCGTTTAGCAAATTTTCTATAAATTATTAATTACATAAATAACGAATGGCATTTCAAGATATAAGGTATTACTTAGATGATTGAAATTAGAAAATATTATTAATAAATTTATCTATTTATAATTAAACTTCAATTTCATCCGCAAATATAGCATGTTTTCTCTCTTTAGAACCATATATCTTATTACCTAACAGTTTTCTCATGGGAAAGACACATAATATATATATATATATATATATATATATATATATATATATATATATATATATATACAGGGCCCGAAATTTCAACTCAGATTACACTCGCCGAAAAAAAACTTTTACTCGCCAGAAAATAGGCTTGCCATTTTTTTTCTTTCTTTTTTATACATTTTGGGTCTTTTATTTTTACTAATTATTTAAAATGCTTTTACAAATATGCCTAAAATTATATATATTAAAAGTGTGCCGTATATCATTATGTCTCATAATCATCTAAATTAAAAATCATTATATTGTGTTATATTTAAGATTTGAAAAAGATTAAAATATCTAATAACATAAGTGCAAAGAATCATTAAAGAAAAAAAAAAAAAAAAACTCTTTGTCAAACAATATCCTGTGAAAACCTTTTTTATTATGAAAGATTAAGCTTCCTTATTTACGTATTTATTTATTTAACTTTTTACACCAGAAATGTCTGTTTCGTCCATTTTATTTTTGTAATCAGACGGAATATCGATGTGCATAATATGTTCACTGTTCTCATTTGAAATATCCATTTCGGAATAACTTTTTCGATAAAATAGTTTCTTACAAATCATTACAACACAAATACTTGGCGTTTCAATAAAAAACTGGAAAATGTGAACTGTGTTATTATCATTATTCAACAAAACATACATTTTTAAAGGGCTCGGGCTCATTTTCATGCGACAATATTGGACTGGCAAACTTTCGCATTTCTGTTCTCTCGGAGAGAAGGCGACGGTCAAAGCGGCTCTCTGCTCGTGTATTCTCACCATGGTAATAGAATATCTATAGCTTCATGATTCTCACTCTGCTTGGGGAGATCACAGTACAATAAGAAAAACGAAACTGCCGAAAAGGTTAAAAATGTTAAGCATGCAGCATTTTTCCTTTCTCAAGCTGGGGCGATCATCGGGCAGCTCACACACAGACTCGGCACTCCGGGAAGAAAAAAAAGAAGGTTAAATATATTAAACTTATTAGATGGCAAGATGGTTATAAGATGGCAAGTTTTTGCCATATATAAATCTATTAAAAAAATGCTATCTCTCACTGTATCGTGTAAGAATTATATTTATAACTAGAAGAAATTTTTTCTCGCCACAGTAAAATTTCCACTCGTTAATGTCGAGCTGGCGAGCAGAAATTTCGCGCCCTGTATATCTATCTATCTATCTATCTATCTCTATCTCTCTCTCTCTCTCTCTATATATATATATATATATATATATGTGATAAAATTTAAATATAGGACAGAGTAAAACTTGAATTATTAACTAAATAGAACTAGAACAAAGATTTTATAAACCAATGCGCAAATGCAGAAAAAAGGAAATATAAAACTAAAATAAATAAGCAATATAATCAACGCCAGATGAAAATCTAATCCAAAAACAGATGAGGGCCTTCATCAGGGGAGATCCCCGATGTAGGGAAAGGAATATGAGAAGTTTCTGAAGAAACTTTGAACTTCTCTTCTGGATTTAAGAATTAAAAAAAAGAAAGAAGATAATGACTGGTTTATTGGGATTTATGATCAAAGGCAAGATTTTAACTCAAAGTGTGTAATTTAACAAATTGGTTCTCCTGTATTTGTCATAAAGTTTTTAAAAATATTATGTTCACCCAAATAAACATAATTAAAATGATTTGCAATAACAATTTAGACCTGAATCTGGCTATGAAAATTTTCAGAAACATACTAACTGTTAACCGCTATCCTGTTATTTTAATCGATAAACATTTCAGTATTCTTGATGACAATCCCACATAAGGTTTGTTGTTCCATTCTGGGGAACATTTAAGTGCTGGTAAGTGGCCCTACTAGCTGAAACGGGTTCTGTGTTTACGCTTTAAAATAAATGTATAAAATGATAGACATACTTTATGAAATAGCTATATAAAAAGAAAAAAAATGGGATCCATTGATCTCGAAATTAATAACATGCATTTAAAAACAAGTAATATTTAAAAAAAAAGAAGTTAATTCCTACTTACAAACACTATCGAAAAAGTTATATATATATATATATATATATATATATATATATAATTTTGAATTGGGAAATGAAAAGCGCGCGTGAAAAATGAAATAAAAGTAATTATAAGATTAATATATATATATATATATATAAATATATATATATTTATACCATGTTTCAAATTTTCTGATGAATCTGAATCATAGATCTCTTACATTGTGCATATTTTTTTTTCAAAGTGATAATGACATCAACTTTTGTGAGATGCATATTTTAAATTTTTATAATTTGTTCATGTTTAATTAAATGTATTTATTTTTATGTCAAAAGAATATGAACTCGTCTTTTTACTTTTTTTTTTTTAATTAAATTATAGCTAATATTTTAATGGCTATAATAACGCTATTAGGATGTTATTATTTTCATATTTTAATTAATTATAAGAAAACTAATAAAACATTCCAAAATCGGACTTCGAAGTATTGTGTTGTCATCGTGTTCTGAGCAATCCTGAAAGTTTCAAATTTCTAGCTAGTCGGGAAGTTAGTTAAAAATCGATTGCAAGATTTGTACAAGATATAGGGAGAGTGCGAACTAATAGTAGGAATTGAATGAGTGATAATAAGTGATTTACAGAGTGGGTAGTACGAAATGCAGTCAAAATATAAGTGACCTGGGTAACGTGTTCGGTAAAACGATGACCTAGTAAAGAAAAATTGAAGATTTGTCACACGAGCCAGACGATGTGCCGTTAAATTCACTGTGACCGCAATATCTTCCATGTCCCCAAATAATTTCTCTTAATATCTCTAGGGATCATCGATGCGGGGTGTCATCCCCTCCATTGAGAGTCAAAATTATGATGGAATATTTCCGATCAACTCTTCTGGGTAATTCTCAGGCCTAAAACTCAACTTCGAATGTGATGAAGAAACTTAATGTAGTAGTACAGATGCATTAAGAAAACAGAATGCTTTTAAAAATAAGATAATACAGAAAAATGTCGTAAATTATGGAAAAAAAAATAAAAACAAAAAAATAAAAATAAAAATAATAAAAACAAACAATGAATACAGGTGTGTATATATATGTATTTTTGTGTGTGTATGTGTGTTAAATTGAATTACATTAATCAATTGAATAAAAATATTATTTTAGTTTATTTTTAAATAGAAAATTATTTTTTCTGCATATTAATAATAATAATAATAATAATAATAATAAATCAAGGGCGCATTTCCTTTTGCGCATGTTATTTCAGAAAGAATTTGAGATATGAACATAATTTTTTTCTCAGCGGTACATTTTGACATAATGAATAAAATTAACTGAAAATATAAATCTCTGTTCAACAGAAAAAAATAAATAAACAAAGATTATGTTTATGGAAATATAAAAATTTTAAAGGTAATTCCATATTTCATATTTAATTATTAATAAAACTCCATATTATTAAAAAAAAATAAATATTTTTTGTTCACATTCTTAATTTGGATGTTTTGTTTGATTTAATGTAAAAATTATAAGGATAAAGGTTATTGTAATTGAGATATACTGCGGGAAATGTGATTACACCCTTGAATTAAATAAAAAATAATAATAATTTATAATAATAATCATCAATAAATATAATTTTCTATTTTAAAGTAAACCAAAAAATATTTTTAAAGAATGGAGTAATATCATACTACTTAACGCAAAAGAAAAAAAAAAAAAAAAAAAAAAAAAAAAACTGTTTGTACATGCAAACAAAAATTTTGCATGTACAAACACTTTGCATGTACTGCACTTTTTTTTTCTAAAATTTCTTCACTTACTTATTTTTTAAATTAGACTGTCCCCTTAAGTAAAATGGTATAAAACATTAATTTGATTGAACAAGAAAGAAAAAAAAATATTATATATGTGTGTGTGTGTATTATATATGTGTTATCTATGTGTGTGTGTGTGTAATAATAAAATTAATATATCATTAATCTGGTTAATTAATTTAATTTAATCAATATTATTTATTAAGAATTTATAATTATAACTATATATTCCATTCCATTTAGATATTGCATCAGCCTTGCCACGTATCGAAAAAGTGAATTGCGTAAGATCCCCAATCCTTTTTTCCATCTGTCATTACCATATAAGGTAATGAAAAGTAAATTAAAAGTAAAATGTACAGGTACTATCATGTAGACGTAATCTATAGATACTAGCTTATATATTCTGCATCTGTCTCTTTGGAGTCCATACATTGAACAATAAAGACCTACGATATGCAGCTCCTCAAATTTTTTAAGTTGTATATATATATATATATATAATGTTATCGACAAAGTATTTATCAGTGATGACATTATTAGTTTATATAAAAATTGTGATTAAAAAAAAAAAAAAAATACTTTGGAAATATAACCATACATAGTTACATAAAACGTACACTAAATAATCACATATTCTTTCTAAATAAAATACTATAATAAAATACTTATTTGGATTATATCATTAATTGTATGATTGAATGAAATTAAAAAGCAAAAATAATAAAAATAATGAAGCGAAATTTAATACATGTTTGGGTACGAACAATTCCTTTATATTGTTCCTAAAAGGAATAATTTTATACTATAAAGAATTAATTTAAATTATGGTTTAATTATTGGATTAAACTATGTAACAAAAAAGTATAATAAAATATATAATCGTAATGCATTATATAATTTTGCAGTAAAATAAAAATTTATCGTAGCAAATACATTTTATAAAGAAATGGAAGTTATAACACAAAGAAATTTTTAGAGAAAACTATAGATACTTCACTTTTGCAAGAGATGAAAATTTTTAAATATTCAAAATATTTTAAAACGCATTCGGGACCAATATTCTTAGTTGTTAGGTTTATGTATAATTATTCGTAAAACATTAAATTCTAAAGGTCTTGAAATATTTTTAAATTATTTTGAATATTTAAAAAAATTTAATCTCTTACAAAAGTGAAGTATCTATATTTAGGGCTTCAGAATGAAAAGTTTCTTTTATTTATTTATTATTATTATTATTATTAATTTTATTTTATTTTATTTTATTTATTTATTTTTATTATTATTATTGTAATTTTTTTTTTTTTTTTTTTGGCTTTTTAGTTATAAACTGTCTTAAAAATCTAATCAAAAACTTTTAGGATACTGTGTAGACAAATAAAGATTTTCTTTTATCAACTGTAATTTTTTCCTTTTAATTATTGGAAAAAAAAAAGCACATCGGCCTTTGAGGATTGAACATACGACCGTCGCGTTACCAGCATGAAGCCATAACCAACAGTCAAAGAACAGTCAAGTAAAATCATAGAACATGAATAATTTAAAAAATACAAATGTATATATATATATATATATATATATTATGAATGTTTTTTAAAATATTTAAATTTTTTCATCTCTTAAAAAATTGAAATATGTACATCGTTCTTTAAAATTTTCATGTTACTTTCTTATTACTTTCTTTTACTTTTTTATAGCATGTCTTGGCAAGAATAAAATTTTATTTTATGCTTTTTAAGGCTCCACTGTATAAAACTTCCAGGATTTTTTTTTTTTTTTTTTTTTTTTTTTTTACGTAAATTTTTCTTTTGTTCTTTTTGGTTACTAAAACAATACTTAAAAAAAAAAAAAAAAAAAAAACCTAATTAAAATTGCATAGTATTTTGTGTCGACCATAAAAGGTTTTCATTTAACAAATGACATCTTTTCTATTAATAATCTGAAAAAATGAGACATGTTAGCTTTCGAGGGCTGAACCCTTCACGATCGCGTTATCAACGTGGCGCTCAAACCTCCTAAGCCAACTAATGACGTAAACATTTGCTTTCATTTACTTTAGAGTAGAGGCGGCATTTTTTTTTTTTTTTTTTTTTTTCGAGACATGAAGACGCGATGACAAAGTCAATTTCAATAATAGCTTTTAAAATGCTTCTAAAAAATATTTATTTATTTATTTTTACTTAAATTTTTATTTTGTGCTTTTTAGTAACTAGATAAAAAGCTGTTTAAAAAACTCTTCAAAAATTATTATGATACTGTTTTATTTTATTAATGGACACTTTTTCTACTATCTATCTGTAAAAATAAACATGCCGAACCTTCGCGGATCGAACTCTTGATCATCGCGTTAATAACGTAACACTCTAACCAACTAAGCCATGGAGCACAAATTGAGCAGCTTATATTTACCCTAAAATGGAGGCACCTTCTTTATTAGCGTGACAAAGTTAATTTCATATAAAAAGCTTCTAATAATAAACAAATTAACAACAACAAAATTTAACACTCCTGATTAAAATATTAATAATAATAATAATGAATTTTTTCGATTTTGTAAATGATAAAATAAATGGAAATATTTTAAGACATTTTACAAATGAAATATATCTGGAAGATACATTTTTGCCATTTGAATAAAATATTTTAAGCATATACATATATGTAGAAAAATCTTCGATGTTGAAAATTTGGATGCATAAGAAGATAACTATTGTTTGAACTGCACAGGAATACGCTTTGAAGTCATCAAAGCCGGAATCGCTCGATTTACTTTAATCTTCTCAGATGACTTATATCTGGTTGTACTCCAATCCAAAAATTGTTTTCATATTCTAAAGTCAGGTAACTATATCCGCTTTAGGTTGTTTTATCATTGCGACATTCGAGTGCTATAAATTTTTCATGAGCTTTTGATCAGCTTACTATTTTGTATTTACAAACAGTCTTTTGCTATATTTTATTTTCTGTTTTTATGGAAATTTTCTTTACGAATCTGCATTGGTTTTCTTAAAATAGAAATGGTTTACGTGTTTATTGTAAAATCAATTTCATCTCTTTTTTGTGATTTAAAAATATATTTTTACACAAATGATATATTTTTTAGTCATGTAAATATTTTAAATTTATTACGAAATTCATTTTTTAAGCAGTTCAAATTTCTTTTTTAAAAGAAATTTACACAGGTATATATATATATATATTATGTCGCATTCTGTACGCCAGGATAATTTTATATTTTCTAAATATTCATATTTTATGAATACGAGGATTATTATGCAATTGTTTGGGGTTTTATATATATGTATATAAAATATTTAATACATAACTTCTTTCAACCATTTCTTTGTACTGAAAGCTGTTTAAATAGGTACTGCTTATATGAACAATATACACATTATATTGTTCCATTTCTACGGTTAAATATTCATACACATTCATTAACATTTTAAAACATTTTGTTATAGTTTAAATTAACTTAGATATCTGTTTAAGTACGCGTAACTATTTTGTATACATATGTAGCCTAATTATGCGAAATTGTTGTATAGCGCATTATAATCACTACCTTATCTATCGAATATTTTTAAATATTCATCTATTTTAGAATTAGAAAAATGTACAAAATACTAGAAAAAATATTTTAAATATTATTATAAATGTAAAAAAAATAGAGAAGTATGAATACGTTTGCACAACACTAAAAAATACTATAAATTTTATTAAGTCTACACTTTGACAGATAAAATATTTTAAATAATGTTTCGAAACAGAATTTAAATGCTGAAAAATAGAAAAATATTATGCTTTTTCATGCTGAAAGTTGTGGATAATTAGTCACGTTGCATTAAAGAAAGAATTCCCTGTGAATATTTTGTGTAAATTTTCTGGTTAAACTATACAACTAATAGGGAATAAACATGTTGAATGTAATGATGCATGTGCTGTAACATCCGAATATGTATTTTCGTTTGAACTCCTTGTTTATGCAGTTGCAAAGCGTTGTAATGTACGTGTTGCACATACTGATGAGGGGCTAAGAAAATAGCACTTAACATTTGGATTTTAAGCGTTTTATCATGATTTAACTTGTATTTTACATTTATTTTTCAATAAATTTCTGTTACACAATTGTATTACAAATGTAAACAATACCAATTTCGAAATGTACATTGTGCAATCTATTTTGCATGGGTTCTCTTTTTTTTCAGTTTTTGCCCAAATATGAACAGAACAGATATTTACAATTAATTTCAAAACTTTTTTTTTTTGGTGCGTTGTGTAAAGCCTCACACATTTATTTTCAATATTAATTGTAAAATTGAACTTCACAAGTTGCAATTAAGTATATTTAACATATTTCCTTTAAATATACATTTATTTATTTATTTATTTTAACAGATAAATAAAATATGAAACTCATAAAAAAATAATTTAATATTTCTTAATATATATTTAACAATTGTACACGGCACGTAAATTGCGCGGTTGCTTCAGAGTATTTTATTACTGGATCTACATTAATATCAAAGCAGTAAAATTTCGCTAAAAATTGTTAAATGGAATAAAAATAAACTATATGTTTTAGTATGTTCCCCTGAGAAAAAAAAATATACCGCATTAATCTAAAATGATTTAGTGGCCATTTTCTAAATCCCTTGACTAGAAATATAGTTTTCCGAGCTATGCGCATAAGGCACGCCAATAAACGAAATAGCCAAAATGATCGAGAATTTCTAGTTTACACATTTATAGATGGTGAAACAATATTCTGATTATTCTGAATATTCTGAATCTTTTGTATTGCGAGAAATTCTTGCTTGACTTTCTAGAAATGGATAATTAACCAAGATTATAGTTGCTGAAACCCGACTCTTGTATTCTCAATTTTTACAGAGATTTTTAAATAACTTTGCCCTTGATAATATAGGTAAACAATCTAGAATTCTCAATAGGGATTTCTAGAACTCGCTATCAAAGGGGACTAGAATTGATGAAGATGGCATGGAACTATTTTTTCTAGGGCCACAATTCAGATTCTAGATGTCAGTTACAGAATTGTTTTCTCAGTGTTGTATATAACTGCTTGAAGTTACTGTAAACATTTTAATCATAAATTACAATGTGAAACATATTTAATTGTATTTTTAGTTGAATAACTTTTTATTTTATTTTATTTTATTTTTATAAATACTTTCCATGATTTGTAAATAAACCTTTGTTTTTGATATTAATTTCACAAATATTAATTATAATAAATAATTTTTTTTTGTTCTATTGGTTTTACGACATCGTGCGTATGGTATTAATCATGTTCTAAGACATTAAAATATTCTGCAATATTCATCTGTTTAATTTATGCTAGAAAATTATATGTATATTACCTCACAAAATGGATGTTGACAAAGTCAGAGTGACATTAATTTATCATAGTGCCATTTCAATCTTGTCATTCTGCATTGTGTAATTACATTACTTTTTATTAAATAACACCAATTATAATCCAAGGGCCAAATTTGCCCATATTTCATATATGTGAGTCTATAATATATCATTTAGAACAGAAAATAAATTAATAAAAAAAAAAAAAAAAAGATTAAAAATAATTGAGCTAATAAATATTATAACCATTATAATAATCACGATATCACCTTTCATCAAGAAAAGTTAAATCAGAAGAACAAATTATGCATATTAGACACTTCTTTGTGTTAATTAGCACATCATAAGAAGCATTTAATGAATTACATAACATTCAAACATTCGCTCTCATACAAAATAGTCAAAGCTATTTTAAATAATAATAAGAAGAAGAAGTAGAATAAGAAAAAATATTGGAAATAAAGAAAAAAAAATTACTGGATAATGCGACATTTTTGAAAATATTATAGAAAATACATTGTTTTAGATGTAGTTTAATTATACAGGACGTTCCAAATGTCCCACACTCTCCTAAATCGAAAATGAGTCGGAATCATGAAAAACGGCTGAACACATATTCAATGGCTTATAGAGGGCCTCTTTTGTTGAAAAAAAAAAAAAAAGACACGGGGGGGGGAGGCTTAGGGGGCCGTTAGGGTAGGCAATTTTAAAATTTAAAAAGGGAAGGTATGCCTTGTCATACTTACCTGGAAACGTCTCTTCTAAACAATGAATTTGGTATGAATAGTTTTGCTCTAAAATGATTATTAATGGAGATACATGAGTTTTTAGACTTTTGAAATATGGATTTTATACTTATGTATCCCCTTTAATAATCATTGCAGGACAAAACTGTTTATATCAAATTAATTGTCTTGAAGAGATGTTTCCAGGGCTGCATCACAAGCAGTGCTGCCAGATTTGAGGGAAATTTTTATTCAATAGCCACCGTTAAATTTTACTTCTAACGGTTACCTAATCACATCGAAAATTTCTTTAAAAGATGTTTTGAAGCAATTAACAAACCGTTTCAATTAAAATTTAGTGGTGGCGGTTAAATAAAAATTTCCCTCAATCTGGCAGCACTGATCACAAGACATACTTTGCCCAAAAAAGTTTGGGCCTGGGTAAGGAGGTGTGACGAGTACCACTAGGGAGGGAAACTTTAAATTTTCAAACAGAAGAGTATGTCTTGTGATACATCCCTGGAAACGTCTCTTCAAGACAATGAATTTGGTGTAAATAGTTTCGTTCTGTAATGATTATTAAAGGAGATACATAAGTATAAATTCCATATTTCAAAAGTCTATAAACTCTCATATCTTCTTTAATAATCATCTTAGGTCAAAAGTATTTATATCATATTATTTTTTTTTTAAGATAAGTTTCCAGGGATGTATCACAAGACATACCCTCCTGTTTGAAATTTTAAAGTTTCCCTCCCGAGCGTCCCACCTAGCCCCCATCGGTCCCTAATTTTTTTTTCAACAAAACAGGCCCCCTGGAACTCATTGAATACGTTTTTCGGCATTTTTCACAATTCCGATTCATTTTTGAGTTAGGAGGGGGGAGCTTTTGGAACACCCTGTAAACATATTTAATATAAACCTTTTTTTTTTTTTTTTTTTTTTTTTTTTTTTTCCCAAAACATTTCCAAGTCCTGGGCATAAACTAAAGCCGATTATGCAGTTTAATAATGATAAATAATAATAATAATAATAAGTTTAGATTCTGGATGGTTTTTAATTTCTGAAAATTATATATAATTATACTTCAATTCAAATAAATTAGATTTATCAGTTTATATGAAAAAGAAAATGGCCATTAAGATTAATAGAAAGGGAATAATGACTTCTGTTTTTAGTATTGCTTTAATGTAATTTTGTTATTAAAAATTTTTAAGAAAAATAATCTTTCTGTTAAACTATGATTATTTTATGTGAAAAGATTATCTGTATGTGTGCTTAAATATCATCTATCGTAAAAATTGTATATTGTCCAATAAAACTACTTTAATTTTAATTATATAACGATGATTGTTTTCCATATAGTCCTCGGATTATTATCCTCAATCTTATTTACACAACATTCCGAATATTTCAGTAGTACTCAGTAGGGTGGTTCCAAAAAATCGATTTTTTTTTTTTTTTTTTTTTTTTTTTCAGAATCGCGTTACCTCTCAAAAGTTGTAGTTTGGTATCCTCAATTGGGGGGGGGGGGGGAAGAAATTCTAAATTGACATCTTCAGTTCGCTAAAGATGCTGAAAAAAATATGTTAAAAATTGAAATTTTCAAAAAATAACAAAATTATTTGTTTTAATTTTTTATAATGCAACAGCCATAAATTGTCAGTATATAGCGTAGTTTGAACCTAAAAAAAAATATTTTATAGATTTTACATAATATCTATGCTTATTATATAGCTATGTTTATAATAAGCATAGCATAATATCATATAATAATAAGCATAATATCTATAATAAACATATAATAAGCATATAATAAGCATATACTAAGCATAATATCTATACTAAGCATATAATAAGCATATACTAAGATAATAATAAGAATATAATAAGCATAATATCTATGCTTATTATATAGCTATATTTTATAGCTTTACTTACGGCCCCCTATGCTTCAGGAGCCTGCCTGGCGCACTTTCTGTTTTTTTTAACATTTTCATTTTTTTTTTTTTTTTTTTTAACTTGCGAGGATTTTTTTTTACAGACTAGCGGTTTACTTCTTTTTAAACATTGCATTATTATTATTATTATTATTATTATTATTATTATTATTTAGAAATTCTCATTGAAGCAGGTTTTACATTTTTCAGGCGCCAGTCAGCCAAATGTAAAAATTTATAACAGATAAAATATATAAAAAAATGAAAAACTACAAAAACTCCGTATGTTAGTGTGTATAACTGCTGTTACTGCTTCTCATGATGGGAAGCAGGCATTTCTACT
This sequence comes from Salticus scenicus, assembly GCA_963930645.1. Taxonomy (NCBI): domain Eukaryota; kingdom Metazoa; phylum Arthropoda; class Arachnida; order Araneae; family Salticidae; genus Salticus; species Salticus scenicus. The sequence goes on along the minus strand of OZ005659.1, from coordinate 122,328,330 downwards.
CATCTACTTTATTTTGGTTTCTTTTTATCCATACTACTAGTTAATTATGATTCATTCCTAGATTTATCTTTTTACGTTCAGCTTCCTTGTTCTCGCTTAGCAGTAGGTTTGTCGACCATTTTTCGGCCGGAGGTAGACAGCTTTACACCACAGCTAAATGAACTCAGTCACATTCGGCCAAGCTAGGCCCCCTCCCTTTGTGCTAGAATTTGAGGAACGCTCGGCAATTGTAGTGGGAAGCAGTCTGTATGAATGAATATGCTTTTTTAAATAAATAATTCTAATTATTATTTGTTTTATTATTTTACAATTATGTTATATTGTGTTTTGTATTGTGTTTTGTTTTCTCCAGTTATCATTTATTTCTAGGTATTTAAAGTTTTTTTTTTTTTTTTTTTTTTTTTTTTTAAGCCCACATTACATTTTTTCCTTACAAGGAAACATTCAAAAGGTGTCCTCTTCAAAAAATATTGAAAAAACAATATGTGATTCTACTCGTTACAAAACACCAGGAAGTGAAAAAAATTATGGACTGAAATGAATTACAGCGACCACAAAAAAATATCAAAACTAAGCATATTTGGTGATTTAGCACTGCTAGGCGTTCCATTCACTAGCACCGAGATTGCCGTGTACGAACAGAATCGTGTTTTATTTCTCCGCCAAGTACTCAAAAGCAATCGCTTAACAATGTAAACTCGACAAATATGCTTAATTTTGATATTTTTTTGTGATCGCTGTAATTCTTTTCAGCCGTTAATTTTTTTTTCACTTTCTGGTGTTTTAGGAAGAGTAGAATCGCATATATTTTTTTAAATATTTTTTGAAGACGACCTTTTGAATGTTTCCTTGTTAGACTATCAATCACAATATAAGTACAGTGCCATCTGTTTAAAAATTAAATATTATCGGGTAGAATACCTTGTATATGTTATATTTAGTTCTCAATGTAATTAGCTGTACTTTTAAGAATATTATATTTATGTGTCAAAGATTTTTCGGAAACAAATATGCAAATGAATACAGAAAACATCTGAAAAATAATATTTTAAGTTTTTTTTTTTTTTTTTTTTTTTTTTATCGTTGCACTCTTCCTAGATTGAATATACGCATATATATTTCGATTAAATATGTATGCAACTGAAATAGAACTTTATTGATTTTTAATCTGTTAAATATTCCTCAAATCTCAATAATAGAAGTGTAAAAAATTAAACATAAAATGAGTGTTGGTGAAATGCTTAACAGATTAAAATGTAACTTCCCTTTAAAATATAATAACATGTATCTTATCTAATATTTGAAAGATAAATTAAACTGTTCAATATATCATTCCATTGCTTTTTTTCTTATATTTTTATCTTCTGGAAGATTTGATATAAATCTTCCTTTAATGTGCTTTTAAAAAACCTATTTTTGTTTCCACAATAGCTGTCAGCTGCAGATGAAATATAAGATTTCATTTTCTTTATCTGTCATCGTGAAATTTCTTATTATCTGTCTAAAATATCTTATAAAATAAAGAAATATCGGATAAAATGTATTAGGTTTTCATTTAACAATTTTTAAAATGGGTTTATACAATAAAAGTTTTTATCAGATTAAATTCCCTTCTATTTCCTTTAAAATAATTTTTAAATGGATTATAATTTTTTGAAATATTTCTTTTTTTATACACAGAGTATTGTCATTAATCTAATTATTTTGATATGTTATTTAACTGTTTGTTATTAATGGTCACACAATGATATATTTCTTTAACAGTAAAACTAAATAAAATTTCTTATGTGTAGTTTAGAGCTACAAAAAATTTATCCTTATTTTTTCTTATATACGCATTCTTTGTAGAATAATTTTATTTATTATAAAATTAAGTTAAATTTGAAAAAAAAATTGCTCTTAAAAAAAAAAAAAAAAGTGTAAAAAAAAGACAAATTTTCATAACGCTGTGGTATCTATTAAAATGTTGGTAGCTCTATAATACCAGCATGTACATGAACATGTTTGCTTTTGTTAAGATTTTTATGCAAAGATTAGAGGATTTATGTTCTTAAGGGATTTTTTGAATTACAAACATATGCATGCATGAAGCCTATGAGTAATTAATATGTTGCATAAAGTCTTCAAAATATCATGATATGAGTCTAACAATGAATAATTGTGAAGATTTTAGCCCTTTTGGAGGAAATAATTAGTGAATAATTATAAAATTCAAAGAGAAAATGAATATACAACTCCATTGTAGTCTTACTAATAAAATAAATCTACACTGTTATGTTCATTAAAAAGCAAATAATTAAACAAGCACAATATAAACAATCTTTATATGTTCTTTACAAATTGTATGCAGCATTTATTCTGAAATATAAATTTTCCTATCCTACATTATAATTTATTCGTATCTGTCGCACTTAAATTGTTTAATATGTTATTATTCTCTTATATATTATTGTAAAATGTATTCGAGTTGAAAAAAAAAAAAAAAACCTATCAGTGTATTTACTGCAGTTAATATTTATCTATATCAGAAACTTAAATTATGAAGGAAACAAAACTGTCATTTATTTTTTTTTTTATTTTTTTTTTAATAAATTTTAACGTACCTTCAAGGAAAAAAAAAGTGAGTAAATTTAATCAAAAAATTTCACTCACTTAAATTGTAAGTTTATTTCGTCTTTCAGGTTTTATTTCTCTTATAGAAACATGCGCATCATGAGGATAATATTCTACAATGTAAACTGACAAGGAAACAATCAAAAGGTGTCTTCTTCAAAAAATGATGATAAAAATATATGTGATTCTACTCTTCATAAAACACCAGAAAGTGAAAAAATTATCGACTGAAATGAATCTCAGTGACCACAAAAAATTATAAAAATTAGGCGTTTTTGGCGATTTCACACTGTTAGGCGATTGACTTTGAGTACTTGGCGAAGAAGCAAAACACGGTTTTGTTCGTATACGGTAATTTCTGTGCTAGCGAACTTATCACAGCGCTAAATCGCCAAAAATACTTAGTTTTGATAACTTTTTTGTGGTCGCTATAATTCATTTCAGCTGATATTTTTTATACTTCCTGGTGTTTTAGTAATAGTAGAATCACATTTTTTTTTTTTTCAATATTTTTTGAAGACGACACCTTTTGAATGTTTTCTTGTGAGTAATCTTAATAATATTTTACTGTAGTAAGTGTAAAATAATTTTAGAAAAAAGAAAAAAAAAATCATATGAAAACTGCATCATCACTTTTTGTTGCTATAATAAGCCTTAATACGTTTTGTTCTCCCACATCCCTGGGAAATTGAAGTTTTTAAAAAATAAAAGAGGAATTTTCGCCGATTTTTATGTTATTTGGAGTGCGGATTTCAAAAATGACCTCAATTTTTTTCAGTCACGTCAGGAGTTTTAGTAAAATCGATGTATATATATATATATATATATATATATATATAAGGGGCTAAAACTTTAACTTAAGACATCAAACATTTATTATTTCTAGGGGCGTAATTACTAAGATAATCGGATGCGTATTTTCGCATGGCTCGGCGTTACTAAACTGGCAGGATCCAACAACTTTTTCTCTCGTTGCCAAAATCCGAAAAGAATCTCTCTGACTAAAACTGTGTTGCCATTTGTTCAAGAGAATCTGTGATGGTCTGCCAATTATTGGGAAAGTACCAAAGGCGTGGGATAACATCACTCGTTCACACACACACACACACACACATATTATATATATATATATATATATATATATTTTTTTTTTTTTTCCAGAACAACATTGCAAGTAGTATCTAGCAACAATAGTTTTTATTCATTTAAATCTATGTAATATGATCGATTCTTGGTATAGCATATTGATTTTTCAGCAATATATATATATATATATATATATATATATATATATATATATATATATATATATATATATATATATATATTGTATATATATATATATATATATATATATATATATATATATATATATATATATATATATATATATATATATATATATATATATATATATATATATATATATATATATATTAGATTTAAATGGGGGGGAAACCATTGTTTCTAGACCGCACAAGCCGCCTCGACTAAAATTTCCCCTAGGTACATTTGGCATCACATTATGGTGCAGCTTTAAAAAATAAATAAATAAATAAACACCAATATACTATTTTATTTGTTTTTATTAAGGTAACAGATGATTGACCAAGAGGTGCAAATATTATGCATAGGTTAAAAAATCGAAGAAAAATTTATTAAGAAAAAAAAAAAAAAGTGACGTGCTAGTAAATTTTTGTTGTATTTATTTTATTTATTTATTTATTTTTTTTAATCAGCACCAAAATACACATAAATTTCAGCTATCAATTCCCTAATTTATTTATTTATTGTGTATTATTATTTATTTATTTATTAAATCGCAGGTTTTCGTTATTCTTACTTTTCTGTTGATCACTTGTTCTTCGATTCTGAATCAGAGACTTTAATGATCTAAACTTTCAATGTATATTAATGCCGATGAGTCATATCGATGTCTAGCGTGTAGGGTGTGTTTCAGTAATATGTGATGATATAACTTAAGACCTACGTTACCACAAATTAGCAATACATAAAAGCTGCCTGAACTTCACTTATTTTGAACGGAAATAAAATAAATGCCGTCATGATTGCCCTACAAAAATTCCATTTATATCTACAGTTGGAAGTGCTTGCAGTTGATTCTTATACATATAATATAATATCTTTAATGAACTAAGGAGACAAAAACATCTTTATCCACCATAAAAAAATTTAAAGAAAAAAGAAAGAAAGAAAGAAAAGTTATTATAGAGAAAAAAAAAATCTTAAAGGTCTCGGAGTGTTTTGGCATGAGCACTGCTTGTTGACGAGGGCTTGTTACATGTTTTGCAAGCGAGGCAAAATAACTTCTACCGCACAAGGTTTAAAAAATATTTTCAGGTATTTCTAATTGTCTGAAAATATTTCTATTTCTATCAAAACTAACCAGAATGAATAAAGATATTTTTAATGTAGTATATATATATATATATATCTTTAACACACTAAGTTAAATATAATATACTGTTATTTAAGAAAAAAAAATCTTTAGAGACTTTATTAAAATTTAAAAGGATTTTTTTTTTTTTTTTTTTTTTTTTTTAATACAGTCGGCACCAAAACTTTTAAAGTACACATCCACACTTAACTTTTTTTTTTTTTTAAGTTTATTCGCTAATTTTTATCATTAAATTACTTTTCTATAAGCAGTGTATATAATATTTCTATAAGCCTGACTCGACAAATATTTACTTAAGAAAACAGTATTTGGTGCATATCTTTTAAGTAGGAATTATAGCTAGTGTTTCAATAATTTTGCTGCTGACTGTATTTTAAGAACATTAAATTGCCTTTAACGGGAGATTTTTTTTTAACTAATAATATTTATAATAATTTTGAAAATCATATAGTGTTAAAATTTGAATGGTATTCGGAATGCATTTATTATAAAATATTGTCATAAAAAATATTTACTGTATCGATGGCATCGGTATTGTAAAAATAAATAAACAATGTTTATCGTAACACTACCATGTACAACAGACATCCCAGACATAATCGATTTTCTACATATATCTTCGGGTATATTTTCTAGAAACAAGAAGTTGTTATAAAACTTGTGTAGCAAAATCTTAAGGGAGAAAGAATTGTTATTTACAGCAGTTTTCGAGGAAAAAATAAAAGAACGAAAGAAAGAGAGAGATTGTGTTTACATAGCGATATTCTATGTACAAGTTGTAACAAAAGGTCGTGTAAAATGTAGACTACATAACTTTGGTTTTATTTTTTTTATTGTTAACATCGTTTAAAGATTTTCTACGACATCTATTAGCTAATTGCATTTCTTATACAATTTTGTCTTCTTGATTGCCTTATTTTCGGTTATAAAAGACAATGATGTATTGCGTAAGGAAAAGCACTAAACGATTTTACATTAAAGAATAAAAAGTATATAAATAAATAAAAATATAATAAATAAATACATCATTAAATTCATTATTTTTATTTCATATTATTGCACGTGCACTTTTTATTTCCTAATTCAAAATTATAAAAAAAAAAAAAAAACTGTTTTGATATCGCTTGTAAGGATACTGATTATTATTAATTTTCTTTTATTTTTCTTTCAAAAATAAATAAATAAAAATAAAAATAATTTTTATGAAATTCTGGCAAAAGCAGAATTTAGTTTAGGACGGAAGAATATTAGTTTTTTTTTTTTTTTTTTTTTTTTTTCAATTATAACATCGATTTAAAATTATTCAATTAACCGGGATTAACAGGGAGGAGGGGCCGATCACCACTCCAGCAGTGGTGTCGAGTGATTCTAGCTATGCTAGTCCCTTCCTCCGGAACGTTTATTTAAAAATCTTAATATATATGTATATATACAAGGGCCACTGGAGACAGGTCTCCCAAATTATTCAATTATATTTTCGATAAATTTTAGATTTCGATAAATGCCCAACTATTGAATAAAAATGATTTCGACAAATGTCGAAATATCGAAAAATGACGCCGCAAAAATCCCTGATTGAGCCTAACAGTCCTCAGCCCTAAAAAAAGAAGAAGAAGAAGCTGTATTCCATTTCATACTATTAACTATTAAAGAAAATATAGTTTTAATTTTAAACAATGAATGACATATATATTTCATATATCGAAAATTATACTTCCTATAAATATTTAAAATGTATAGTCGTTTGTAAAACAGTTATTTCTTTTTTCTTTTTTTCTTTCTTTTTTTCTTTTTTCTTTTTCTTTTTTTTCTTTCATTTTTTTTAGGTTTTAAATATATGTCAATAAGAAATATAATTAAATTGTTCTTATTGTTCCTTTATAAACATGTCATGTTCGCACGTCAATAAATGTTTTTTTTTTTTCCTATAAACACGATCGTAAAATATAAATTGCATTTTTATTCTACAATATATTATCGAAATATTGACATTTCTGTGTAAAATTTTATCAAACTCAAACTGGAAAAATAAATTTCGTACGATATTAAATTTTTGAAATAAAAAATTATAATTACATAAATGTCGTAGTTTTACGCTAAAAGAGAAAAGAGAGAGAGTATTTTTAACATTTATTTGATTTGAAAGAGAATTTTTACGCTAAATTGTAATTTAAAAAAAATTATTTCTAGTAAACTTTAGGGATTAGTATTGTTCGAGGAACGAAGTTAAATTTACTTAAAGTGAAATTTACTTTCTCTTATTATAATATTGAATTAAATTTTAAATTAAATCAAAATAAACTTGATTCAAAATTATTGTAACAAACGCTTTAATACATTGCTTTAATATTGGCAATTGTTTTATATTTATTAAAAATGCACGTTAAATTAAATTTTGAAATAGTACATTATATATAACTCCTGACGTTAAAAATAACAATACATTAAATTTATTAATTTTTACATTTTACATAGGAATTATCCCTTAAATATAATTGTTAAAATTAATATAGTAGAAAGTGCATATCAATATTGTATTGTTCAGAGGAGGTTTCATTGGAAACATGCAATTGTTATGGACACTGCTTAACTTTAATTAAACGTGGAAAAACATTTTGCACGTGGAAGGAACAATTACTGTGCTATCAACATTTTCTTTGTATTAGACATTTATACAAATAACGAAAAAATAGTAATACAATTATATTTATTTAATATATATATATATATATGATTAATTTTTAATATAATTTTTATTATTTAAAATATGAATTTGATTATTTATTTATTGAAAAAAAAAAAAAAAAAAGAAAGAAAGAAAGAAAGAAAATTATCTTAAAAATAAGTATATTGAATATAAGTAATTACTATAGATATTTATATTTTGTAAAAATGCATTTACTTTTGGTACATTTTAATTGATACAGAAATGATAGATAACTTACCTGTAAGCATTAATAGATTATGTATTGTGTTTATATATAATAATGTTTTGCAAATTTTAAAATCAAAATTCTCAAAATCTTGTTAAAAATTTCTCATAAATAAAAAAAAGAAAAGAAATTTTAGCTATTTTGGTTAAAAGATACGGTATTTGTTTTAAAAAATAACTATAATAATAATAATAATAATAACAATAATAATAATAATAATAACTTTTTATTATTGTTTTTTTTGTCATGAAAGGGTCGCTTCATACAAATTCATTCATGGAGTGTCAATTCTCGACTACATCTGTTTCTTTTTGTACTTATGTCCCTTATACGCAAATATGATGTTTGAAACAAGTTTATTTCTCTGCAATTGACTTTGGATTTTATTAAAAACATCAAATGTCGTTCTCGGGGATACAAATGCGATTATTAAACCTTTATATGTTGTCACAAATCTCCTTGAATTACATTTACCAGTGTAGTTTTATATACCAGTATTAAAGAACATTAGATAAATGTTCCACATGCTTAGTTATGTTCCTGTAACTTAATATTTAACATAATTAGAAAAGGCCAAATTTCAAGGTCCAGCGTAAAAGTTTTAGTATTTCTATAGTGAATAACTCTTTAAGGGGACAAAAACCACAATCTAACATATCACACAATTTAATATCTGGAATAACATTAATAAGAAAATTTAATTGTAATAGTTTTTTTTTTTTTTTTTTTTTTTTTTTTTTTTAAACACTTTACAGTTTAGAGCCCCCAAAAATGTCGGAAAAATTGCAAAAAAAAAAAAAAAAAAAAAAAAGTCCTTTTAAGACTCCTATAAATCAAAATGGAATGGAATTAAAAAGTTTTTATTTTCTTTTTCCGTAGAGAAAGATCATAAAAAAAAAAAAACATTACTAGTTCAGCTAATCGTTATTTAAATATACTGTTTAAATATATTAAAACTGCAAAAAAAATTATATAAACTGTTGATATCTGATAAAACTTCAATTAATGTCCTTTAAAATATTCTTCAAAGCATTCCCCACAGAAAATATATATATATATGTATAAAAGTTAAAGAAATATATGTTTAAAATATATACAACTGCAATCTAAATCTTACATTAGAGTTTTTTTGCATTGTATAGTTATTAGAACCACTTTGTGTTACAGCATCTTTTTTCTTTCTTTTATTTAAGACAAAGTAAGTGGAAACTCCAAGTCTGTCAAAATACTGTTTTTTATTTTTTTAGTAGATATTTTATACATCTTCACAGAGATGTTAAACTTGTGTACTAAGGTGGTTCGAAAAAAACTTTTTTTCTAATTTCAGATCGCTATAGTGCACAAAAGTTGCCATTGGTATAGACATGAAAAAAGCACTAATTATTATTTTTTTATTAATTTGTCTTCCGGTCGCGCAATGCCATCGAAGTTATCAAAAAATTGTGAAAAACCTTAATTTTTCATAATTTTTTTAAGCACGCCAGATGATTTTAATTGCGTTCCTATCCCATGAATTAACTACTAAAAGTGTGTAAAATCAATATATATGCACTTATTATACATTTGTTTCATATCTTCCGGTCGCGCAACATAGTACAAAATGAGTAAAATTAGTAGTTTTTGCAAAATTTTAAAGTTTGACTGTTTAGTACATTTTAATCATACGACTTTTAGAGATGCTATAGTTTAATTCTATTACAATAATATATTTAAAATCCAAGCATATAAGATAAACATGGCTATAAGATAGACGTGGCGTACGTGACGAATTCCAGCGATGCGCGCGCATCGCAGCCAGTCGCAGTCATTATCGTTTCCCGCTATTTCCTTCAGTCTGCTCATGCCGCTAGCTCGAATCAGTACTAGATTGTGTTGTACTTAAGTCCTTATTTTTCTGTCTACTTTTGCGTTCAGTGTTTGTACTTGAATACGACAATTATTGATACAATGGATGTGCCAAAGAAAGTTTGTATAGGTACAATAACTAGAAAATGTTTGAGTGCCCTATTTTTGGTCACCCACGAGACTTGTTACACAACAAGCTTCATACTCATGAAGATGTCCTTCGCTGCTGCTTTCAACAGAGATTCAACCTAGTTGTGACAATAAACAACAAGAGTGTATCTTTTTCAAGAATAGCCTCAACAGTGGCAAAGGAAATTATCGTTTTATATGACAAAGCCTCGATTCCAACTGTTACGGAGTACAGAGTCATCCAGCTAATTAGTTCTTACTACGAATCATACAGTAAACTCAGAAAGTCGTTTCATCGTGACAAAGATAAACCGGCATTCAAACTTAAACTTGACAATTTAAAGAAGAAAGGATGCTCTATTTTTGATATCGCGGCGTGTAAATGTGTAATTGTTGCTGATGACTGTTCATGTAAGAAATCTCTAGATACATGAGTATGGTCTCTAAGTGTGAACTGCATTTGTGAAAGAAGAAAGAAAATTCACCTTTGGAATTATGGTTTATGTACTTGCACATTTACACGCCGCGACATCAAAAAGAGAGTATACTTTCTCCTTGAAATTGTCAAGTTTAAGTTTGAATGGTGGTTTATCTTTGTCACGATGAAACGACTTTTTGAGTTTACTGTATGATCCGTAGTAAGAACTAATTAGTTAGATGACTCTGTACTCCGTAACAGTTTTGATAGAGGGTTTGTCATATAAACCTATAATTTTCTTTGCTACTGTTGAGACTACTCTTGAAAAAGATACGTTCTTGTTGTTTATTGTCACAGCTAGGTTGAATCTCTGTTGAAAGCAGCAGCGAAGGACATTTTCATGAGTAGGAAGCTTGTTGTGCAACAAGTCTCGTGGGCGACCAAAAATAGGGCACTCAAAGTCTTTTCTAGTTATTGTACCTATGCCAACTTTCATTGGTACATTCATTGTATCAGTACAAACACTGAACGCAGAAGTAGAATACGGACTTAAGCACAACACAATCTAGTACTGACTAAAGCTAGCGGCATGAGCAGACTGAAGGAAATAGCGGGAAACGATAATGACTACGACTGGCTGCGATGCGCGCGCATCGCTGGCATTCGTCACGTACGCCACGCCTATCTTATAGCCACGTTTATCTTATATGCTTGGATTTTAAATATATTATTGCAATAGAATTAAACTTTAGCATCTCTAAAAGTCGTATGATTAAAATGTACTAAACAATCAAACTTTAAAATTTTGCAAAAACTACTAATTTTGCTCATTTTGTACTATGTTGCGCGACCGGAAGATATGAAACAAATGTATAAAATGTGCATATATATTGCTTTTACACACTTTAAGTAGTTAATTCATATAGGAACGCAATTAAAACTATCTGGCGTGCTTAAAAAAATTATGAAAAATTAAGGTTTTTCACATTTTTTTGTAACTTTGATGGCATTGCGCGACCGGAAGACAAATTTATTTAAAAAAAAAATAATTAGTGCTTTTTTCATGTCTATACCAATGGCAACTTTTGTGCACTATAGCGATCTGAAATTAAAAAAAAAAGTTTTTTTCGAACCACCCTATTGTGTACGCCTCAAAATCAACATCCCATTTTATTCGAATAAAAGTTGTGATGGATGTAGTTGTGATGGATGCGTTGAGTTGAAGTAAATGGATGTCATCCTAGGTAATCAGAAGTGAAAGTAAAATATTAATTAGAGGTTGGAAACGCGTGAGCTGCGACCAGCACGATTATCGAGGGTAGCGGTGAATGCAATAGATTGAAGTTATCGAGTTAGGATGATTTTAGGTCAGCATGGAGCATCTAAAAGGAAATTAGAATGCACGCAGTTTGAGTAAATATTATTGAATGCGATTAGTTTTGGAGAAATAAGTTGGTGAATCGAAGTGAAGGATGTGTTCTGTTTTGAATGTGTTTAAACAGTATGATGTTGAAAGGAAGTCGGTTGGTGCTGGACAGAATAGAGATTTATGCGAAAAGTTGTTATTTAAGAAGTTATAAAAGTAGTGTGTGAAAACACACTAGCTGGACTGTTTAGATATTCTCCATCGAAGTTGTGTGATCAAGTGAGGTATTTTTTTGAGTGCACAAAAGTTTAAAGTAAGCTTCTTACGACAGTCATTTTAGCCACCAGCGGTGAGCATATAAATTTCATATTTACTTTAATTTATTCATTTAATTTATATTGTTTGAATAAATATTCGTTTAATTTTATGCAAGAGTCTCTATGATCATTTTCGCATTTCAAGTAGTTATTATGGTGGTAGTGGTGCAGATGCCGGGGCGCAGACCTCCCAATGTATCGAGTTTCTGTGGTATCATATTTTCCTGTGTATAATCTGCAGTTAAGAAAAATAAGTTTCACACAATAAAGTTTAATTTGCAGGTAATTTAAAATAGCTGGAGCTGTCCATTAGCTGCTTCAGGAGATGCACAAGCATAATTCCTCGATATATAACATTTGAAAATAGATTAAAACTAAAGTTTTTAAAAACTGATTTTGATGATCTACAGGCTATTACACAGAAAAATACTTACTCCGTTTAGCTTAAATCTTTAAATTCTATAAAAATACTATTATTCATTACAAAGAAATGACTATATTTGTGCACAGTAATTTTTTTTTTTTTTTTTTTTTTTTTTTTTTTGTGATGTTAACTTTACGTCTCTGCACCACTACAATTTTTATATGAACCAGCTAATCTATTAAGATCTGTTATATTTTCCGTTCGTGTAGATGCGCATCGTTCTCGCTCAGAAGCTGCACAAGCTTAATTCCTCAATTTTATTTCGTTTCAAAATACATGTGTCTGTTAATTATAATTCCAAGTATAAAACTAATTTTGTTAATCTGCAGGTTATACGTAGAAAATACGGCATTCAGTTTAACTTGATTCTCATTCTAAATAAATAGATTTAAAAAAAAAAAAATCGCATTTTTCATTACATATTAATACTACAGAAATTTTCAAATAAAAACTAAATGTTTAGTAAACATTCTTAAAATTTATTATTTGAATTATATTACATTTTTTACGAATTATTTATTTGAATTTTCATTGTTTATTTCACATTTTTTTTTTTTTAATGTATTGAAAGAAAGCTAGTCTTCTTCAAAAAAATTTAATAAAAAATTAAATAATGCATAGTTGCACTTAACTAATTTAATATACATTTTCGCTATTTATATACTATTTTGAGAAACATCTTGTCATAGTAACTATTTCTTTTACTTAAGACAACTTTAGAAAATTATTATATTTATCTAAAAAAATTCCACGAGTTTCATGAATATATCACTGTTGAATAAAACATCTGAATAAAACACATATCGGTAAAAAATTCCTTTGTTGTAAAATATGTCGAACACAACAAAATCACTGATTTTAAACTATTCAGATATATACTTTGATGTAATCTAAAGGCAAAATTCATCGATCTACATGTCTCATTTTGATCGTTTTATTTATGTTCCTCTCCAATCTTGTCTCAGTCGAAAAAAAAAATTATATTTTCAAATATGCGACTATTCCTACATCGGATTCCTTTGTGGAGTTACACTTGTCATTCCAGCATTGGAGTGCTATAAATTTTTCATGAGTATTTGATCAGCTTATAGTTTCGTATTTGAAAAGTTATTTTCGGGATATTAAATTTTCTCTACGGAAGAAACTTTTGTTGAAAAATTAATATTTTTTTTTATGTTTTCTTATATATTACCTTTTAGTAAATTGCACCTAAAGGATTTTTTTGTGGCATTTTGCATAATATTTGGGGTATTTTGCATAAAATTACATAAATACATAATTTGATGTTTGAACTGAGAGTATTTTATTTAAAGCAAAACATTTGTTGGTTATGACTATAAATATCTTCAAATAAAATGTTAATGTAATAAAATCTTTTAAAACCATATTAGGTATTTAAATACTAAGTAATATGTATGGAAATACATGTTTTTTAGAAAAGAAATCACATATAGGGGAGATCCGTGTAACATGGACCCCTTAAGTAAGAAAGCTCATAAAACTAAAATTACTAAAATAAAAAAAAAAAAAATATATATATATATATATATATGGTTGGCTGCTCATTACTATTGCATAGTTGCATGGTTCAAGCTTAGTAAAGCACTCTGGGAACCATTAATAATTACAGGAAATAATTATTTTATTTATGTGTCGGTGGTCCATATTACACATGCGTTCGTGTAATATGGACCAAGTGGTCCATAGTGGTCTTTCCTGCAGTAGTCTTTCCTGAACAGTTACAGCACTTGGAACTGTGATACGAACTGTCAAGCATGTTCTCTCATACAATTGTCCATCTCATGGGAATAGTAACAATGGCCAAGAAAAAAAAAAAGAAAGAAATAAATAAAAATAGTTAATGGACTTGAAAAAAGGAAGTACAAAGGCTATATTCATTGGGTAGTATGCGAAGGAAGTGATAGCTTGATTACCCCTTCTGCTCTGCCGAATTCTATAGCCTCAAGATTTTGAGTGTGCGACATATGTACACCGAACATTAACAGAACCACTCTGTTTTTATCATGAGCCATTGGTCCATATTACAAAACAGAACATGGTTCATATTACACTCATAAAAAGAGTAACATTGTTTCCAATCACATAACGCTATACAAATTGGCGACCATAAAACACATGTCTAGATTGTTCATAAAATAAGTACATTTGCTACTATTAACGCGAAAATTATATTACGTAACAGTAAAAAGTAATACTTTTATTTTAAGGTACTTGTTACATCAATGATCATATAAACCGAAAACTAAATTTCATAATCGTCCAAATACAGGTACGCATGTACAAGTCACTTCCTGCTTTCGATAACAATAATATTCACTAAAGGCAATGAGATGTTTTCATCATCTAGTGTTGAACATATAAATTTCCTCATGGTCCGTATTACACGGTGCTCCATATTAAACGGTTCTCCCTAAACCATTAAACAATAAATGGTATATAAATTATTTACTTCTCTTCTATTTAAGAGGGTGATTCTTTTAAAGGTGGCATTTTATTAAGATATCTATATATAATTTAACTAACTCAAAAAATAATTACTCAGTGAATTTTATCATTAATGAAAAAGCTTAGACGTTAATTCTTTTTCGATTAATCGCCGTTTGCAATGCCTTAATTTTTAATTTGAATAATTTGTTGGCATCTTCCTATTCTCCATTTTATGTAAAAATTTTACATATGAGCACTCTGCTTTTTTTCTAGTTTTCTCTCTGGACTCCTTGATAATTTGATTTAGCAATTTATTTAATTTCTCATTCAAAATCGTTTTGCTGCCTCGATCGGGGCTGAAACAATATAAATTGCCATGATTAGCTGTATTGTTTTACGAAATCGATGTAGCTTTCACAGCTTTGTGAATTACATGCCCCATGATGAGTTTTTACTTCTAATTTTAAGCATTTTTATCCAAATATTATTTCTGTGGTCCTTTTTTTTATTTTCTCTGTCATTAAGTTCAACGGTCCTTTTTTTATCATTATCATTCATGTCGGCGTAAGTAATTTAAATTGTTTTCGTGTCTTACTGGTTCTTAATCTGTATCGCAACATTTTTGTGTCATTCTTACTTATAAGTTAAAATCAGTTCTATTTTTGTTGTGTTGGTATAGTTTTGTAACAATTAATTGCTAAATTTTAAGGTTAAATTTTATTATGGTATCTATGATATATATATATATATATACATAAACATATAATAATATTATCGATCTACGAGTCTTATTTTAATTGTTTTATTTATGTTCCTCTCCAATCTTGTCTCAGTCGAAAAAATATATATACATTTTTTTTTCCAAATATTCCTATATCAGATTCATTTGTGGAACAATCGATAGAGTTTTGATGATATTTCATCATTCATGCATAAGAGCAATATAAAGCTAAGGAATCCTGGAATTTAAACACATTGAACACAATGTCAAGGCCAAGTAAAAGTTGACAATGATTTATATTTTATGCGAAACACAGGACTGCAATCTAACTAGGGGAATTCTACAATTTAAATACCAGTTAGTAATAGCAAAATTTCACCAGTTTAGTATCTTATTTTTGCTTTAGATAAAATATTTATTCAATTCACAACCCCTCGTACATAATTTCCATTGTTTTACATATACTTTTTTTTTTTTTTTACTTTATTTTATAACGGCATTTTTTATGTTATATAAAAGAAAAAAAATTTATAACTCGCATTTATGTAAATAAAAACTAGTAATTTAGGACAGGTTGTAGTCAAAGTACTGCACAGCTAGTATATTTTATATTATTTTAATAATATTTTACTTAAATTTTATTCAAACCGTCTATGATTAGAAATCTAGAAACGAACTATTGTTTTTAACTTTAATTGCTATTTTCTCTCTGTTAATATTACAGCCATATAGTTGCAGTTCTCCCATTTCTTCAACGGAGGCTTCATTCCACATTGTTTTATTTTATTTTATTTTATTTATTTATTTTTTAGTAATCGATTTCAATATATTTAATTGTCGAAATTTTATATAAGGCAGATTCCTTTTTAAAAATAATGGTGACAAAACTGATTTATAAAGTTTTAAGGGCCGTTTGCTATGTAGATAATATCTTAATATATATATATATATATATTAAATTATGTATAGAAAATTAACTGTTACGATATTTTGTCCTATTTCATTATAGTTTTCTAAGATATATAAATTCTGTACAATTTTCTAAGTTGAACTTTTATTTTTCTTTTTGAAACAGTAGTCACAAAGACTGTTTAAACCAATTTCGTAAAAAAAAAAAAAAAAAAAAAACTATTTTTAAGAGAAATTTATGTTTGGAAACCTTCAGGCATATTTTTCGAAAAACGTATGTAAATGAGAGTCAAGCAAATTCTATGTAGAAAATGGAATAACTCGGCAGAAAAAAATATTGGATAGAGTTCTTAAAATCTGTTTTCTAACTATAAGAATATTTCACCTCAAGAAAAAGTATTCTCGCATTAAAAGTTATGTCACAGCTGTTTGGATTTTCCTTCGCTTATTTGCATCATAAAATAAACGTTACTTGAAGTAGAAACTTCATCTATAGACATTTTTTATCTGACAAAAAGTTATATTTTCTACAAAAAAAAAAATCATTAAAAACTTTTTTCAAATGTATTCGTTCAAAAATCTATATTTTGAAAGTTCATATATTGGATAAGATTTAAGTACTGGATAAGATTTTGCATAAGTACTGGATAAGATTTTGCATTTCAGAGTTCATCTCGATTCTCTAAGTTCATTACAATAAAAATGAAAAATAGTGCTTAACATTTTCATTTTTGTACAGAATATATTTTATTATATTTTTTTCTCTCTCTCTTTATATATATATATATATATAATATTAAATTAGTGGAAATGACAATTTTCGATCTCAGGTATTCGAAGGATTTACACGTTTTTAGGCGTCCTTGAAACTAATGGATCCTTTCTAGAAAATGTTTGTGTGTCTGTATGTATTTCTGTTTGTGTGTGTGTTATAGACTTTTTGCACATTTTATCTCACGAATCATTGAACGAAACTTAACTGAACTTGGGATTTTTTAGACCTTCAACTGAACTGATTTTGATTAAATTTTGGGATCAATCGTTTAACAAATTGCTTTCCCATCTTTTTTTTTTTTTTTTTTTTTTTTTTTTTTAATATGGCAGCAGAGGGCAAAATTTCGTATAATGAGGGTTGTTTTTAACGAATGAATGTAAAATTAATATGAATAACCGTTAACCGTAGAAATAAACTAGAAAAAAAATCATGTGCATGTAGGGGCATTGCTCTTCCCCTTGGGGTATAAAATTTCAGTATGGGTTTCCTTCAAAAGCATACGTTAATACATTTAAAACGAAATAGCAATACATCTGTGATAATTTAAAACAGAGTTGACATTTTTAAAACTTTAAAAAATGTTTTTTTTTTTTTTTTTTTTTTTTTTTTAAATGTTGGCACTTAATTTATTTTCATTAGTTTATTTAGTGTTTACTTCTCTATAATGAAAAGTGACTGCATTCACCATAGGAAAATGTTTAAGTAAACAATAATCTAATAAATAACTTGTACTGAGTAAATTTGTAAATGTTAATATAAAATAATGTATTGTGGTGGACACAACATACAACTTTATTATTGTTATTATTATTAATTGATATATTTATTTATTTATTTATTTATTTATTTAATTTCGCTATATAATGTTTGTTTTTTTCATTGGAACATTGAATATAATCAAACTTTTATTTATTTATTTTTTATTTTTTCGCTTTTGAATTCAATTATTTTTTATTCGATTTTATCCCTGCTGTTCAATTTTCATAAATTTTATTCAGTTACATTTTCATAAATTTTATTCAATCTGTGTGCCATCTCATTCCAAACATCTGCATTCCTTTAATAATATACTATTTAATTTTTATTTACTAAAATATTTTGTATTTATTTATTTATTTATTTATTTATTTTTTTTTACCGTGGATACTTTAGTGAACTGATTTACAATGTCAATAAATGATAATTAACACGAAAAACCATATTGAAAGAATTTTTGTGGTTTCGATGAACAAAAATCCACGCATACCACCGTATAAAGGATTATTTCTTAGATAGATTCTACTCGTTTTAAAAAGTAAATCTTTGCAACATTTTATTTTATTTCAAATATTTCAATTATTTTAATTGAAATATTATTAAAATGTGCCACACATGCACAGTGACTTTTTCGAAAATGTACGGCTGTCCTAACTTCGAAAGTTACTCTCTATTCAAATGCTATTAACAACGTCCGCACTTGAACTGATAACAAAATAATTGAATTCTTACCGTCTGCGATGCCAGCTGTACTATAATAACCGTACACATAGTTGTCAAATGTGTGACTTCAATGAGAGACTTCATACCAAAAAAAATTCTATAGTAAATTTCACTTTATTTAATCGTGAAAAAATAATCTAAAATATTTCAAATATACAGGGATGAAACCTCATTTAAATTTAGAAATTTTGGCAAGGATTATCGTGTTGTTGGCAACGCTGCCTACCTTGTTTTGCACAAAATCGATTCATTATAATGTGTGAGCGAGTATTTTAGATGACAGCTTCTAGTCAGTCTATAACTCTGAAGCATGAAACCCACTGGATTGCTGTTACCTATCTGTCAAAGCCAAGCCTCAGTATTGTTTAGCAATTGGAATAAGGATGAATAAACTCTACATCCCTGTACGGAATTCTACTACTTGACTAATTATCATTGTTCTAACGAATTTCATTGTGTCCTGGTAACATTGTTTTTGCTTCTAGGGAAAGAACTTGCTGTGTAACTGGAGCTTTTTGTTATTATTGGACACAATAAGAAAAAATTCTGTAACTCACATCTCGAAAATAAATTGCGGCTCTAATAAAAAGAATTCCATGTCATCTTTATAAATTCCAGCCCCCTTTAAAAATGAGTTCTAGAAACCCTATAAGAATTCTAGACCGTTTACCTATATTATCATTCTTGCTATACAGACAAATAAATGTGAATAATTACTTATTTAAAAATCTCTGCAAATAAATGTGCATACAAATGGCGAGTTTTAGAAACTTTAATCTTGGTTTATAACCATATTCTAGAAAATGAAACGAGAATTTACCGCAATACAATGAACTCATAATATGTAGAATATTGTTTCAGCATTTAGAAATATATAGATTAGAAATTCTCGATCATTTCGTCTTTCCAACTTTTTGGCATGCTTTATACGCATAGCTCGGAAATCTATATTTCTAGTTTAGGGATTTAGAAAATGATCACTTATACGTTCTAGATGAGAGTGATATATATATATATATATTTCTCAGTGCATAGATTATCGAACAGCATATCCGCACATTCAACAAATCAAATAAACTGGAAAATACAGAGATAGCTCATGATGAATACTGAAAAATATTCCTTTCTAAGCGATGAAGGTTTTGGGTGACACGGTGTCTGGAATTATGTCTGGAAGAAATGTCTGGAATTTTCACAATGAATAAATAGGCATCGAAATAAATAATATTAACAGGCAAACCTTTCAAGAGATTTGTACATGAATGAGCAAATGATTGGGATAGTGCCCTTTCATAATAGATTTGCGATGGACGTCTCAAACATATTTACTATCCTAGTGTGCGTGTTGGCGGGTGGATAAAATAGCTGCTAGCGCTAACCTATAAATGCCCTGTCGTGGTGAGATAATGAGCTTTACGAATTACAGGAGATGCACAATTTAATTTTGGAAAGGATTTTTATAGGCAGAGATGATCGAACCAATATAATGTAAATTGTGCACACGAATAAAATGCCGGAGTACAAGTAGGGAAATATGTACCATGAAAATTTAAATCCACTATTGGCAGATAACTTTTTTAACAGTCTGATGACTCGATCTTCGTTTTAATAGTCTGATACTTCCCTTTTCATTTAAAGTTTTGCTCTTCGTCACTAAGGAATCATTTGCATTTTATTGTAACTCTAAATGTATCAGTTTTCACTCTTTATTGGAATTAATAATTTATCTTAAACCTCGTTTAATTTATGTTATTACTGATTTAGATCTAGAAAAAGATAAAAAAAAAAAAAAATAAAGAAAAATAAAGACAATTTTATGCTGTTCGTGCACATTATTTTGGAGCTAATCAAATTTAAGTGCAATCTGTACATAATTTAAGAGAGAATGTTTAAATTTTTAACTCTAAAAATGACTACATTTTAGTATATTATATATGAAGTATATAAAGTTTTTTTTTTTAATTTCAATTTATAGAAACGAATGCGAAACTTTCAAAGTATGAAGTCAGTAAAAGATTTATCGAAGTAATTGATGCAGGAGATTTTAAATATACTCTGACAGTAAGCCACAGAGTAATTTTATCAAATATTTTATTAAATAAATGACATCTATTTAACTTTAAATAAACCGAAAGTTGTGAATTACCGAAATGTATAATAAAACAGCGTTAGCTTAGTACTGAACTGAAAATTTGTCCGTCAAATTTAAATAGTCTTAAAATATAATTTAAATTAAGAATTAACTTGAGATTTAAAATTATTATGGTATCATCAGTTTGTTGCATTTAAAGTAATACCATTATGCCATTGATGTCAAATGCAACCGAACTCACCTAAAGTGACAGTTGTGTTTCATTAAATGCCCACAAAAAAATATGAGCATTTAATTATAATATACATTGTGTGTTATTAAAGAAAAATGAGTTAAATACCTAATAATAAATATGAAAACATACATGCGGGAAAAAAAATAATTATTATAGTTTAAACCTTTGACTGCCATGGCTATCATATGTAATACTGTAAAAGCACTTATTTTCGCGAGCCGTAATTTTCGCGAAAATGAAGATGTCGGTGGTTTCGCGAACTGAAAATTTCGCGAATTTTATATGAACAGAACCGAAAGTTGAAAAATCCTTAACGTTGAAAAGTACCTAAATATAGAACTCCTTTTGCATAAGACATTTTAAGAAATTTCCTTTTGCCCGAAAAGTTCGTCCCCACCTCCCCATCGCTCTAAAAACAATTATGCTTACAACGGTGCTTATACATCAACTTTGGCTTTGTCTCAACGCGCACATTCCACCCCAAACATCACGCTGTTTACCAAACTAGGGACTTCTGAACCCCCATTTTGCATCGAAAATGTAATTACCCCACCCCCTTAACTTTTCTTGGATTCGGACCGTCAATGCATGTGAGTTTTGGTAATTATTATTATTATTATTTTTTTTCGTTATTTTTTGCTGCGAAAAAAAAAGTATTTCGCGAGGCTTAAATTTTCGCGATTATGATGGGCTCGCGAAAATAAGTGCTTTTACAGTAGCCAATGATGTTTCTGTTGGGGGCAATGGCTGTCAGATACGATAGCCAGTTTCTCAACCCTTCAAGTCCTTGGGTATAAAAACCATATCAGTCACATGGAAATCGTTCTGGAGTTTGATTGTTGGAGAATGATAATCTCCCCCCGTATTGCAAAATAAATCAGATTGAAAATATTTTTTATATATAATTTTATGATGAAAAAATGCAAACTACACAAACGAATTTTCTGGCACCGTGGTAAATATTTGCAATTTTGGCTTAGCAGTCAAAGTGTTAGTCTATGTAAGAGGTAAGGTTACGTATTTAAACAATTAAAAGTAATGTATACATATATGTGTTACCCACGAAGCAAAAATTAACAACTTTTTTTAGCCCTATATATTTACGTATTTTGCAGTATTGTATGGGTGTTTAATTGAATTTAAGTAAAAAAGTATCTGAACGAAAATAAAGTAAAAAAATGTTCAATTATGCATGACTTAGGGAATAGTTTATAGTGTTTAATATTGTTAATTATGTTTAACAAGCAATTCCTACTTTTTCAAAATTGTTATAATCATTTTATTAGCTCTAATGATGTAATCAACATTTGTAAAATGAGAAAGTTTATTTTGAAGAGTTGAAGAAATATCATTAGAAGAAGCAAATGGAAGAAAATAAACATTTTTATCTACTGTTACACTTTAAAAAGTACCATGACATACGCAGCTTTCTATTTTAATATACGATTTATATATATATATATATATATATTACATTTTAATAAATATTTTTTAACATATTTAAATAATTGATAATACTATATATTTAAAATACTATACTATAATAATACTATATATTTTAATAATAATAATACTATATATTTTAAAATAAGAAATTAAACGGAAGTTATTCGTTTTTAATATGATCTATAATTGTCTTTTTCATTAAGAATACTTCTACAACATTTAATTTGTACATATTGTCACTTAAATCTATTTGTCAAAGAAAGTTTTTCTTGCTAAGATTTTAACGCCGAAGAAATTATAGAAACTAAAAATGGAGTAACATACAAAACTCATTCGTTGTATAAATGTGACGTATCTAAATTCCCATAAGACAGCTGTGACCAATATAAATCTGAATATGTATGATACTTTAAAAATCTTTATTTTCTTTTTGAATATATTTCCCACATTAGCTAAATTATATAATCTACTAAATTTATGCTAAGCAATATAGCATTCGTTAGAAATATACTGAATGAATTATCAATATGCGTTCTATATTACAAATAATATATTAAGAAAAATAAATTTTACAAACTTAGTTTCATAACACAAGTATTCATATGGTTGGTTGGTTGGATTTAACGTCGCACTAGTACTTCGCTATCGGTAATTGGCGACGGTTTGGGACGTATCCTTAAGGATGGTCTGGAGACATGCTATCACAATTTTAGGATTTTTTATATGTACTGAAAAGTATGATATTATAAAATAAAACTTAACGTTCATTTGTACGATAAGTTTTATTTTAATTACATAATAATTTTTTACGTGTCATTATTAATTATATTATTAATATTAATGCTCAAAATGTAGAGTCGATTTAAAATACTTTTATTAACAATATGTCGTAAATTCGTCTAATTAACGTGCCTCAAATAAAATGTTTAATTAAAAATTCCATACCACTTCCTCCAAATATATGATAAAGATATACTGCAACATTTTCATTTTTGTACAGAATATATTTTATTATTTTTTTTTCTCTCTCTCTTTATATATATATATATATATATAATATTAAATTAGTGGAAATGACAATTTTCGATCTCAGGTATTCGAAGGATTTACACGTTTTTAGGCGTCCTTGAAACTAATGGATCCTTTCTAGAAAATGTTTGTGTGTCTGTATGTATTTCTGTTTGTGTGTGTGTTATAGACTTTTTGCACATTTTATCTCACGAATCATTGAACGAAACTTAACTGAACTTGGGATTTTTTAGACCTTCAACTGAACTGATTTTGATTAAATTTTGGGATCAATCGTTTAACAAATTGCTTTCCCATCTTTTTTTTTTTTTTTTTTTTTTTTTTTTTTTTAATATGGCAGCAGAGGGCAAAATTTCGTATAATGAGGGTTGTTTTTAACGAATGAATGTAAAATTAATATGAATAACCGTTAACCGTAGAAATAAACTAGAAAAAAAATCATGTGCATGTAGGGGCATTGCTCTTCCCCTTGGGGTATAAAATTTCAGTATGGGTTTCCTTCAAAAGCATACGTTAATACATTTAAAACGAAATAGCAATACATCTGTGATAATTTAAAACAGAGTTGACATTTTTAAAACTTTAAAAAATGTTTTTTTTTTTTTTTTTTTTTTTTTTTTTTTTTAAATGTTGGCACTTAATTTATTTTCATTAGTTTATTTAGTGTTTACTTCTCTATAATGAAAAGTGACTGCATTCACCATAGGAAAATGTTTAAGTAAACAATAATCTAATAAATAACTTGTACTGAGTAAATTTGTAAATGTTAATATAAAATAATGTATTGTGGTGGACACAACATACAACTTTATTATTGTTATTATTATTAATTGATATATTTATTTATTTATTTATTTATTTATTTAATTTCGCTATATAATGTTTGTTTTTTTCATTGGAACATTGAATATAATCAAACTTTTATTTATTTATTTTTTATTTTTTCGCTTTTGAATTCAATTATTTTTTATTCGATTTTATCTCTGCTGTTCAATTTTCATAAATTTTATTCAGTTACATTTTCATAAATTTTATTCAATCTGTGTGCCATCTCATTCCAAACATCTGCATTCCTTTAATAATATACTATTTAATTTTTATTTACTAAAATATTTTGTATTTATTTATTTATTTATTTATTTTTTTTTTTTTTACCGTGGATACTTTAGTGAACTGATTTACAATGTCAATAAATGATAATTAATACGAAAAACCATATTGAAAGAATTTTTGTGGTTTCGATGAACAAAAATCCACGCATACCACCGTATAAAGGATTATTTCTTAGATAGATTCTACTCGTTTTAAAAAGTAAATCTTTGCAACATTTTATTTTATTTCAAATATTTCAATTATTTTAATTGAAATATTATTAAAATGTGCCACACATGAACAGTGACTTTTTCGAAAATGTACGGCTGTCCTAACTTCGAAAGTTACTCTCTATTCAAATGCTATTAACAACGTCCGCACTTGAACTGATAACAAAATAATTGAATTCTTACCGTCTGCGATGCCAGCTGTACTATTATTACCGTACACATAGTTGTCAAATGTGTGACTTCAATGAGAGACTTCATACCAAAAAAAATTCTATAGTAAATTTCACTTTATTTAATCGTGAAAAAATAATCTAAAATATTTCAAATATACAGGGATGAAACCTCATTTAAATTTAGAAATTTTGGCAAGGATTATCGTGTTGTTGGCAACGCTGCCTACCTTGTTTTGCACAAAATCGATTCATTATAATGTGTGAGCGAGTATTTTAGATGACAGCTTCTAGTCAGTCTATAACTCTGAAGCATGAAACCCACTGGATTGCTGTTACCTATCTGTCAAAGCCAAGCCTCAGTATTGTTTAGCAATTGGAATAAGGATGAATAAACTCTACATCCCTGTACGGAATTCTACTACTTGACTAATTATCATTGTTCTAACGAATTTCATTGTGTCCTGGTAACATTGTTTTTGCTTCTAGGGAAAGAACTTGCTGTGTAACTGGAGCTTTTTGTTATTATTGGACACAATAAGAAAAAATTCTGTAACTCACATCTCGAAAATAAATTGCGGCTCTAATAAAAAGAATTCCATGTCATCTTTATAAATTCCAGCCCCCTTTAAAAATGAGTTCTAGAAACCCTATAAGAATTCTAGACCGTTTACCTATATTATCATTCTTGCTATACAGACAAATAAATGTGAATAATTACTTATTTAAAAATCTCTGCAAATAAATGTGCATACAAATGGCGAGTTTTAGAAACTTTAATCTTGGTTTATAACCATATTCTAGAAAATGAAACGAGAATTTACCGCAATACAATGAACTCATAATATGTAGAATATTGTTTCAGCATTTAGAAATATATAGATTAGAAATTCTCGATCATTTCGTCTTTCCAACTTTTTGGCATGCTTTATACGCATAGCTCGGAAATCTATATTTCTAGTTTAGGGATTTAGAAAATGATCACTTATACGTTCTAGATGAGAGTGATATATATATATATATATTTCTCAGTGCATAGATTATCGAACAGCATATCCGCACATTCAACAAATCAAATAAACTGGAAAATACAGAGATAGCTCATGATGAATACTGAAAAATATTCCTTTCTAAGCGATGAAGGTTTTGGGTGACACGGTGTCTGGAATTATGTCTGGAAGAAATGTCTGGAATTTTCACAATGAATAAATAGGCACCGAAATAAATAATATTAACAGGCAAACCTTTCAAGAGATTTGTACATGAATGAGCAAATGATTGGGATAGTGCCCTTTTATAATAGATTTGCGATGGACGTCTCAAACATATTTACTATCCTAGTGTGCGTGTTGGCGGGTGGATAAAATAGCTGCTAGCGCTAACCTATAAATGCCCTGTCGTGGTGAGATAATGAGCTTTACGAATTACAGGAGATGCACAATTTAATTTTGGAAAGGATTTTTATAGGCAGAGATGATCGAACCAATATAATGTAAATTGTGCACACGAATAAAATGCCGGAGTACAAGTAGGGAAATATGTACCATGAAAATTTATATCCACTATTGGCAGATAACTTTTTTAACAGTCTGATGACTCGATCTTCGTTTTAATAGTCTGATACTTCCCTTTTCATTTAAAGTTTTGCTCTTCGTCACTAAGGAATCATTTGCATTTTATTGTAACTCTAAATGTATCAGTTTTCACTCTTTATTGGAATTAATAATTTATCTTAAACCTCGTTTAATTTATGTTATTACTGATTTAGATCTAGAAAAAGATAAAAAAAAAAAAAAAAATAAAGAAAAATAAAGACAATTTTATGCTGTTCGTGCACATTATTTTGGAGCTAATCAAATTTAAGTGCAATCTGTACATAATTTAAAAGAGAATGTTTAAATTTTTAACTCTAAAAATGACTACATTTTAGTATATTATATATGAAGTATATAAAGTTTTTTTTTTTTAATTTCAATTTATAGAAACGAATGCGAAACTTTCAAAGTATGAAGTCAGTAAAAGATTTATCGAAGTAATTGATGCAGGAGATTTTAAATATACTCTGACAGTAAGCCACAGAGTAATTTTATCAAATATTTTATTAAATAAATGACATCTATTTAACTTTAAATAAACCGAAAGTTGTGAATTACCGAAATGTATAATAAAACAGCGTTAGCTTAGTACTGAACTGAAAATTTGTCCGTCAAATTTAAATAGTCTTAAAATATAATTTAAATTAAGAATTAACTTGAGATTTAAAATTATTATGGTATCATCAGTTTGTTGCATTTAAAGTAATACCATTATGCCATTGATGTCAAATGCAACCGAACTCACCTAAAGTGACAGTTGTGTTTCATTAAATGCCCACAAAAAAATATGAGCATTTAATTATAATATACATTGTGTGTTATTAAAGAAAAATGAGTTAAATACCTAATAATAAATATGAAAACATACATGCGGGAAAAAAAATAATTATTATAGTTTAAACCTTTGACTGCCATGGCTATCATATGTAATACTGTAAAAGCACTTATTTTCGCGAGCCGTAATTTTCGCGAAAATGAAGATGTCGGTGGTTTCGCGAACTGAAAATTTCGCGAATTTTATATGAACAGAACCGAAAGTTGAAAAATCCTTAACGTTGAAAAGTACCTAAATATAGAACTCCTTTTGCATAAGACATTTTAAGAAATTTCCTTTTGCCCGAAAAGTTCGTCCCCACCTCCCCATCGCTCTAAAAACAATTATGCTTACAACGGTGCTTATACATCAACTTTGGCTTTGTCTCAACGCGCACATTCCACCCCAAACATCACGCTGTTTACCAAACTAGGGACTTCTGAACCCCCATTTTGCATCGAAAATGTAATTACCCCACCCCCTTAACTTTTCTTGGATTCGGACCGTCAATGCATGTGAGTTTTGGTAATTATTATTATTATTATTTTTTTTCGTTATTTTTTGCTGCGAAAAAAAAAGTATTTCGCGAGGCTTAAATTTTCGCGATTATGATGGGCTCGCGAAAATAAGTGCTTTTACAGTAGCCAATGATGTTTCTGTTGGGGGCAATGGCTGTCAGATACGATAGCCAGTTTCTCAACCCTTCAAGTCCTTGGGTATAAAAACCATATCAGTCACATGGAAATCGTTCTGGAGTTTGATTGTTGGAGAATGATAATCTCCCCCCGTATTGCAAAATAAATCAGATTGAAAATATTTTTTATATATAATTTTATGATGAAAAAATGCAAACTACACAAACGAATTTTCTGGCACCGTGGTAAATATTTGCAATTTTGGCTTAGCAGTCAAAGTGTTAGTCTATGTAAGAGGTAAGGTTACGTATTTAAACAATTAAAAGTAATGTATACATATATGTGTTACCCACGAAGCAAAAATTAACAACTTTTTTTAGCCCTATATATTTACGTATTTTGCAGTATTGTATGGGTGTTTAATTGAATTTAAGTAAAAAAGTATCTGAACGAAAATAAAGTAAAAAAATGTTCAATTATGCATGACTTAGGGAATAGTTTATAGTGTTTAATATTGTTAATTATGTTTAACAAGCAATTCCTACTTTTTCAAAATTGTTATAATCATTTTATTAGCTCTAATGATGTAATCAACATTTGTAAAATGAGAAAGTTTATTTTGAAGAGTTGAAGAAATATCATTAGAAGAAGCAAATGGAAGAAAATAAACAATTTTATCTACTGTTACACTTTAAAAAGTACCATGCCATACGCAGCTTTCTATTTTAATATACGATTTATATATATATATATATATATATATATATATATATATTAGATTTTAATAAATATTTTTTAACATATTTAAATAATTGATAATACTATATATTTAAAATACTATACTATAATAATACTATATATTTTAATAATAATAATACTATATATTTTAAAATAAGAAATTAAACGGAAGTTATTCGTTTTTAATATGATCTATAATTGTCTTTTTCATTAAGAATACTTCTACAACATTTAATTTGTACATATTGTCACTTAAATCTATTTGTCGAAGAAAGTTTTTCTTGCTAAGATTTTAACGCCGAAGAAATTATAGAAACTAAAAATGGAGTAACATACAAAACTCATTCGTTGTATAAATGTGACGTATCTAAATTCCCATAAGACAGCTGTGACCAATATAAATCTGAATATGTATGATACTTTAAAAATCTTTATTTTCTTTTTGAATATATTTTCCACATTAGCTAAATTATATAATCTACTAAATTTATGCTAAGCAATATAGCATTCGTTAGAAATATACTGAATGAATTATCAATATGCGTTCTATATTACAAATAATATATTAAGAAAAATAAATTTTACAAACTTAGTTTCATAACACAAGTATTCATATGGTTGGTTGGTTGGATTTAACGTCGCACTAGTACTTCGCTATCGGTAATTGGCGACGGTTTGGGACGTATCCTTAAGGATGGTCTGGAGACATGCTATCACAATTTTAGGATTTTTTATATGTACTGAAAAGTATGATATTATAAAATAAAACTTAACGTTCATTTGTACGATAAGTTTTATTTTAATTACATAATAATTTTCTACGTGTCATTATTAATTATATTATTAATATTAATGCTCAAAATGTAGAGTCGATTTAAAATACTTTTATTAACAATATGTCGTAAATTCGTCTAATTAACGTGCCTCAAATAAAATGTTTAATTAAAAATTCCATACCACTTCCTCCAAATATATGATAAAGATATACTGCAACATTTTCATTTTTGTACAGAATATATTTTATTATTTTTTTTTCTCTCTCTCTTTATATATATATATATATATAATATTAAATTAGTGGAAATGACAATTTTCGATCTCAGGTATTCGAAGGATTTACACGTTTTTAGGCGTCCTTGAAACTAATGGATCCTTTCTAGAAAATGTTTGTGTGTCTGTATGTATTTCTGTTTGTGTGTGTGTTATAGACTTTTTGCACATTTTATCTCACGAATCATTGAACGAAACTTAACTGAACTTGGGATTTTTTAGACCTTCAACTGAACTGATTTTGATTAAATTTTGGGATCAATCGTTTAACAAATTGCTTTCCCATCTTTTTTTTTTTTTTTTTTTTTTTTTTTTTTTTTAATATGGCAGCAGAGGGCAAAATTTCGTATAATGAGGGTTGTTTTTAACGAATGAATGTAAAATTAATATGAATAACCGTTAACCGTAGAAATAAACTAGAAAAAAAATCATGTGCATGTAGGAGCATTGCTCTTCCCCTTGGGGTATAAAATTTCAGTATGGGTTTCCTTCAAAAGCATACGTTAATACATTTAAAACGAAATAGCAATACATCTGTGATAATTTAAAACAGAGTTGACATTTTTAAAACTTTAAAAAATGTTTTTTTTTTTTTTTTTTTTTTTTTTTTTTTTTTTTTTTTTTTAATGTTGGCACTTAATTTATTTTCATTAGTTTATTTAGTGTTTACTTCTCTATAATGAAAAGTGACTGCATTCACCATAGGAAAATGTTTAAGTAAACAATAATCTAATAAATAACTTGTACTGAGTAAATTTGTAAATGTTAATATAAAATAATGTATTGTGGTGGACACAACATACAACTTTATTATTGTTATTATTATTAATTGATATATTTATTTATTTATTTATTTATTTATTTAATTTCGCTATATAATGTTTGTTTTTTTCATTGGAACATTGAATATAATCAAACTTTTATTTATTTATTTTTTATTTTTTCGCTTTTGAATTCAATTATTTTTTATTCGATTTTATCCCTGCTGTTCAATTTTCATAAATTTTATTCAGTTACATTTTCATAAATTTTATTCAATCTGTGTGCCATCTCATTCCAAACATCTGCATTCCTTTAATAATATACTATTTAATTTTTATTTACTAAAATATTTTGTATTTATTTATTTATTTATTTATTTTTTTTTTTTTACCGTGGATACTTTAGTGAACTGATTTACAATGTCAATAAATGATAATTAATACGAAAAACCATATTGAAAGAATTTTTGTGGTTTCGATGAACAAAAATCCACGCATACCACCGTATAAAGGATTATTTCTTAGATAGATTCTACTCGTTTTAAAAAGTAAATCTTTGCAACATTTTATTTTATTTCAAATATTTCAATTATTTTAATTGAAATATTATTAAAATGTGCCACACATGCACAGTGACTTTTTCGAAAATGTACGGCTGTCCTAACTTCGAAAGTTACTCTCTATTCAAATGCTATTAACAACGTCCGCACTTGAACTGATAACAAAATAATTGAATTCTTACCGTCTGCGATGCCAGCTGTACTATTATTACCGTACACATAGTTGTCAAATGTGTGACTTCAATGAGAGACTTCATACCAAAAAAAATTCTATAGTAAATTTCACTTTATTTAATCGTGAAAAAATAATCTAAAATATTTCAAATATACAGGGATGAAACGTCATTTAAATTTAGAAATTTTGGCAAGGATTATCGTGTTGTTGGCAACGCTGCCTACCTTGTTTTGCACAAAATCGATTCATTATAATGTGTGAGCGAGTATTTTAGATGACAGCTTCTAGTCAGTCTATAACTCTGAAGCATGAAACCCACTGGATTGCTGTTACCTATCTGTCAAAGCCAAGCCTCAGTATTGTTTAGCAATTGGAATAAGGATGAATAAACTCTACATCCCTGTACGGAATTCTACTACTTGACTAATTATCATTGTTCTAACGAATTTCATTGTGTCCTGGTAACATTGTTTTTGCTTCTAGGGAAAGAACTTGCTGTGTAACTGGAGCTTTTTGTTATTATTGGACACAATAAGAAAAAATTCTGTAACTCACATCTCGAAAATAAATTGCGGCTCTAATAAAAAGAATTCCATGTCATCTTTATAAATTCCAGCCCCCTTTAAAAATGAGTTCTAGAAACCCTATAAGAATTCTAGACCGTTTACCTATATTATCATTCTTGCTATACAGACAAATAAATGTGAATAATTACTTATTTAAAAATCTCTGCAAATAAATGTGCATACAAATGGCGAGTTTTAGAAACTTTAATCTTGGTTTATAACCATATTCTAGAAAATGAAACGAGAATTTACCGCAATACAATGAACTCATAATATGTAGAATATTGTTTCAGCATTTAGAAATATATAGATTAGAAATTCTCGATCATTTCGTCTTTCCAACTTTTTGGCATGCTTTATACGCATAGCTCGGAAATCTATATTTCTAGTTTAGGGATTTAGAAAATGATCACTTATACGTTCTAGATGAGAGTGATATATATATATATATATTTCTCAGTGCATAGATTATCGAACAGCATATCCGCACATTCAACAAATCAAATAAACTGGAAAATACAGAGATAGCTCATGATGAATACTGAAAAATATTCCTTTCTAAGCGATGAAGGTTTTGGGTGACACGGTGTCTGGAATTATGTCTGGAAGAAATGTCTGGAATTTTCACAATGAATAAATAGGCACCGAAATAAATAATATTAACAGGCAAACCTTTCAAGAGATTTGTACATGAATGAGCAAATGATTGGGATAGTGCCCTTTCATAATAGATTTGCGATGGACGTCTCAAACATATTTACTATCCTAGTGTGCGTGTTGGCGGGTGGATAAAATAGCTGCTAGCGCTAACCTATAAATGCCCTGTCGTGGTGAGATAATGAGCTTTACGAATTACAGGAGATGCACAATTTAATTTTGGAAAGGATTTTTATAGGCAGAGATGATCGAACCAATATAATGTAAATTGTGCACACGAATAAAATGCCGGAGTACAAGTAGGGAAATATGTACCATGAAAATTTAAATCCACTATTGGCAGATAACTTTTTTAACAGTCTGATGACTCGATCTTCGTTTTAATAGTCTGATACTTCCCTTTTCATTTAAAGTTTTGCTCTTCGTCACTAAGGAATCATTTGCATTTTATTGTAACTCTAAATGTATCAGTTTTCACTCTTTATTGGAATTAATAATTTATCTTAAACCTCGTTTAATTTATGTTATTACTGATTTAGATCTAGAAAAAGATAAAAAAAAAAAAAAATAAAGAAAAATAAAGACAATTTTATGCTGTTCGTGCACATTATTTTGGAGCTAATCAAATTTAAGTGCAATCTGTACATAATTTAAGAGAGAATGTTTAAATTTTTAACTCTAAAAATGACTACATTTTAGTATATTATATATGAAGTATATAAAGTTTTTTTTTTTAATTTCAATTTATAGAAACGAATGCGAAACTTTCAAAGTATGAAGTCAGTAAAAGATTTATCGAAGTAATTGATGCAGGAGATTTTAAATATACTCTGACAGTAAGCCACAGAGTAATTTTATCAAATATTTTATTAAATAAATGACATCTATTTAACTTTAAATAAACCGAAAGTTGTGAATTACCGAAATGTATAATAAAACAGCGTTAGCTTAGTACTGAACTGAAAATTTGTCCGTCAAATTTAAATAGTCTTAAAATATAATTTAAATTAAGAATTAACTTGAGATTTAAAATTATTATGGTATCATCAGTTTGTTGCATTTAAAGTAATACCATTATGCCATTGATGTCAAATGCAACCGAACTCACCTAAAGTGACAGTTGTGTTTCATTAAATGCCCACAAAAAAATATGAGCATTTAATTATAATATACATTGTGTGTTATTAAAGAAAAATGAGTTAAATACCTAATAATAAATATGAAAACATACATGCGGGAAAAAAATATTATAGTTTAAACCTTTGACTGCCATGGCTATCATATGTAATACTGTAAAAGCACTTATTTTCGCGAGCCGTAATTTTCGCGAAAATGAAGATGTCGGTGGTTTCGCGAACTGAAAATTTCGCGAATTTTATATGAACAGAACCGAAAGTTGAAAAATCCTTAACGTTGAAAAGTACCTAAATATAGAACTCCTTTTGCATAAGACATTTTAAGAAATTTCCTTTTGCCCGAAAAGTTCGTCCCCACCTCCCCATCGCTCTAAAAACAATTATGCTTACAACGGTGCTTATACATCAACTTTGGCTTTGTCTCAACGCGCACATTCCACCCCAAACATCACGCTGTTTACCAAACTAGGGACTTCTGAACCCCCATTTTGCATCGAAAATGTAATTACCCCACCCCCTTAACTTTTCTTGGATTCGGACCGTCAATGCATGTGAGTTTTGGTAATTATTATTATTATTATTTTTTTTTTCGTTATTTTTTGCTGCGAAAAAAAAAGTATTTCGCGAGGCTTAAATTTTCGCGATTATGATGGGCTCGCGAAAATAAGTGCTTTTACAGTAGCCAATGATGTTTCTGTTGGGGGCAATGGCTGTCAGATACGATAGCCAGTTTCTCAACCCTTCAAGTCCTTGGGTATAAAAACCATATCAGTCACATGGAAATCGTTCTGGAGTTTGATTGTTGGAGAATGATAATCTCCCCCCGTATTGCAAAATAAATCAGATTGAAAATATTTTTTATATATAATTTTATGTTGAAAAAATGCAAACTACACAAACGAATTTTCTGGCACCGTGGTAAATATTTGCAATTTTGGCTTAGCAGTCAAAGTGTTAGTCTATGTAAGAGGTAAGGTTACGTATTTAAACAATTAAAAGTAATGTATACATATATGTGTTACCCACGAAGCAAAAATTAACAACTTTTTTTAGCCCTATATATTTACGTATTTTGCAGTATTGTATGGGTGTTTAATTGAATTTAAGTAAAAAAGTATCTGAACGAAAATAAAGTAAAAAAATGTTCAATTATGCATGACTTAGGGAATAGTTTATAGTGTTTAATATTGTTAATTATGTTTAACAAGCAATTCCTACTTTTTCAAAATTGTTATAATCATTTTATTAGCTCTAATGATGTAATCAACATTTGTAAAATGAGAAAGTTTATTTTGAAGAGTTGAAGAAATATCATTAGAAGAAGCAAATGGAAGAAAATAAACATTTTTATCTACTGTTACACTTTAAAAAGTACCATGCCATACGCAGCTTTCTATTTTAATATACGATTTATATATATATATATATATATATATATATTAGATTTTAATAAATATTTTTTAACATATTTAAATAATTGATAATACTATATATTTAAAATACTATACTATAATAATACTATATATTTTAATAATAATAATACTATATATTTTAAAATAAGAAATTAAACGGAAGTTATTCGTTTTTAATATGATCTATAATTGTCTTTTTCATTAAGAATACTTCTACAACATTTAATTTGTACATATTGTCACTTAAATCTATTTGTCAAAGAAAGTTTTTCTTGCTAAGATTTTAACGCCGAAGAAATTATAGAAACTAAAAATGGAGTAACATACAAAACTCATTCGTTGTATAAATGTGACGTATCTAAATTCCCATAAGACAGCTGTGACCAATATAAATCTGAATATGTATGATACTTTAAAAATCTTTATTTTCTTTTTGAATATATTTCCCACATTAGCTAAATTATATAATCTACTAAATTTATGCTAAGCAATATAGCATTCGTTAGAAATATACTGAATGAATTATCAATATGCGTTCTATATTACAAATAATATATTAAGAAAAATAAATTTTACAAACTTAGTTTCATAACACAAGTATTCATATGGTTGGTTGGTTGGATTTAACGTCGCACTAGTACTTCGCTATCGGTAATTGGCGACGGTTTGGGACGTATCCTTAAGGATGGTCTGGAGACATGCTATCACAATTTTAGGATTTTTTATATGTACTGAAAAGTATGATATTATAAAATAAAACTTAACGTTCATTTGTACGATAAGTTTTATTTTAATTACATAATAATTTTCTACGTGTCATTATTAATTATATTATTAATATTAATGCTCAAAATGTAGAGTCGATTTAAAATACTTTTATTAACAATATGTCGTAAATTCGTCTAATTAACGTGCCTCAAATAAAATGTTTAATTAAAAATTCCATACCACTTCCTCCAAATATATGATAAAGATATACTGCAAAGCAAAGGAGAATATTAAAATATAAATAGAACAGAGAAATTAAGTAATATTCGTGCATTTTCTAAACTTTTAATTAACAAACTAAAATACTTAAAAATTTCATATAACTTAGTTTATTTAAAACTCATGAAAATCGCGGAGAATTTAAGTTTAATCATAAAATATTCTTCAGTATTTCATATAATGTTTTTACTCTAAACAAAATATTATTTATTTTAATGAGAAATAGTTTACATTTCTATGAGAGCGAAAATCTTCAAAAATATATTAATTAGAAATCGAAATAACAGATTAAATATTAAACAGAAAATAACAGAAAAAAAAATG
Organism: Salticus scenicus; assembly: GCA_963930645.1. NCBI lineage: Eukaryota > Metazoa > Arthropoda > Arachnida > Araneae > Salticidae > Salticus > Salticus scenicus. The sequence goes on along the minus strand of OZ005659.1, from coordinate 122,291,830 downwards.
TATTTGATGAATTAATATTTTCATAATTGTTAACCTTTATGGTTTTTGGTTATGAAAAAAAGTTAATATATTATATATATATATATATATATATATATATATATATATTTAAAAATATTATTTTTATTGAAATAGTTTTCACTAATTACTAAAATACAGATTTCTTTGTAAATCTACCGGTAGCAATGAAACGTAAAACTTGCAATTATATATTAGATTATATATATATTTGTGTTTAAATATAAATATAATTTTTACAATTGTTATTGTGTACTCAATGTATAAAATAACTCTAAATAAATTTTCGTAGGCATTCATCATAATCTGCATCGTTTACTGAAATATACATTAATGTTTTAAGTTTAAAAATATGTATACAAAATCTATATATGAAAATTATTTCCCTAAATTTTAATAGAAATATACATTTATACAAAATCATATAATACATCAATAAATCAATAAATACAAAATTATACAAAATAAAATAAAATAAATAAATAAATAAGTAATAATAATAATAATAATAATAATCCAAAACACAGTCCATATTTGTTCGGGATAAGAATTAGAATACGGAAATAAAGATATATATATAATAAATTCAGAGTCTATCATTCCAATTTTAAGATTTTTGAAATATGGATTCATTTTTGGAATTAGGTAAATTCAATAAAAATGTATGTAACTTTTCCAGAAACGTTACTTTGGTGTTTCTAGTGGTTATTATTGGGAAATGAAAGACATTTATATAAATATTATAAAAAATATTTATGGTGTTAGGAAAGAGGATCTAATTACCCAGTCAATTTGATAAACATTAACATATTTCAGAAATTTGTCCAATAAAATAGGCATGTGTAGATGTTCTATATTATTTTAAAAACAATGTACGACCGAATTGCTGTCCAAAATATATGCCAGATAACATACCTATATCTCACAACAATCAAGTTGTTTCATTAACCTCATGACGGTATTGCAACTGTCCAACACTGTCCAAACTATCAAATCCTTGCTTTATTATCGGTCTTTTTCTTGAAATTTTCGCACTTTTATTATGATTTCATCTATTCCGATTAATATACGTAGAACATTAGTAAGTCGTTTGAATATTGAACAGGCAGATCCATTAACGGACAACAGTGATCCAACATTAATAAATTTATTTTTGAGAATTCTATGCACAATTTTAGCGATGTGGAAACAAGAGGTCTTAAATAAGACAGTCCTAATAATTGACATTTACTATTTAATTTTTTGAACATTTCTATTTTTTTTATTTTATTATTATTATTATTATTTTTTTTTGTGCGTGTGTGGCCATGGCCAAAAAGATGTCTCAGAGAAGAAGAAGAAAAAAATAATATTATTGCAGTCCTGTTCTGTTTCCATCCAATGGAAATGCGTACTGATACATAATAAACAACTTTGGGCTGGTTCTCGTTTAACAGATCCTGCGTCGCTCATTTTTATGTATGGATTGCGAAGATGATGAGCGTATTTAAATTACCAATCGTTTTGCACTTGTCACTGTCCTTCATAATACTGTCAATGATGGTTTGTCATATTATTTATTATTATTTATTATTATTTATTATTATTTATTATTATTTATTATTATTTATTATTATTTATTTATTATTATTTATTATTATTATTTATTTATTATTATTTATTATTATTTATTATTATTATTTATTAATATTAACCCATTCATGATCACGTCGTTTTTAATTTTTTCGTTTCGAATCCATTTTAGTGGGATGTGTTTTATATATTTTAAGTCATTAATTACTAATAATATTACAAATTTATCAGGAACACTGAGAAACTGATTGTTTTCTATTTAGCAAATTCGTAGCAATGAATAAATTATTTAGAAGTAAAAAACTCTGACCGCGTATACGCGTTCATGACCATGAAAGGGTTAATATTATTATTTTAGTTTTGTTTACTGTTTCCTTTAAAAATGCACTAAAACTAATAAATAAATAAATAAACAAACAAATAAATAAATAAATAAATAAATAATGAAAAACAGAAAAAGAAATTGTACAATTTATTAAGTTTTGCAAACGAACAATAAAAGAAAACTACATCGTAAATTTATGAAATCCCGGTCTTTGAATAAGCCTTTCACAAAAATTTGTATATTTGTTAGTCAAAGCTCAAATGACCTTGTTTTAATAGGAATCGTTTCATTTGTAAAATAATAATAATAATAATAATAATAATAATAATAATAATAATAATAATACGGGATCCAAAACAAAAACTCTATTATTCTGAATCCCAGTTTGCTTTCAATTCATTTTTTTTCCTACGTACCCGAAATTGTATTTATATTATTAATATTTTTCTTTTTATTATTATTTTTGATTGATCCTCAATAGGTTATATGTTTTTATTGTTATAATTTTTTTCTCACACGCATCAAGATGACGCATCGAAAAAATAGAAATACCTTTCAATAAGTATTTAAAAATTTCATAATTTTTCTAAAAAAAATTTTCCCAGATATACATTTACTATTCTATAATCTCTTGAAAATACGTTCGTTATATACAATAAATAAAAAAAATATATATAAAGAAAGAAAGAAATAAAAGAAAGAAAGAAAGAAAGAAATCTTCTTTCAGAGTTCACAGCAACAAAGATTTAACAAAATATTCATTAAAAGTTTTCAAATAAAAATTTAATAAATATATATTTAGGAAGATATATTCACTTAGTTTTCGATCACTGTGGATAAGAGGTAAAATAACTTTTTAATAATATTCTGCTAAACTATCGTTCCTGAATTTTCAAGTGTTAATTCGCGTAAATAAGTGTGGATTTTAGAGTTCTGATTGAAAATATTTTCAGTTAAAACCAAAATTTCTATTAGAATAATTTCATAAAGTTATCATAATGGTGTACTTATATTATTAATTTTAGGAACATGCTAATATAGAATAAAATAAAATATCGTAAGAATTGTAAGATGGTACTATAATGAAATATATACAAAGACTCATATGACGTTGCTAAAAATAACTTTTTTTTTTCAGGTATTGTATAGAATATCTGTTGCATTAGGAGGATATATTCTCTTAGTTTCTAAGCCACGTAGATTGCAAAAAATATATTTTAAACAATATTCCATTAAACTGTCGTTCCTGAACTTTCCAGTGTCAATATACATGGACAAGAATAGATTTTAGAGTTTTATTGATTGAAATTATTTGCAATTGAAAATATAATTTATATTAGAATAATTTCATAAAGTTTTTCATAATGATGTACTCATATTATTCATTTTGTCAATACACTAATCTAGAATAAAATAAAATATCATAAGAATTGCACGATGACACTCTAATCAAATATATAGAAAAACTCATACGGCATTGCTAAAAATAACTATTTTATTTCAGATATTGTATAAAATATTTGGACCGTGCAACGGAATATATAATTTATTTTGTATCAATGCGCAAAAGGAAATAGTTCTGTAAATGCCTATTCTAAAATATTAAGAATGTAATTCAAAAAAGAAATGTATCTTTCAGTATAGAATATTTCCAAAATGTATGCAAATGAAAACCTTTTGGATACTGAAAGAAAAATAGAATCACTCTCCGCGGAACGATTGGAAGAATTTTTTAAATCAGCTTCATAACTACAAAAAGTTTTTCTCTCCAAGAAAAGATATTTTTATTAAAGTATATACATCAAGAATGCTTGGTTCAATTTTATTTTATTAGGTTTGTTTGCAATATAAAATAAAAGATTCTTGAAGCAAAAACTTTATCTTCTTAATTTTATATTTAACAAAATGTTGCATCACTGAAATAACAAATCGGAAATATTTTGTAAAGTTTTTAAAAACTCAGATATTATAATATTTTACAGTTAGATTCATGTATATATACATATTTGTTTTAAAAAATAGGATAAACTTTTAACTACAGAATTTAACTTTCCTGATGAATATTAATAATGCAATTTCCTAATTTATACATATAATACATACACACACACACACACACACACACACACACACACACACACACACACACACACACATATATATATATATATACACACACATATATATATATATATATATGAACTATCGCGCTTAACGTACGTAGAAAATTAGTAGTTAATCTACATACGGAGCCATTAGCAGATAGAATGCTCCAACGTTAATCCCTTTTTATTTCAGAAGATCTATGCACAAATTTACTGATGTGCAAACAGCTGGCTTTTCTAAGAATAATTCACTTCTACCATTTCAATTTTTAAACAGTTCTAGAAACTTCTTTTGTGGAGAAATAGATGTCATGGATGTGGACAAATAGATGAAAAATGAAAAGCATTGCAGTCCTGTTCCTTTCCAATGGACATTTTTAAAAATATTTTATAAACGACTTTGGACTGATTCTCATTTAATAGATCCTGTGTCACTCAACTGTTTGAATGGGTTACAAATATGATACGCGTCAAAATAAGCTACCAATCGTTTTGCACTTGGAATTGTCATTTATCATATTTTTTTCATAATGGTTCGTAATTTAATTTTCCAAAAATCCATTGATAGTTATGATTAATAGCTGCTTTAAAACTAAAAAAAAAAAAAAAATAAAATAAAAAATAAATAAATAAAAGTAAAAAGTATAGTTTATTAGTCTTTTTATTCTTTGAAAAAGAACAATAAAAGAAAATTCTGCGGGAAACTGTGAAATAGGGAAAGAAGACAGGTGTTTCCCTTGCTTTTAAATTAGCGTTTCCCATAAATCCGTATATTTGTTAGTCAAATTAAAGTACAACTTTGTTACACTGGAATCGTTTAACTTGTAAATATTTATTATTTAATCCAAAACGAAATCTATGTTATTTGGAATGCCAGTTTGCTCACAATTTAACTTTTTTTTTTTTTTCTTAGCACCCAAAATTGTATTAATATTTTTAATATTATTATTATTATTATTATTTTGAATAGATGCTCATAGTGTACTTATATTATTTATTTTAGCAGTACACTAATCTCGAATAAAATAAAATATCCTAAGAATTGAAAGATGGTACTACAGTGCATCCCAAAAGTTTATAGGCATCAGTTTTTTTTTTCTTATTTTACAATTGAAAAAGATGAATAAAAATTTCAAAATAATTTTTAATTATATGTAATTTCAATACATTAATATTACTATACAAAAATAATATCTTACAATCACATACAGAAATGATAGAAACTAAAAATGAAAATTTACTGTCCCAAAAGTTTACAGACAACTTATTTTTTTTTTCCTTTAAAATTCAAATTTTTGAGCCTTTTTCCCTAATTACTTTAGAATCTCGATCGGTCATGATCAAAAGAAGAGTTTAAAAAATTCATGGCTTTAGAGAAAACCAATTTCCTTCAATTTGCAGATTTAAATCTTGAACTGTTGCAAATTGAAGCTCATTAGAATATACATCTCTAGATAATATTCCCCAAAGATTCTCCTCTGGGTTCAGGAGAGGACTTAGGGCTGGCCAGTCCATAACATTCACTTGGTTTTATCTAAACCATTGCTTTATAGAATTCGGCACGTGAATGGAACAACTGTCTTACTGATATATGCATTCGCCCCCCCCCCTAGCAACTTTCCAAATGGAAGTAACTGTACTTCTAGCATTTTCTGATAATCTTCGGAACATTGACGTCCTTTTATAAAAACAATATCGGTAGTTACATTAAAGGAAAATGCTCCCCACACCATGAATGAGCCCCATCCATTCTGTTCGCTAAAATAAATTTGCGGTTTCTTGCGAATATCGTGTCAGTAATATGCTCAACTATCAGGGCCATCTAAATTGAATTTCTTTTTATCAATAAACAGAGCATTCAACTATTCACCTGTTCAATTCATAGGATTTCGATCCCACTGAAAAAAGTGTCTGTATGTCGTTTTATAAACTTTGGAGAACGACATATTTTGCGATAACAAGCAATTTACCTAAGCAATTTACCTAAACAAGCAATTTACCTAACTGCAGCCGTCGATGCACTGTGGATTTTCACACTGGAACGGTCGTTTCATTAGAAATTCACCGTGCAGACAGGTTCTGGGTTGAGACTAATCTGTAAAACTATCTGTCTTGCCGTTTAGTTATTTTCTTTGGTCGTCCAGAAAGTGATTTTGTTTCAATATTGTCACCTTTTGTCAAAACTTGGTAAATACCAGCTCTGCTGCGTCCATTTTGTCTTGCAATGTCCACAATTTTTATTCCACGAGCTTTCAAACGACAAATTTACAAATTTTCATTTTTGGAAAATTGCAAGTTGCGAGACATCTTTACAAATAGTCGGAAAAAGAAAGACAGCTTTGCTTTTATCTCAGACAACTACTGCGTCACAAGTACATGACCTTGTAAAATGCAAATTTGGAGATCAATACTTCAATCAACTTTTAACACCGGTTGTCATCTATATATTTTTAGGACAACAATATTTTGTTTTCATTTTTTTTATATTAAATTCGCGATTGCTTAAAGTTCTTTAAGTATTTTATTAATTTTATCACGTCAATACATATTTGCACAAATTATCTCGTCTTCCGTACTCGTTTAATTCGGCTCTCAAATCTAAAAAAAAAAAACGGTAGTCTATAAACTTTTGGGACGCATTTATAAAGAAATACATACAAAGATTGATATGACATAGCTAAAAATAACTTTACTTTTTTATATCAGATATTGTATAAAATATCTGTTGAATTAGGAGGATATATTCTCTTAGTTTTTGAGCAATGTAGATAAAAGAAAATTATGTATACAATAATCCCTAAAACTGTCATTCTGAATTTCCCAGTGTCTATATACACGGACAAGAGTAGATTCTAGAATTTAATTCATTGAAAATATGTACAACTGATAATATAAATATATTAGAATAGTTTCATAAGGTTTTTCATAATGGTGTACATATATTATTCATTTTATCAGTACGCTAATCTAAAACAAAATAATGTACCATAAGAATTGTAAGATGGTACTGTAATAAAATATATAGAAAGACTCATGTGGTACTACTAAAATGACTTTTTTTTTTTTTTTTTCAGATACTGCATAAAATATTTAGATCATGCAACAGAATATATAATATATTTTATATCAATGCACAAAAGCAAATAGTTTTGTAAATGCTTATTCTAAAATGTGAAGAGTGCAATTAAAAGAAGAAATGTATCTTTTAAAACTCTCAGTATAGAATATTTTCAAAATGTATGCAAATGAAAACCGTCTGGATACTGAAAGAAAGATATAACCACTCACTGGGGAATGATTGGAAGACATTTTTAAATCGGCTTCATAAATATAAAAGTATTTCTCTTCAAGATTTTTTTTTATCATAATATACATCAGGAATGCTTCATTCAATTTCATTGTACTAGATTTATTTTCATTATAAAATAAAAGGATACGTGAAGCAAAAACCTTATTTTCGTAATTATATATTTCAACAATTATTGTATCTCTGCAATGCCATATTGGTAATATTTTGTAAATGCTCAATACGTCAGATACTATAATGTTTTACAGTATGTTTCAAATATTGTATACATATGTGTGTGTGTGTTTAAAAATAGGATATAATTTCATATACAAAATTTTACTTCTTTAACTATTTGGGAAAGTATTTTCTATTGAGTGTTATAAATGAAGTTATGTAATTTAGGTTATTCAATTTTGAATATATATATGCAAGCTTAGACCTGTGTAGACTTAACCTTATTTTTATATTACATATCCTTTGTTTATATCGGCAAAAGCGCTCATGCAATGTGTATTATTTCAATTTACTAATTTCATTTAATTTTTATCACAAAATTTAAATATCTTTTACTATTTAATATTGTAAAATTAATGTTTATAATGCTAAATACTTTACTTGTCAGTTCAATTCTATATTTATATTTTGAATGAAATTGGCATTGTTTCTCTTGTAATATAAATTTTGTAATAACATAGAATTCTTCTCTCTCTCTCTGTATATATATATATATATATATATATATATATATATATATATATATATATATATTCTGCCAGTCTTTCCTCTATGTTAAATTCAGTTCTATATTTTTGTGTGTTGTTATTGCTTTAGTTCTATAAATTGCTAAATTTTAAGATTAAATTTTATTACGTTATCTAATCTATCATATATATATATATATATATAACAGAAGAATAGAAAAAAAAATGTAGACAAAATGCATTTTTCTGACAGAATACATTTAACAAATTCTTCAAAAAAAGTAAATAAATAAGGGGAATGTAAAAATATTATCCAATTGATCTTTTTTGCATGATTAGATATTTAGCAAGGTTTATAATTTTTTTTATAAGAAATTAGCTGACATCATTCCTTCTTGTTCGCGAGCTTTGAAAAGTCTGACCATAGCAAACAGAGGTAACAGCACCAATAACTCTATTACTATAAACATATTTGGCAATTCCAAACACTACCGACTGATTGTTATAGTGAAAACAAAATTCTCGTTTGTAGAAGCTTTCAACATGTCTTTATTTTGTAACGACCAGGAATCATTATTCGTCTCCTAACAAATAGGAAAATGCATATTTTCGCCTCTCGGTGACCTTGGTGTGTCACATTATAGGGGAGAGTGGGGTTGAATGGGACGCAGGATGAATGGGACAAAAGCTAGATTTTTATGTTTTGCAAGCACCAGAAACTTGATAATTTTTAAGATATAGGGCAGTACTGAGGACATTCATCAAGTGTAGTTTCGGAATTGTGCTATCTATAGAATGGCAGAAAAAAATTAATGTGTCTTTTCTGCTGCCAAAGTTTTTACTGATTCAATTATGTAGTAGTTAAGAAATTAATTATTTGCCTAAAGTTAATATAACTCTTATATGGGGAAAAGGCATAATCTTTTATTGTGTTTATGATATTCAAGAAGAATATTGACAATTGTTCCTTAAGCCTATTCCCTGTTTTGTTGGATCATGTAGTGGTGGGGAAGAATGGAACATTCCCCACTATCTGCTAATTTAAAATTATACACAATAATTATTTTAAAACAAATCGTAAATAGATTTTCAATATTTTTATAACCTGTAGTTTAATAGTTATAACATGGAATTATAAAATTAGCATAGATTTAGAGAAAAATAGATTGAAATTATTGTTCTGATTTTTGTGTATAATAATGATAAATGTAATCAATGTAACTTAAATCGATATATATATATATATATATATATATATAAAATAAACTAATAGTAATTTGACTAAAATCCCAATTTAAATCAAGCTAATTAAATAGATCCCGGTTATTATTAATGGAATACAGAATAAAATGCTGATTTTTTCCGATCAGTCGGGAACAAAAATTTATCTGGATAATTTCTACTCTATTATAATGATTTATCTCTTTCTAGTGTCTTTTTTATTTATTTATTTTTAGATTAGATCTTATTAGATTACATTACCAAAGCCTAAAGCACTAGGAATTGCCCGAGCCTAAGGACTTTTATATTTTTATGTTAATTTGAGTCAATACATCAGATTATGTTAATTACATTAAATTCATAGTGTGTAATAAAATCACATAAACCAATTTCATTTTAAAAATTCATTTACTTTCCATTTTGTTTTCTTTTCTTTGTTAACTGCAGTCCTGTCCCATTCATCCCAAATCATGTCCCATTAATCCCCATACGGGGGGATGAATGAGACAATGTACATGCATATAAATATATATATATATATATATATATATATATATATATATATATATATATATATATATTATTAATTAAAAATGATATTTTTTTATTAAAGTTAGTATGTTTATGTGTAACTGATTACTGAAGTGTACTTATGAGCAATGATACAAAATTCTGAATTCCATATGGTGAACGTTATCAGTAAAAGCATGATAAACGTCTCATTCATCCCCACTCTCCCCTATATAAAGTCTCTTACTAGCTAATTTTTTATTTGTTGCTAAAATAGAAATTTAAAGAATAACCAAAGCATGAATCGATGCAAATTTAAGCAAACTTAAATACAAAATGTCAGTATTGTATGTTTATCAGAACGAAAAGTTTTTTTTGGATATAAATAAGAGGACTGAAACTAGATATTATAAAATTTCGAAATATAGCATTACATTTCCAGTTCTTTAGTAGATTGTTTTGATCATTATCGATAACAAAAATTTTTAGAGATGTAACTAAAAAATGCACGCTGTTCTTTTACGCTGCTCTGCATGCAAATTGCCTCAGAAATTTCTTATGTAAAATGACCTCCTGAATCCGAATATGATGCCCATTTTGCTCTATCACCCACCGTATTTTAGAAACGGCTCCCTATTTTTATCACTTTTCGGTTATTATGTGGCTATAAATTTGATTTTTAGGGAGGGGGGGGGATGATAATTTTAACAGTTAAATATCTTCTATGGGGCTACAGCGTTGGAAAATTTTAAAACATGAACATTTCAGCAAGGGAAAAATTTAGGGGGAGGGGGGATTTGCCACTGAACTTATGTATTACATTTCTTATATATATATATTTAATCTATTATTAATGTTCATTAAGAAACGTTATATATATATATATTGTTTACAGGTGTTAAATTAATTCTTTTTCATTCTCCAAATCATATTGATGGTCATAAAATTACCGAGCAGTCATAAAATTTGACGGAGGGGTGGTGTTCTAGAAATCGGTGGATGACTGAGCAAAATGGAAGTCATATTCGGATTCATGAGGTCATTTTACATAAGAATCAGCAAGAATGGCATCTGAGCTCGAATTGTTTTTTTTTCTTTTTCTTTTTCTTTTTCTTTTTTTTTTTTTTTTTTTTTCCCAGTGCAAGTGTTCTTTTTTTCCTTTTTCCCAGTGCAAGTGTTTTTTTTTTTTTTTTTTGTCCACCTAAAATTCAAATACTACATAAAAAATATTAATTTTTATTTTTTGTTAATATTGTGACGAGTTTTCAGATAGATTCTTAAAACTAAACTGAAATACTGTGAATATTACTTATTTTTTAACTCCGATTCTGAAGAACATGTATCAATACATTGTTAACGTGACTAAGATGTAATTACTTTGCGGAAAAGTTCGAAAAAAAAAAATAATTATTCTTTGTATAGTTGATTATTTTCATTATAAATAGCGATAAATTATAAGCTTCTGTTGCAATTCCTGCGCATTTGTAAATATATATATATATATATATATATATATATAAACTAGAATCAACACTCAAATAATTCTTAACATAATATTAAATGCTTTATAATACATTAAGTAATTTCTGAAAACCAATTTAGAAAATGTCAAGTTTAATTAACATAGACTCAAACGATTAAGCCTTCAATCATTTGATAATATTACCATGACGTATTTTTTTTTCTTTACACGTACTCAGAATTAATAATAGAGATATAATGAAAAATCAAGTTCTTTGTCACGTACGTAGAGATTGATGTCACTATTAATGGTGAATATGTGTAATTTCTACACGGTCTTAAGCCGTTTATTATTATACACTGTAAAACAGACACTTACAAATTTTTAGATTATGAAATTTTAATTCGAGTAACTTTAATTACGACAAATTACGATAAAGGTAATATTAAAATTTAATTTTTGTCCTTTAGAAAATATTTGTATTTTAAATATTAAATCTAAATTTTGGTAAGCCAATGAAATATACAAATATATATTTCCGGTATAAAAACTATTATTTAATTTTATAAATTTCAAAAAATAATCCATAAATTTTAGAATAAACAGTGTTTTTTCTGTATATCATTTTGTCCTTAACTTTGTGAAAGGATATGTCATAAAGAAAATTTAGTAAAAATTGATTTTTCAACTACATAAATTAGCACTGTATGGTTTCTATTTAAAAACATAAAAACGTTCAGGTAATTTTTTTAATTGATATTGCTATACGCGTATTACCTCTATTGTTAAAACAAGTATTTATACAATTATTATTAAAATACTGCTAAAACATTTTTATAAATGAAGTATTGTTAGAAAATATTAAACACTTAGTTCTGCACACATTGTTAACTTTGTAAATTTTAGTTCAAATATACCGTTAAATATATAGTGTGTCATAAACGAAACACTGAATGTATTTCCTAATTAAAATATTAAACATAGTGAATGTTTTACTTTTGACTATAAGTTTAATTGATTTGATTTATACGACAGACTACGAAAAACAAAAATGAAATAATAAAAAATAAATCTGCCCATTTTAAATGTGATATTTAGATTGACGAATAGTTTTGGAAAGTCCGAAGAAAAGAGCTCAGAAAACACTAAGAAACAAAGAAAGATACAGGGTGATTATAAAAAAAAAAACTTACCGATATATGAGATCATAGCTACCATACCGTTCACAGAAACTGAATAAAAATTTGGTGGAAGGTATTTTGAGATATACTCTCAAGAATCATTTAAAAAACAGCAGTTAAACTCAGACAGTTACGGTTACGGTGACAAAATTTCAAAAATTTCAAATGGCAACATTTACTTTTTTTGTTGGAATGAGATGCCCATAGCACAAAAGCATAAATAGCGTTGGAAAGGTACCTGTAGCACGAAAATTGCCATCGCAAGGCAGACTAAGAAGAAAAGAGAAAAAAAAGCTGTTATTTGCCTATCAGAGCACGACTTTCATTTTTTAATGACGTTACATTTTACGCTTAGTCTTCGGTTCTGACTAAAGTCTACTGATTCTGCTTCGAAACGAGAAGAAGGTACCACATTTTTTCTTAATTTCGTGTAAAACTACTGAATAAGGGCTCTAATTTCGTGCTTAGTCATAAGTAAGGCTCCTATATATACGAGCTGGCGCATCCGACATTTTTTTGCCTTAGGGTTGCCGCATGTACCCGGCGTGATAAACAAACGGCATCCATTGTTTCTACCGTCTTGCTCGTAATTTTAGTGAAATAAACTGCAATATGGGAGGTTGTTCAGCAATAAACTGCTGTAAACACTCCAGAAAAGGATACAAATTGTTTAGGTTTCCTTCGGATAATGCAAGAAGGAGAAAATGGGCTGCGAATTGTCGTCCAGATTCTTGGATCCCGGGACCTAATGCACAGCTTTGCATAGTAAGTTTTATTGTTAATCATTTATACTTTTCTTTGCATTTCTGACATTTATAAAGTAAAAAATTAAAAAAAAAAAGTATTATTTAAATCTAAATATGTATTTTAATAACCATAAATTATTTTAAGAAACGCTTTTTTACTGTGTGTTTGTAGAGTCTTGGCGATGTTTTTTTGGTTCGCCAAAGTTGTCTTGTTTCCGTGTCCTGATAGTATTAGGTCGTTGAAAAAACTTTCCAATTTTAATTGGTACGCTCTTTTTTTTTTCCCCCTTTCAAATGTTATGAATCATTTAAGAAACAGAAACAGATTACTTGTGTTGCTTATCATTTTTGGTCGATTTTATTTTTAGATGAAAATTTCTTAAAACCACCAGTGAAGCGATAAAATCGCCAAGCGGAAATGCTGTCCTCTTACGAGGCAAAAAAATGGCGGTGATGCGCCGGCCTATTATTTATTTAAGGGGCTCTAGTCATAAGACACTGTCATGACTGACGTCATCGCACTGCGTGAAAAATAAGGCTTTGTGAAATGCGTGGTTTGTATCTTGCTTTCTCGCTTTGTGAACAATATGCGGCTTTCAGGGAAATATCGTGGAGAAATTGTAAAGATTTATAACCTGACAAAATGCCACAGAGACATTGCGTCTTTGCTGTTTATCTCAGACACCATGGACAACGCTGAAACCCGTGTACTTTAAAAGCTGTACGGGACTTGATGCGTAAATTTCAAGAAATGGACAATATTCCTGTGACGTCACCGTAGGTAAAATCGCCGAACACGTGGCCGATATTTTGTAAACAAATTAGATTCAAGATGCCATTTTATTGTTACGCATAACATTTTCCTAAATATTTCTGCAGTGAAACTTAATAATGATGTTCAAACAAGAACAAAAGAGAAATGTAAACAACTGAATCGAATGATAAAGTTAGGACTATTCCATATCGTAAAATTACAGAACATTTTATATATACACACACACATACACATATATAATGAATAAAAGATTAATAAGAACATTTTATACACACACACATATATATAGACATCAATGCTTAAGTAATTAGAATTTCAATCACTTTAATAAAGGAATTTATTAAATGGAACATCCATTTAAATTTGTTAACATCGCCACAGTTCACATGGCAACTTTTAATATTACATATGTTGATTAATATTAAAGTATATTACTAAAACTGGATTAAAAACAAATCAAAGGTATCACTATATCACTCTTACTTCAATTTCATATAATCTGTAACTCTTATAAATAATAGTGCAAGATAAAAATTTGCAGGCCACAATGCTTTGTTATGGTAGAGTTGAGGATTGTTTCCCTACCCAGCTGATATTCTTGTAGCCTCGAACCCAAAGCGGGAATATGGTCCATTGGTTACACATGTGATCGTTCTCTGCCTGAACGACTTTCCGTTGACTATTGCAGAAGTCCATCAGACGATAACGATATTCCCCGTACAAGGGCAAACGATGTTTAGCACTTTCTGCAGCTGTCAAATTCCACGAAACGCAAGATTCTGCATTATGTTCTCCAAATGCTTCCGTAACGGTTCCAAAGTGTCCAAAAAAATTCGAGCGTGTGATTACGAACTGTGGATAGATTTTGCGAACGAATTTCTTATTCGGTAGGAGAAGAAAAACAGTTGGGCTTCACGCATTCTGTGGATGGACGAGGCTCACGTTTCGTTAACTGGAAACGTGAATGCAAAATTAAGCATACCTAGGTCTCATCTGCTTGTTTCGAAGCAGAATTAGTAGGTTTTAGTCCGAGCCAAACTCTCAGAGTAAAATGTGATGTCATTAAAAATAAAAAAGCCGTTCTCTGCTTGGCAAATTACAGTTGTTTTCTCTTTTCTTCTTAGTCTGCCTTGCGCTGACAATTTTCATGCTACAATGTTCCAACGCTATGTTTCCTTTTTTTGCTATGGAGTATACCAATAAAAAAAATTAGGTTTTTCCATTAGAAATTTTGTCACTGTAACCGTAACTGTTAGTGTTTAACTGCTGCTTTTTATATGATTCATGAGCGCATATTTCAAAATAACTTTCACCAATTTTTTATTCAGTTACTGTGAACGGTATGGTAGCTATAATTTCATATATCGGGATAGTTTTTTTTTTTTTTTTTTTTTTTTTTTTTATAATCACCCTGTATATATATACACACACACATATATATATAAATATAGATAGGTGATTTCTTTGAATATAAGTCATTTCTATACTAGTGATATGGAAAAAAAATCTTGTCAGATGTTTCTATATTTTTGCGCCAAGTAACTATAAAACGTACTTAATATAAAAATAGCCGTTATGATTAAAATTAAAAAGTATTGGACGAATTTAATATTGTAATTTATAGATTTGCGTCATATCTGTTTTTTTTTTTTTTTTTTTTTCTTTCTTTGTTTTTCGGTGCTATCTGAGCTCTTTTCTTCAGATTTTCCAGAAAAATTCGTCAATATAAACGTCGCATTTAAAATGCACAGATTTATTTATTATTTATTTTTTTATTTATCTTTGTTTTGTTTTTGTTGTTCGTAGTCTGTCGTATAAATCAAATTAATAAGTTAAAAAATATTTAAAAATATATAAACCACTTTTAAACACGTATATATATATATATTTTTTATTAAAAATCCACACAAAGCTTTTCGCTACAATTGCGTAGGATCTTCAGGGGATGTTATAATCAAATTAAGTTTTAATAAAATTAACAAAGCTTACAGTCAAAAGTAAAACAGTCACCAGTCTAGCGCTGGCAATTTTCGGGGTACAGGTACCATTCGAACGCTATTTATACTGTTTTCTATGGAGATCTCATTCCAATAAAAAGTGTAGGTGTTGCCATTTGAAATTTGTGAAATTTTGTCTCAGTAACCGTAACCGTTTAATTATTTTTCTTTTTTTTTTTTTTTTTTTTTTTTTTGAATATGAATCTTGAGCGTATACCTCAAAGTACTTTCCACCAAATTTTTATTCAGTTTCTGTGTACGGTATGATAGCTATGATCTCATATATTGGATTAGATATTTTTTATAATCGCCCTGTATATATAATTTTCAAATATAACATTACTTTCATAAGTTTTCATTTTTCAGAGACTAAGCTAATAGTTCATGCTGAATAGTTAATAATATTTTTATTTAAAGTAACGAAAGTTTGAATGCTTTATTCATGTTTTTAGAAGGTTTTTAATTGAAATTGACTTGGTCATCGTGTCTTCGTGTCACGCTAGTAAACAAGGCGCCTTCATCTTAAAGTAAGTATAAGCGAGTTCGTTTATCGCTCTTTGGCTCAGTTGGTAAGAGCATCCTGTTACTAACACGGTGGTTGTGAGTTCGGTCCCCGGAAGGTCCAGCTTGTTAATTTTTGCAGATAATTAGTAGAAAAGGTATCAACTGATACAAGAAAATTTTTTGTTGCTTTCACTAAGAGTTTTTTGAAGAAGCATTTTTTTTTTCTTTTTTATTTAGATATTGGAAAACACAAAACATTTTAGATATTAAAAAAGCACAAAATAAAATATTTTAAGTAAAAAATACACAAAACAAATATTTTTAGAAGCTTTATATATATGTATATATATACATATATATATATTTTATATTACTATTATATGAAATTGGATTTGTTATCGGCTTTTTGTCACGTTAAAAAAAAAAGACGCTTCCATTACACATATATTTAAAAAAAAAAAAATGTAAGCAACTCATTGTATCTTTTAATAAATCAGCTGGTTACAGCGTCATGTTGATAATGCGAGAGTCGTGTGTTCGATCCTCGCCGGGCCGAGGTGTTATTTTTTGCAAATAATGAATAGAAAAAGATTGTTAAAAGAAAATATTTCGTTGTGTACACAGTATCCTAATAAGGTTTCAAGATTTTTTTTTACATCTAGTAACTAAAAAGCACAAAATAAAAATAAAAATAAAAATAAAAATAAAGAAATAAAATATTTTTTAGAAGCTTTTTATTGAAATTGTATTTCGTTATCGCGTCTTCATGTCACGCTAATAAATAAGGCACCTAAACTTTAAAGTTAATGTCAGCAGTCTTTATAGTCGCTCGTTGGCTCAGTTGGTTAGAGCGTCAAGTTGCTAATGCGATGGTGGTGAGTTCCATTCCCAAAGGATCGATGTGCTAAATTTTGCAGATGAAATGTGTAATAGAAATTGTGCCAATTGATAAAAGAAAATTTTTCATTTTCTACACAGTATTCTAAGAGATTTTGAAGAGTTTTTTTTTTTTTTTAAGGAAGTCTTTTTCAGATACTAAAAAGCACTAAATAGAGAGTTAAATACATATATATATATATATATATTCTTTTAGAAGCTTTTTATTGAAATTGGATTTTTATCATCGTGTCTTTGTGTCATCCTGAAAAAGAAGGCGACTCCACTTTAACGTAAATTTAAACAACCTTTTTCGTCGCTTGTTAGCGCATTTGGTTAGAGCGTCATGGTAATAACGCGATGCTCGTTGGTTTGATCCTTGCAAGCCGATGTGTTACTTTTATGCAGATAATTAACAGAAACGATGTCAATTGATAAAAGAAAATCATTCGTTGTCTACATAGTGTCCTAAGGAATTTGGATAGTTTTTTAAAGAAACTTCTTTTTGAGTTACTAAACGCACAAAATAAAAACATCTGTGAAAATAAAACTAAAACTAAAAATAAATAAATAAATAAATAAAAATATAAGTAAATAAATAAATAAATAAAAATAATACTGAAAGTTTTTTATTATTGTGGAGCCCTAAAAAGCCTAAAATTAAAATTTATTCTAGCAGAGACATGCTGTAAAATCATAAAAGTTTCAACAACAAGAAAATTTTAAAGAAAAATATAGATATTTCAATTTTGCAAAACATGAAAATTTTTAAATATTCCAAACATTTTAAAAAGCATTCGAGAACAATATTTCTTTTGTATAAGTATTTGATAAATTTTTCTAGAATGTTCTATGATTTTTCTTGACAGTTCTTAGACTTTTGGTTAGAGCGTCATGCTGATAACATGATGGTGCCGGATTCGGTCTTTTTTTTCAGATAAATAATCGAAAAAAATGTCAATTGATAAACGAAAATATTCCGTTGTCTACAATATATCCTAAGAAATTTTAATTAGTTTTCTTAAGAAGCTTTTTCCTTTTTTGTAACTAAAAAGCACAAAATAAAATTTAAGTAAAAAATCATTTTTTAAAGTAAGAAGCTTTTTATTGTTGATCCCTAAAAAGCACAAAATAAAATGTATTCTGGCAAAGACATACTACAAATAAATGAAAGTTTCAACACTAAGAAAATTTTAGAGAAAAATTTAGGTACTTTCCTTTTGCAAGAGATGAAAATTTTTTAATGTTCAAAATATTTTAAAAAGCTTTCGAGACATTTGAGATTTCTGGCATAACGAATGATTTTATAAAAACTAATAACTAAGAATATTGGTCTCGAAAGCTTTTTAAAATATTTTGAACATTAAAAAATTTTCATCTCTTGCAAAAGGAAAGTACCTAAATTTTTCTCTAAAATTTTCTTAGTGTTGAAACTTTCATTTATTTGTAGTATGTCTTTGCCAGAATACATTTTATTTTGTGCTTTTTAGGGCTCAACAATAAAAAGCTTCTTACTTTAAAAAATGATTTTTTACTTAAATTTTATTATACTTGCTTTTTTCTGCGTGAGCGTCCACTGAGGCAAAAAATATACTGCCTTCATCTGGAATGAATAAATGGTCTTTTCTAAATCCTTAAACTAGAAATATATATTTCTGAACTATGCGCATAAGGCACGCCAATAAATTGAATCGATGAAATGGTCAAGAATCTCTAGTCTAAACATTTCAAGATGGTGAAACAATAATCTGAATATTCTGAATCTTTTGTATTACGAGAAATTGTCGCTTAATTTTCTAAAATTGGGTCATAAACCAAGATTATAGCTGCTGAAACCCGCCTCTTGTATTCACATTTATTTGAAGATATTATCGAATAGGTTTGTCCTCGGTAGTATAGGCAAACGCTCAAAAAATCTCTAGAATTCGCTTTTGAAGGGGGCTAGAAAAAAAATGTATAAGAAATTTATAAGGATGACATGGAACTATTTTTTCTGTTCTAGAAGAAATCGGTATATATATTTTTTTTCATCAGTGTCTGCAAAATACATGGAAAATGATGTTTTTTTTTTTTTTTTTTTTTTTTTTCTTACCATTTTCTTTTATTGTTCTTTTTTCTTCTTTCGCAAACTGATTTATTTACGATCTGATGTTGAACCAAGAAAAACTCTTCAGACATAAAAAGCTTTAATAATTTGGTTGTTATTGAGTTAGGGTAAATGTCAACTTATTACACCAGGATTATTGACCTAAATGGTATACCTCCCATTGCTGTATTTTTAATTGGATCTAGCCAGTAGAGTTTCCGAAACAAAAATAATAATAATCACACAACACTCTGGTCTACATCCACTGTGGCGAGAAATAGAAGCTGAGTGTAAACTAACCCAACATGCCAACTCAAGCCTGAGGAAAATTCGATATATATATATATATATATATATATACACTTGGTGAAAATATTTTGAATAGTAAATAAAATAAAAATTTCTAACATAATTGTTTGGTGCCAAGAAAAATTAAAAATTGTCAGTATGATATACATAAATGTATTTGTAATGTAGTTTAATATTATATAAATTTCAATTTGCTTTCTTTAATTGATCTGGTGAATAATAGTTATAAAATAAGTGTTAAATTTAGTTTGATTCATATGAAGAACTTTAAGTAATATGACATGTATTTGTCGCTAACAGTGCAGTAGAATTTTTCACACAAACATTTCTTTTGTAGAATAAACATGTAATGTATTCTAAACATACAATTTTATGTATTCATGTATGCATATATCTGCTCAAATGTCACATATGTATCTGAAATATATACATAAAACCATTCAAAGCAAAGAATTCAAATAAAATCAACGTTTCATAAGCTTTCTAACAGAAATATTTTTTATTGTAAAATTCTGGTATTACTGTTATTAATAATAACATAAAATAGAATAACAATAAACGATCTGCGGCGATTTTTCATTATTATTGATTTATTCATTTATCAAAAATCACATGTCATTAAATGTATACATATATATGTGTCAGTTAAAGTATGTATATTTTTTCTATTACTTTTTTTATTTAAAAATAAGGAAAATTTAAAGTACATATGAAATATATTTCGGTAGTTTATTTTATCTTTTATTTGCTATGTTATATAAGAAAAGTAAATTTTATTTATTAATAAATAGTTTTTTTTTTTTTTCTTTTCAATTTCATTAACAAAATTGAGGTTGAAAGTGAAATAATTTTATTTTCAGAGAAGAGACTGAGAAAAAATTCTGTAACTGACATCTAGAATCTAAATTTTGGCTAAAGTAAAAGTAGTTTCATGTCATCCCTATAAATTTTAGTAACCTTTGAAAGCAAATTCTAGAAATAATTATTAGAATTCTAGAACGTTTGTCTATTTTATCGAGGACAAACTTATTTAAAAATCGCTGCAAATAAATGCAAACACAAGAGGCCAGTTTAGGTAACTATAATCTTTGTTTATGACCCAGTACTAGAAAATAAAGCGCTAATTTCTCGCAATACAAAGGATTCGTGATATTTATAATATTCATAATATTGTTTCACTGTCTAGAATTATATAGAATAGAAATTCTCGATCATTTTGCTTATTTAGTTTTTTTTTTTTCCTTGCATGCATAGCTTGAAAAACTATATATCTAGTTTGATGATTCCGAAAATGAATACTTATGCATTCTAGAAGAATTTGGTATATTTTTTTTTACTCAGTGAAAATTGTCCTGAGTAGGAAAACAAGACCTGGGACTCTCATGACCTTATTCACCATTGATTTCAGCTCCCGGTTCAACGCAAAAACTTTAAAATCATCTTAAGACATAGTGCAACTTTCCAAGAAAATTTGGCACGCTGCTTCTTCCATCTAGCTTCAAAGATTTTATATATTTTTTCAAGTTTTTATGTTCAACCGGCAGTTGGAATTATGGGTGAATGCAGCTGTTAGTGACATAAATTTGGCATGATAAACCGTTGCCCAGTTAAACATTGTCATGTTCAGTAGACGCGACCTGAAGTGACTTCTGTGAAAAACATCTGCAAATTTGTTATTCATCAAGATTAACTGTATCTGTAACTAGAAAATTTGTGCGAAGAGCTACGCTTTGGAACAAACAATTGTTTAAAATATTTTCCTGATGATACCTTGATGCTCACGGCGAAAATCTCTGAAATGCCTTTTTTAACTGTAAATAAGTCTTTGAATTGAATAAGTTTTAAATACATGGTGCTTTGATGTGCCTTCTTAACGAATTTTATAATGATACACGAGTATTTTAATCAATATATATTTTTTTCATGAGGTATAATGTTTTATATTTGTATTACAGTTATGGAAATACAAATATTGTTGTTAGTTCCTCAATAGATTATTTACAAAGACTTTATGGTAAATAAAGAAAAAAAAATGTTTTAAATAAAATTATAAAATTCTTCAAAAAATATCCAAGTATCATATTTTTAAATATTATTCTAAAAAGAAACGTATATTTTCTGTTTTTATTTGTGCACGTATGGCTGTACTACCTACGTATCTCTCTTTACACTACACGTACTTACTTTTCCTATATAAATATAAGGAGTGGGAATAGAAATATACAAATATATAAAAAGAGAAAAATTTTTCATTGTTGTCATCCCTATATTTATAAAAGCAAAATATCCGTGATATGCTTCAAAGGTTTAGTGCTATTGTTTAGTAAAGAAAATACTCTGATTTTTTTCCATAATGAAGTGGAACAACAGAGTGTTTCTTTGAAGATAAAACCAGTAACGTAGCTAGTCGTAAAAGGAAGATAGGTCTATAACAACAACATATATATTTTTTTTTTCTTGAATGTTTCTTTAGAAATTGTGCGTTTGTTATTCTGTAGCAGAGGAAATGTTAGCTGCCTTCCAAAATATAATATAAAACTAAATTTGTTGCCTTTTCAACGTTATGTTAGAGGAAAATACTATTTTTTTTCTCTATGTTCTTTATTCTCGTGTTTTTTCTAATATTAAAAATTACTGGTTTGTGTACTTCGATGAAAGAAACTTTCTTTTTTACTTATTCTGAACAATTATATAAAAGGTCGAAGAAAGTCTATTCGATAAGTTTTTAAAGTTTTAATACTGTAGTACCCACTAAAATTGAAAGAAAAAAAGTAGTTTTGGGAAATACACGGAATTTGTGATTAATATATATATATATATATATATATATATATATATACGTTAACGTTAAAGCTCGAAATCTGTTAATATGCAGATTACCTAGCTAATCTACAGATTAAATAAAATGACCCATTAAAGTGCGGAATCAAGAGTTTTCCGCATTTTAACTAGGCAATCTAAACATTAGCGGCTGCTGTATCGTTAAAGTTTAAATGTTTCGTTCGAGCCTTAGTTTTTTTACATTCACAATGACGTCAAACAGTCATGTGATAGAGATAGGCGAATGACCTTCAAACGTAAACTAAAACTTTTACCCCTTCCGCTCCGCTATGATAAACAACGCAAAACAAAACGTGGAGGAAACGATGCATAGTTAGGTTACTTATTATGAAAAACACAAAATTTAAAGTAACACGTAAGTTATAATTGTTTTAATTTTGATCTTAATTCTACTCTTTTTTAATTCTGTCAATATAAATTTGATAACGGTCTGCATTTTATTAATGAAATCTAATCTTAATTAAAAGCTCTCTCTCGTGAAACTCCACTTTGAATTGTGACTATTAAATGTACAGCACAGTAATTATTTCCTTCCGAAATAAAACTGTTAAACCACAACTTTTTAAAACTAATTTATTTTAAAATTGATTTAAATTACTATTATTTACAAAAAAAAAAAAAAAAAAAAAAAAAAAACATCTTATATATTAAAACACAAAGCTATTTCTTTAAGACCAAAATCGCACGATCTGAGCATGCGCGAAGGCTGTTCCTTTCCTTAAACGCAATCGGAGACCAATAGCTGAAACGTACACGTTTCTCTTTGAACCAATAGGAAGCAACCGAAGCAGGGTCTATTCCTTTCCTTAAGCGTAAAGACCATCGTTTTCGTTTGTGTTTATTTTAATGTCGTCGTCGTGCAGCGACTATCGTCGCATTTTTGTTATTGATTTTGTTCTTCAATTTGATTGTAAGTATTAGCTTATAAAGCTCACAATTTCACTATGTTATTGCGTGTAATTCCGTATCTTTTAGCACAGAAAACTGCATTTTTTGCTTTTTCTTCTGCGTTGTGTAAATTATTCCGTTTATTTAAAATATTCCAATATGCATTTTGACATTTCTTCTGCATTGTAACTATATGTTTATTTCAATGATTGATGGAATTTATTTACTTTGTCCAGTTATTAAATTCGATTAATCAAAACTTTAAAAGTTCACGTCGTGCTAAAAATTAACAAAACACACGATTTTGTGCATAAAGAAGTATTTTAATGTTTTTAAAGTGGATTATATATTATGAAAAGAAGATAATGTTGCATTTACGGTTTTTGCATTGATACTACTTATTTATCACACTTTTTTTTTTTTTAAATCTAAGGCAAGTTGATGATTCGAATGACTTACACGTGTATTCATGCATTCAAAAGAAGCATTAATTAAAACAAAAATAAATAAAAAATAAATTGTTCTGTAAACGCAAAAATTGATTGCTTGATAATTATAAATGTGTTATGTACTAAGAGTTTCATGTTAAATATGTATTGCAAAGGAGTTTTTTTTATCAATTACAACTTTATTTATTTGGTTTAGCTTTATACGTTTATTATAATGGCATGAATAAACTAAAAAGTGAAGGCCAGTTTGAAGTAAAAAAATCAGGTAAACTATTAATTGTTACTGAATAGTAGTTCTAAAAATTTTATTGGTTTTTTGTCTATTTGAAGTAAGCAAATTTTATTTCAATAAGAAATAAAAATTTAAACAGAAAAAAGATTTAAAAATAAAAAATTAAAATTAAAAGCAGAATTTCTAATGCTAAAAAAAGATGAATTATACATAATATTGTAGAACTCATGCAAAAGTGTATACTTTACACAAAGTGAAAGAAAAAGGGAAAAAAATGTATATATTACACACCTTGCTGTTTTCCAAAAAAGAAAATTATGAACCTTTAAGCCAATACTTTCGACCAAATTGGAAAACATTGTCGTAATTCATTCATACATTAGTTGCTTTTTCACATATTTTCTTACGTATACATTTTTTATGTAATTTATATGTTTTAAAGTCTCCTTAGTCCTCTTTCTCAAAGATTGGATAATATGTATGTATTGGTTGAAAAAGGGTGGGGGGGGGGGTTCTGTCTGTCACATCACAAAAAAATATTATAACTGCGAAAAGTCAATTTCGTTTGGCCATTCCGATGTAACAACTTTGTTAATTGTTAGACAAGATTTTGTAGATACCCGTGGTCTCGATGGTGGAGGGGAGCAACAAAAATCCCCCCGCCCCGTTCGAGATCGCAGGTATGCACAAAATCCTGTTTACATACAGGGTGCTAAAGATCGAGGGTGTCACCTCGCGAAAGCGGCTACACCAACTTCAAATGTCAAAAGCTTTAAAGAAAAGTTTAAACTTTAACTTAGATAAATAAACACTTTTAATATTAACTCTATACTACACCTTTTATTAAATCTCTGCTCGCTTTTAAATCTGCATGCAAGTAGGAGATTTCAGGGTTTTTACATGTTTGTTAACTTTCACTTTTTGGTTTACAGTATGCATAATTGATGGTTGTGGAATTCATGGGGTTGTTATATATCAGATATTTTTAAATAAATATTTCATAAATGTTTAACTTACTTTTTTTTGGACTAAATAATATGAAAATTGCTAGAAATATCTTAAAAAAGTGACTGTGTCGAATTCTATTGTAGAGCGACAACTCCATACAAAACCAGCACACCCACTTTAAGCTTCATTTAAAAGAGTTAGTATAAAACAATGATTATGCTGGTGTGCTATAAAAAGATTTCAGTTTATTTTGTATTCAGACGGTTCAACTGGTAACAATGTAACAACTTTCTCAGTTGTTAGAGTATGCAAACAGAATTTTGTAGATACTACCTGTTGTCTCTATTGGGGGGCAGGGGATATTTGTCATTACAAATTATTCGATAGAAGTTTCAATTAAAATCAGACATGCAGCTGCAAAATAGAATGTATATGTGTGTATACAGAACCCCCAATTTCTATCAAATAATTCATAAGCAACAAAAATCCCTCCCTTCATCGAGACCGCAGGTATGTACAAAATCCTGTTTACATACAGGGTGCTGATGATATAGGGCGTTACCTCGCGAAAGCGACTACACCAACTCTAAATATGAAGCTATAAAAAAAGTTTAAACTTTAAATTAGATAAATAAATACTTTTTATATTAACTATATGATATACCTTTTATTAAGTCCCCGCTCGCTTTTAAATCTGCATACAAGTAGGAGATTTCAGAGTTTAAATGTTTGTTAGTTTCATGTTTGGTTTACAGTATGCATAATTGGTGGTAGAGGAATTCATGGAGTTGTTATATATCAGACTTTTTTAGATAGATATTTCATAAGTGTTTAACTTAATTCTTTTGTTTTTTGATTGAATAATATGAAAATTTCTATAATATTAAAAAAAAAGAGTGACTCAGTCGAATTCTATTATAAAACAGTGGTTTTCGGCTGGTGTGCTATAAGAGAATTTCAGTTGTAAATTTAAATGTTATTAAGCCGTCAAATTTTGACGAGTATAAACTATTCCTAAATTGTCACTTGATTACAACTATAAAACAAGATTTAAGTAGAGTTTTTCATGTTGCATAATTTTGCAGGCAAAAGATTAATCAGAATTCAAATGAAATTGCGTCCTGCACTTTGTCGTTTTTTCCAAAACAATGCTTTACCTAAAAAAGCATTTTGTTGCAATTTGACCTCCACTGGTGTATGATCCGAGTTTTCCTGTACTTCCTATATATTTATGAAATCTCCTATTTTTCCTATATTTTTTAATTGTCGCTCAATATTTCGTATATTTTAGTTTTGACTACTTCCGAATGTCTGATTGAATGCGCAGTATCTATATATTAATTTGAAACGTGTTTTGTCTGTATCCACTAAATTGAGCGATTGGCTAAATGTAAAAATTTGGTTCAGGTGTCTAAAAAAAGGTCTTGATCTGTAGATGTATCATCAAAAGAGAAAAAAAAAGTCAAACGGTTCCACCCTCCCCTTCCCCCTTGGGAGGCAGAGGTTAAGAACATGTTTGCGAGCTTAACTCAGCTCCAAATTATTTCACGGTGAAGAAGTTGTACATGAGGGGACTAGACTCAAATACTAAAAAATCAATTTCTGCGATTTTGGAATTTTCGATTTTAGAGGGGGAAAGTAGATTTGGGGGAGGAAAGGGGGAAATTAGTTTGAGAGGGGAAATCCGTTCTAAACCCACACATGTAGCACACCATTTTGAAGGTCTTGAAATTTCATGAAGATTGAGGATGTTTGTATACAATATAGTGCACCCCCTGGTGGTGAAACTAGGTGGAACTAGGTGATTTTGTAGTGGACCCTATCATGTTGCACCTTATTTTAAAGGTCTTAGTGTTTCCTGACCGTTGGTGATGTTTGTACAGAACACACTGTGCCCCCTGGTGGTGGAAAGTGTAACTAAAGGATTTTGCAGTTGACACCACCATGTGACACCTTATTTGAAAAGTCTGGGGAATTCAAGGCAATTGGTGATGTTCGTATACAACATACTGCACCCCCTGGTGGAGGAAAGGGAATTTTACGTATCATGCCTGCTATATGGTGCCGCAGCCACAGGCAGCAGAAACACGAGTCAAAGGTTCGTTCAGTTCAAGGTTCATTTTTGAGAATTTTTTCATGTTATTAGCGGCCCGCATATACACTGCCACAGGCACTGGGTTCACAAGGCAGAGTTGCGTTCTGTTCGAGGTAATTTTTTTTGTTATTGCTGATTATTTTTTTCGCTATGCTTTTATTTAAAAATAGAAATTCAAACAAAATCGAGTTAAAGATATGAAATAATACAAATTTAAGGTTCATTTCTATTTATAAGGACTTTTCCGAATTTCTTTTTTTAAGTGAAATGTTGTAAATTATATTAGATGTTTTAACTTCATATATATTTAAATAATGATGCGACGATTTTTGAAACATTACAGTCAATAAAATGATCGTCGAATTCGACGGGTTCCAACTAGTTAAATTTTAATTCTGAAAAATATTATGGCATTATTTATTAAATACTTAATGAAATTTTTGTGCATATTTTAGCAATTCTCATTACATTTTTTTTTTTTTTTTATACATTTTATATATCCTGATTATATTTTTTATTTATTTATTTATTTTTTATTTTTTTCGATTTTCAGATAATTTCGTTGTAGATTATCTCGTAAAATGTGTTAATAGAGTTTATTATGATTATTATTATTATATAATTAATATATTTGCTAATCTTGTACTGATATACGTAAGTATGCTGCAAAATATAGTTTAATTAAACATTGGAAAACTGTCATTTTAATTTTTATGCATTCTAAAAAACATTAAAGAAGTTTTAATTATTTGAAGTACTTCTTAAATAATGCTTCTGATTTGTCTAATTTAACATTTATATAGCGAATTAAAAATTGGTGCATAATTTTATTAAAAATAATAATAGCAATATAAGTTGTTAATAAAACATTTTTTCTTATTTAAATGGTTAAATATTTTTATTTGAAAATAAATCTTTATTGTATTAGAAATCTAACATTGATTTATAAAATAGAATTTATTGAAAGCTATTATAACTATCATATTTCATATTAAAAATGATTAACATTTTTAAACTTATATTGACAGAATAAAAAATATTAAATAACTCTTTAAAAGGCATACAAATTAAAACACATGCAGATTAAAATAAGTAAAGAAAGAAAAAAAAAAAAAAAAAAAAAAAAAAGAACTATATTTCTCCGAATGGAAAAAAAAAAATAATAAATACAACGCAGCGTGCTCTAAAATTACAACACCAGATATCTTATTTTTCACTTCAACGAGTGATTAATGTGCAGATAATGTGCAGATTATCCAGGTAATTCGCAGATTACCTAGGTAATTTGAGAAATGAAGCAATTTTCCTCACTTTAACGGATCCCTCTAGTTAATGTGCAGATTGCCTAGCTAATCTGAAGATTAACTGATTTCTGCAGTTTAGCGGTAACACACACACACACACACACACACGCGCGCGCGCGCACACACACACATATATATATAATAAAACGGTGTAGGTTGCTGTAGGTAAAACATTTAAGGTTGATCGTCGACACTTTAGTTCTAAGAGTGTCCACTCTGTTGTGGTAATTGTTTGGGTTTTCGGAGCTTATTTATATAATTTTCAAGAAAACACCGAAGAGTAAGTTCAATGATCTTGACCTAGCGTTTAAAATCTCATTTCCTTTTTATCAGCTTTAAAAACAGAAATTTTCGGAGACTGATGGGAAATGTAAGAAAATGGAAATATTATGGTTTAATAGCAAATACCTTTGTATTATTTACGATTGATAGTCTATTTATTAATTATAAAAGTCACTGAAATATAGCTTTTTTAATTATTATTTTTGTAACACATTAAATGTCGATATTCATATGTCTACTCTTTTATTTACGTTAAGATGACAGACTGAAGACTGGGTGTTATGCCAAATAAATGAATTTTGAAAAACTTTCTAAAAATAAACTAAACTACATCTTGATAACTTTGTTTTAGACTATAATAGATTTATACTCCAATCGTTTATTTTAAAAATATTCACATGGAAATTTTCCATCCAAATAGAGGAAAAGAAGATACTACATATACAAGCTTTTTATACTTGTTCATTATTACTATTTAAAATCTTTTTTGAATTTCACAATGTTTTGTTAAGATAAACCACACTATATACATATATACTAAATTTTATTAAATATTACAAAGTAAAAAGTAAGAAAAAAAAAAAAAAAAAAAAAAAAAAAAAGATACAACATCTTTTGAGAAATATGCATTAAAATGCACTGCACTTAGCGTCAACGTAAATTAAGAACAATATAAATGTAACATTATATTAATTATCGTCAATTCTTACATGATAGACATTAAATTTTGGACGCACACATGCTTGGAGATAGATAGACACACTGGCAGAAAGTTATTTTCTAAAAGAGTTTAATTTATGTTTTATATATTCTAAAATGTGTAAATTCGTTATAAATACTTTCAAAAATCACTTTATTTCTTCTTATATATATATGTGTATAAGAAAATAAAAATATACCAATGCATACATTTCTTTGTTTCATGGATGGTTTATTTTTAAATATCCAAGCAAATACTATACTTTATAGTAAACTAGATACAAAAATATCATTTTATTGCTCCCCAAACCAAAATATATTTATTTATGAGAAAATCAGACTATTATTTTCTCATAGAAAATATTTTATCGTAGAAAAAACGAGTAAATTGGGGAAAGTAAAGTGTTACATAGTTGATAACACACTTTTCCTGGGTATTTAAGATAAAAATAACTTTTTAAGTGAAACGTTACGCATTACACGATAACAAAAAATCTATCAATAACTAAATGTATCAAATCCTTTAGCATAGAAAAAGTGAACAAGGAAAACATTAAAAGAAAATATTATTACTATACTACATTTTCTTGCAGCAGTTTTTATAAAGCTGTTCTCAATTTTCAAAATAACTTTTTTTTATTATAATAATCGGTGTTTTTGTGTGGTTCACAGCGTTTATTTCACAAGACGAAACTGTAGAATACTGTTTTACATTTAGGTCTTTAATGAAATTATTTCATATTTAAAGTATCTGTTAAACAGAAGATTTACGTACACACTTTTAAAAAATACCATATGATGCAAATGACATCGAAAAACATAAAAATATACATATGTTATTCAAAATTTATTGACAGTAGCATTAGAGGTTTTCAATAAAAGGTGAAAAAAAAAAAAAAAAGATCTTTTTATACATAAGAAAAATAATATTTACATTTTTCACCAACGAATTGGTCTATATTCAGTTTTCAGTTCTATATTCATTGTTCTGTTTTCAGTCATAAATGTTGAAAATGACAAACAAAAATAACTATAGATAAACTTACAAGAAAATTAATTAATGTGAAACAATTCATATGTAACACTTACTGCAAAAACATATAATAAATGATTTGAACTGTCAAAAATGCCCCGTATGACTTGAGACATACGTAGAATATATATATTCTATGAGTTTAATATCACGGGTATGTAACAATATGATTATTTTACAATCATATCAGGTGATAAATTCTGTAACATAGCCTGCAAGTCGTATAAAATTTCTTAGTACATTTTTGAACTAGCTCTCTTTGAAAAATTAGACTTAATTTTTATGCATATTTTAACCGGCGCAAGTACTTTATAAGATTCTCGTGCTAACACAAATCTTTATTATTTTTGACTAGTTTTGTATAAATATGTATACGTCTAATATATCATACAAGTTTAGATTAAATAAACATGGAGAAAAAAGTCAATACTTCAGCATTAAGCATTTAAAAAAAAAAAAAAAAAAATGTCCAAAAATAGGAAGGATCAGGATGTTTCGTAGGAAATTCCGGATCGGCATGTGGCCTTCAATCTTATATATAACTAATTATACAGAAAAATTTACATGAAATAAATTTTGCCAAAGCTGGAAACAAATCTAGACTTTCGGCAATGTACAACAAATGTCTGCGAGAAACCTGAGTTAAATTTTCCATTTATATGTTAAATCTTAATTTTCTATCATATTTTAAAAATAACGTTTATTTTCCCTTTACTTTATGGTAATTTATGTAAGTACGTATGTAAATACTTACACGTTCTTTATACTATATTATAGTAGAGAAATATGATTTTTTTTTTTTTTTAGACTAAGCGTGTTTAGGATAAATGAATAATAATTACGAATTCAAATCACACAAGTCAGTTAAAGTAAAAAGATTTTCTAATTTTGTAATATTTTTAATTATAAGGATACTTTTTTTAAGTTAACAACTAGATATTTGAACTATAAGTTTAACTAAAATCACACAATTTTTCTAATACGTATCCCATCCATATATGTTAATATAAACTCAGTTGTAAGTAACAGCAGGTAAATGTTTGTATAAAAATATGTGTATCATGATAAATATATACATAAAGGCATGATGTCAGACTTGAGTAGATATTAGATACCAATTTTTAGAAAGTAGAATCCATTGTACTAACATTAAACGCACAAAGATATATTGTAAACTTTAATTTACAAGACGACGTTATAATTAATGTAACAAGCTTTATGGTACGTATTGCATTTACACAATTAAATAACCAAAAAATATTATGCGTATCATATTTCCTCTTTTTGTTCGTTATGCAATATTTTGTTGTTTATATATTTCAATAAATATGTAGAGATTAAAAAAAAATATTTTTATATATTCTTTTTTAAAAACATTAATGAGTACTACAGAATTGATGTAATTGTTAAATAACGTGTATATTAATGTAAATAACATAAGATAAATGTTGAATGTATATTTTAAACCAATGTTTAGAAAATAGAACACGTTGTACTATTATTAAACGAACATAGATATTGTAAACTTTAATTTACAAAATGGCGTAATAATTAATTCTCTTTACATAAGAAACAAAACACAGTATATCTCGAGAAATTTGTTTAAAAAAAAAAAAAAAAATTCTGAGTTAACAAAACTTTTAACTTTTTTTTTTTTTTTTTTTTTTTTGGAAAAACGAAACCATCGAAAAAAAAAAAAAAAAAAACAGCCATTAAAGAATTATTGGAGAAAAATAAACGAAGTAATTACGAAATCAAACTACTCTTTTCTCTATTGGCATCATATCAAATCATAAAAAATAGGTCAAAAACCCAAAGGAAAAGACTTGCATATTATAAACATAAGACTCATCTGTAATACTGGCTAAAATCCAAAGTTATTTTTAGGCTTTTATCAATATTTGTTTCAAAGTAAATTCGTTTTGCCTTTTATCTTGAGACTTCCTTTTTTCTTCTAAACATAACAAAATATTAAGTATTTCTTGTGGATAGAGACAATATTATATATTTTCATAGGTTGAATTTTACAAGAATATAAAATTGTTTTTTAAATATTTAAATAAGCAATTCTGAAACGAATTTGAAAGAACTTTAAAGACTTTTATTTCTTTCTTTTTTCATTTTTATATTTTTGAGCTATTTTTATGAACAGTGTTTTTACATAGGACTGTTTATAAAACATAGTATAACCTATTAGTTACAGATTATATTATCAAGTTTTTTTTTTTTTTTTTTTTTTTTTTTTTATCGTAAAGGCATTTTAAAATGTAACTTTATTTCTGAAATATTTTATTTATGAAAAAATATGTGTTTAATTAAAAATAAACATAGGAACAGTAGTACTGTTACATTACTTGTAATCGAAACTAGCTAGCATAAATAAACTTTGCTCAGTTTCACATCATTAATTATTTATCAGAAATTCTAATAATCGAATATGCTGTATTCATGAAAATAGTAAAGAACTTGGCTGATCGATTAATAAATTCGAAAGTCGAAATGCAACAACCACTAGGCTACTCAACCCAGCCGCCCCCCCCCGCCCCCCCATCGAAAGAATTCTTATATTATAATTTGTTGTGTTAGGAAATTGTTACCTAATTCGGAAATTACTTTTTTCGGTTTTCTACGCGATAATTTTCATAATCCAAATTTCTCCGAAATATTGTTCTATTCTACCATGTTATGAAAATTTTAATATTGGATTTGTTACAATGTTTTAAAAGTAAGATGTTAAAATTCTACAGCATTCTTGCCAGTATAATAAATAGTATTTTATTTATGGTCCAACTTCTTTATAATGATAAACTCAGGATGTGAAGCCCAGACACTTTAACGAACTCACAAATTAATTATTAATTTGACAAACTTACGGATGGATACTACATCCTTTTTGTAATTTTCAAAATCCTCATAACTGAAAGCGCGAAAAAAGACAAAAGAGCAAAATTGGAAACTTCCCAAAAATCCAAAAATTAACTGGTGAAAACTTTAACAGTAATTACAGGTTCATAATTGTATGAAGTACAACCTCTTTTTTTTTCTATTTACCGACTTTAACAATACACAAAAGTGTCTTATTAAAAATGCATCACATTTTCAGAGTGTTCCCGCTGAGAATATATGTCCGACCTCCATTCCATAGTAACTATTTACTCAGCGATAAAGCTTATTTTTATTCCTTGAAGAAGTACCGCCTAAAGTAATAAATTCGTTTAGCAGATTAATAGATACTAGACTCCTGTGTGCTATGCATCACACTCATCAGTGATTAAAATTAATTCATTTTTCGTGCATATTTAGACCAGTGATAGTTGATTCTATATATATATATATATATATATATTTCGTAATTTAAAAATAGCTCTTTTTTTTTTTTTTTTTATTATTATTATTCCGAATTGCTGTGATAGTTTAAAAATATTACTGACAACAGATAAAGAATTCGAAACAAATTCGAATTCCATTATGTGCTGCACAACCCGGCATCAAAGTTAATTTACTGAAAACATTATAGATGATAGAAAGTATGCAGTTACCTCTTTCTATCTAGACAGGTAAAAGATCCGAAACGATGTTATTAGTAATTTCAATAATTTGTATATTAAACTGATCACATTGAGGTCAAATATACATATATACAAAAAATACTAGGATTATTATTATTATTATTATTATTATTGTACTTTGAGAATAAAAAAATAACGCTAAACTTATCCTCCAAAAAAGTTCCCAATGGTGTCTCATGTCCATGATCCTTTATCGTTATCATCCATCCATGTTATCGATGTCATCTATCGATGTTATCCACCGATGTTGTTGATGTTATTCATCGATTTTATAAATGTGAACGATCATCGTTATTCAGGATTTTTAAAAATGTACTGATATATATGTATATATATAGATAGATAGATAGATAGATAGATATATGACTTAACAAAGTTTAAATATTTATTAAAGGAAAAATAAACTTAATTTATGGCGCAAATTAAATCAATTGCTTTAATCTTAGTAAAATTAGTTTAAAAATTTAAGTATCGTACAAGTAAAATTACTCAGCAATGCATAAATAAAATTTCTTTAAATAAAGTGTTCATTTCAACTGTCCATTATGCTTTCATCAGAGAAGCCTGTGACATCTGCTGATTGAAAAATGAAAAACAAATTATGAAATTAATTTTACGATTTATTAAAAAAGTTATTAAATTTAATATAATTATGAAAACTTTAATTTGATTACATAATAAGCTTTAATTATTATCTGAATAAATTCCTGGAATAATTAAAATATAACTTCTCTTCTAAATTCATTTCATTACAATAAATAACTTTTAATAGTAATTAAACGAATTATGTAACAGAAAAAAACATATATATATTAATATAACAAAAGTACGTCATTGCAATTACATAAAATTATAATTGCTTTTATTTACTATTAATTTCAAATATTTCATCTTTATATAACAGTGACATTAACATCATGTGATTTTTAATAATAGAAAACCTGTATGAAATAATTTATTCTAGTTTACTTCATATATATAGTCACTTGTACAAAATATAAATAATTTCTGTTGAAAAATAATTATTAACGAGAAAACTAACATTTTTATTCAAAATAAAATGTTGTTGTAAACCATTTAAGTTTTTGCAAGAAAATAAAAGAAAAAAAGAAGCAATGGTTATAGAATAAGATTAAACGGTATAAAAACAATCATATGATTTCTCTAAAAAAAAAAAAAAAAAAAAAAAAATGTAATGCATGAATAGATAATAGAAATTCACGCACAATACTAACAGGAAGCTGGGTATCTATTCTCCGATCCAACTGTCATAGCGACAGTTCTTAAACAACGATAGTCGTCATATCAAAAGTCGGAATGGGACGTCACGTGATCAAAATAACGACTGCCACAGTCGGAGTTGAGGTATAGTCTGGTCGGAGAATAGATGCCCTGGAAACGGCAAATAACATAAGCTGTTTTCTGTTGAGTCGTAATTATTTGCAACGAAAACTCTTATTTTTTTTTTTTTAAATATAAATAAAATATTGCCAATATTTAATTGTTAATATTCCTTTAGAATAAGGACTATCAAAGATAATTGTCATTAATAACTATTGGTTAATTTTTATTATGATAAGAAATAATTTTATTTGAATGCTGCATTCAGTAATTTTACGATAGTTAAAATATATATATATATATATTTTTTTTTAAAGAGAATTCAAGTAAATTATTATTATTATTATTATTATTATTATTATTATTATTACATCCAGCGTAAATAATTAAAATGTCGTATTTTAAGATTTTATGTGCTGAGATATTTTTGATATAGAAAAAGAAAATACGTTTTCAAGACTGATTAAAAATATGCTTTAATAATAGAAAATATAATAAAAATCGATGTCTAGTTTTGTATTGTATGAAAATTTAAAATTCTATGCCAAATATATTTTATTTTATTTATTTTTTATTTTTATTATTATTATTTTTACATTATTTATTTATTTTATTTACAGTTATTTTGTATGGCAGAATTGTTTTAATTTAATCTGCTATATAAAGACGCATGGTATATATGTCTCGTTTCTTAAAAACGGTTACCATATCTATTTCATAAAGTTTCTTTGGTGAGCATTTGTGAGCGTTTGTATATGACCCCTTGGCGGTTTTATTTTTTTTTTATTTTTTTGTCATTTTGGCTATGAATTAGAATAGCTATCGTGATTGATTAAGTGAAGATTTTGGGGAGAAATATACGAACTACTTTGGTGCCAAATTTCAAATTCCACCAAGGGATACTACTCTTGAAGTCGTCCATTTCTTTAGCATAAATTTTCTAAGTCTCATTTAGAATAATTTTTAACTTGATTTGAGAGGGAATAAAGAAGAAAAACATTTTCAGTTATTCTAAATAAACGAAAAACTTAAAACAAATGTATAGTTGATAACTTAGCACTAGATAAAATGTGCTAAGTTTGCAACTATGAACCAATGCCTTGTGCATGACCTTTAATTTAAAAAAAAAGTTTATATTTTCCTACATAAAAAAAATCTATTTCCTTTTATGCAGAAAATATACGAAAGGTACATTTATTAATTACATTTTAAGGCATAATTTGGATGGGGTCTTAAAGGCCATTGCAGCCACGACGGACTTTACGTGGACAGTCAACAATTGTGTACAGTCGGTAATAAAAATGTCCGAACACTATCAAAAATTCCTATGTAGAAAAATTATACTTCATACGGTTTTGTTAAATAAATCCTTATCGAATCATGTTCTTACACTGACTAAGAACATGATTCGACGAAGATTTACTTAACAAAACCGTATGAAGTGTACTCTTTTTACATAGGAATTTTTGATAGTGTTCGGACACTTTTGTTACAGACTGTACATGATGGTCTTTGACCTGCTCAAGTATCAAAACCGTAATCTTGAAATTACGAATGCGGCGATCTTCTACACGTTGGGATACATTTTTTTAACTATAGGATCGTAAAGTGGCAGTAGCAAATTCTCCATTCTGAAAGTACAGCTTCCCTATCAATGCATTTTCTGGTAAAGTCGATCTGATACTGCTGGTTCCTTCTCTTACTACAACTCATTTTATAGACGATTATCATGCTGCGTCACATACCATTTGCTGTCCAGCTCTATCTGTTAGCCATTTTTTTGCACTTACTACTATGATTAATAATAATAATAATAGTTTAAATAAAATTCCATGTCCTTCCAAGAATGTATGTCACATTGTACTTCTCTACCTAAATTTTTCCGTAAGTAGTTGGATTTTCAAATGTTAATTAACTTATGTTATCAAAATATTTGAAATTTGAAATTTCATATAACGTCTCACGAAATGAAGAAATGACATTATAAATAAATTTTGAATGAATCATAAAAATAAAATAAAGAATATCAACAATTCCGCTTGCAATAATAATAATAATAATAATAATAACAACAATAATAATAATAATACTCCAAAAATTAAAGAAAAATGTCTAATGCTCAAGAAAATTATGCAAAAAATGTTTTTGTCATAAAAAAAAAGACTAATAATTTACATTTTGCTAATTTTTTTAATTATACGTGAGTAAAATTTCTATTAAGGACTATTAAAAATTATAAATTAAAATACGCATTAAAATCTATTTGACAGTATTGAAGTTTTAAAATAAGATTCAGTTTTTAATGCAGATTAATTCCTATATTTAAACGTTCCCATACTTGTAAAATTTATTTTTTTCCCCTAATAACAGTATATTAGAGTTATATGTACAGTCGGTAATAAAAGTCTCCGAACACTAGCAAAAATTTCTATGTAAAAATAAATCCTTGTCGAATCCTGTTTTTTAGACAGACTAAGAACAGAATTCGACAAGGATTTATTTAACAAAACTGCATTAAGTGTATTTTTTTACATAGGAATTTTTGCTAGTGTTCGGAGACTTTTGTTACCCATTCTATATATATTACGAATACAGATTAAGTAAATGCGAGTAAAATAAAAATAACCTATTGCAAACGAAAATACCTATTAAATAAAATTTTTCAGTACGCAACATATATTATGATATTTTCAAATCGTCTAAAAATTATTAGATCCCGATATTTATTTTTCTAAAATAGGATATACTACCACACTTTAAAAGAATAATTATTATGCAATAGAGTGAAATAAATATTAATATAACATATAAATGTATATACATTTATATGCTTTTGTATGTGTGTAAATCTACGGTAAACGTAAAATTACATTTTTTTAAAGAAAGATAATTTCCTTTATATCACAAAACATTAAATTGGTGAAGATGTGTTCTTTATGTATAAACATTACAAAGTTCCATTAGGCCCTTTTTTGCATATACTTTTACAGAAAACTCTATATTCACCTTTATAAGAAATCCGTATCATATTCACTTCATTTTAAGTACAGGATAAATTATTCAGTGAAATTTGAAGTTAAAGTATCTGTGACTTTCTTTAAGTTGCAAATTTAACCATGAATAAAGTAACTTGCTATTTATTTATTTTTACTTTTTTTTTTTTAAGAAACTGTTAAGTATGGCAAAATTTTTCGAGATCACTTTTACATCGCCATGCGAAAAAAAATATATTTTTCTTTTTTTAATGAAATACTTTTTTCCTGATTTACATTATAAAGAACCGAATAAGTAAGTAAGATGTTGGAAATTCTGTACGTATCTCTAAAAAATATTTATTACAAAAGTTAAAAGTAACAAAATTTACTGAATTCAGTGTATAATTCATTGGTAGCTTGCGTTTAAATGCATATGCATACATACACAAACATAGTTATGTATTAAGAAAATATTTTTACTTTTCGAACATACATATGTAAGGAATAAGAAAAGTACTGTAATCATTTCAAAACCCCGACTTAGAAATTTTGGTGTTTCTATACGTTTTGAGGTACCCTGAATTAGTTTTTGCTATTTTTACGATGGTGTATGAGTATTTGTGTACGTCTGTGTGTGTATGTGTATAAATGAACACCATATCGCCTAAACACTTTCTTCAATTGAACTGAATGTTGGGAAATATGTTACAGGCTACCACAACACGAACCCTGTTGATTTTGGTAAATCTAGGACTTATAGTTTTATCATTATTATTATTATTATTATTACAGAGACAGAGAAAAATCCTTTATCATTATGGTTTATAGGCCCAAACAATTTAAAGTGCGATAGCGACTAAACACCTTAGTCTTTTGAGTTGAAAATTTAAACGCATGTTATAAATCACAGTCGCACAAACTGTATAAATATTTGTGAATCTGGCGTTATATATATATATATATATTGCAGGGTGCAAAAAAAATCATTATGGTCTACTGGCCGAAATTCATTGCAGTGCGATAACGTCTAACCGTCTTATTCGGTTGATCTGAAAATTTATACACATGCTATGGGTCACCGTCGCACAAAATGTGTGTGGATTTTGGTGAATCCAGTCATAGATTTTTACATGGACAGAATGAAAGATTATTTATCATTATGATCTATGTCTCAAATTATTTAAAATGTAAAGTTAAACAATGAAGAAAAATACTCAAACCTTATTACAATTTTCACTTTTGTTTACTTTACGGATTTTCTTGCTTTAATTTATTTACACAACTGTTAACTACTTAATGTTCAGAAAGTCGAGTTGATTTACTCCAGATGTTTTTTAATAAAGTTTTAAAAACACGTTTTGATTGCACTTGATTAAAGAAAGAATTTTTTATTAGGCTTCTTTCAGAGTTACACTATTCTTAATATATTTTAGTTGTCTAATACATGCTAATACATTGCTTAAATTAAAAATAAATAAATAAATAAATGAAGCAAAATAAAATTGCATTAAACTATTAGAATTTCAGCAGAAATCTACTGGTAATCATTTATTTTAACACTTACGTAAACTTAAAGAAAAAAAAAATCGTAAATACTAAAGTCAAAACATTCAGTTTTATATTTTATTCTTAAATTAAAAAAATATATAAATAAAAAATAAATAAAATATAAATAAAATATAAATATGGGAATATCGATTACTTACATAACTGAGAATCATTGTAAATATACATAGATTCTAGTAAAAATTTCAGTAAATTTACAGAAATTGTTTTCAGTATATATTATAGAGTACTATGTATGAAGAAAGAATGAATTTTATTAGGCTTCTTTCAGAGTTACACTATTCTTAATATATTTTAGTTGTCTAATACATGCTAATACATGCTAATACATGCTACAATGATAACTTCTAAATTAAAAAAAAAATGCGTTAAGTGTTTATTGCAATGCATCTACATGATTCGATAAGTTAGTAAGGTGGCAGTGAAAAA
Organism: Salticus scenicus; assembly: GCA_963930645.1. Classification (NCBI taxonomy): domain Eukaryota; kingdom Metazoa; phylum Arthropoda; class Arachnida; order Araneae; family Salticidae; genus Salticus; species Salticus scenicus. Next base: position 122,251,502 of record OZ005659.1, on the reverse strand, counting down.
ATCCAATATCAGGAATACATTAGATTACAGTTATAATAATAATAATAATAAACTTGTATTATTATTAATTTTTCAAAACTTAATTTAAATTCTGGCTATCCACGACGTTGGTATTGTGTATTCAAATTTATACTGTTAAAAATTTCAGTTCAAACGTCAATCACTATTTGTATAAAAAGTTATAAGTAATATCATAATATGATTCAACCTCACTTTTAAGTTTTCTACTTCTTGCAATTGAATTTAAGTCTTCTTGCAATTGAATTTAATCATACACCTACTCAGAAAAAAATATGAATCAGTTAAATTCCAATGGAAACCAAACCAAGCTTAAATTAAAGAGAGTGGTTGAAAACATAGAGTTAAATGCGAATTTTGTGCAACAAATCACCCATGGACAAAGATAAGACCCTAGAAAAATTTAGCTCCTTTTATCACAATCAACGAAAGAGAGTCAGCAGGCAAGAATGCATGGCACAGTGCCAGAAAGTGTGTGACTTGAGACAAGAAGGTCTTTAGTTCAATCCCCGCCTCGATCTTTTTTTTTTTTTTTTTTTTTTTTTTTTTTTTTTTTTTTTAACAAAACACAAATATTTAGTTGAGCATAAAATTACCAAATCATGGTAAAAGTTTAAACCGTCGGATGGTTCTAGCTACATCAGTGCCAAGTTTTGGTCAAACTAACACCAAATGTTTATTTAACAGTGTACATCGACAAAGAAATCATTCTGGAAATATATATATGGAGAATTTAAGAAAAAATGTAGAATTCTTTTAATGGCAGTAAAACGGAAATAAAATCGTTGTTAATAATCATCTATTAAAATTTACAAGTTTTAAGATAATTATTTTTTTAAATATTTTAAATAATGTTATGACTATTTTTTTTTCTGATATAATCTCCTTTCAAATATATCTGACCACTTATTTGATATCAAACTTTCGTACCCTGCCTTTGCGCTTACTTGTGTCTGTAATTAATTTAATTTTCGTGTATATTTAGACCAGTAATATACCATTTCTTTTATTATTTTTTTATGTAGTTATTTACTGGCATTTTTGAGTTAATAAGTTACTTTCTGTTAAGAAACTTCAAAATAATTTATACGTGACATCTCTAAGATTTGAAATATATTAATAATGTAAGTCACGAATTAAATGCATCAATTATTTCATTAAATAAATGGTATGGATTTAAGAGATGGTAATTAATGAATTGCCAAAATGTGTAACAGAATAGCATTACTTTAATACACAACTAAATTTTTTACTGTCAACTTTCAATAATCCGATGATATAATTTAAATACAAGTTTAATTTAACACTTAAGGTAATTACAATACCTATAATTCATGAATTTTAAAATAAATTGTTAAGTTGTTTATTGCAAAATGAAAGCAACCTGTCTTAAACGTGAGTTTATTCGCATTTAATGTATCCAGTTACTGATTTAAATTTAATTACATTTTATTATATGCGTTAATATTTAAAAGAAAGGTAAATTCATAATTAATAAATTTGAAAATTTAGATGAATGAAAAATAACAATTATTCTAGTTCAAATAATCGTAAAAGGAAAAGACTCTTTTATTATTCTGAAAAAAGTATTATATAAACATAAGTTGCCATCTACAAAACATAAACCATTTAAGTTTTCAGCACTATACTTTTATATGTATAAATGACTGTATGTCTCTAGCTCGTGGTGTTTAAGTGCCCCACTAGGACCAATTTTTATTATTATTATTTTTTTTTTTAATTAACTAAAATATGAAAATGACAACATTATACTAGCTGTAAAATTTTATTTAGTTTAATTTTTTTCGCAAAAGTTTTCGTGTCATCTTATTTATTTCTTTATTTTTTCCAACATAATGGAAATTTATTTTTACGAGGTTAATAAAAGTTTGTCGAAAATTAAATTTGATTATAGATATGGCAAAATGAATTGCCATCAAAATCAACACAGATTTATTAAATGTTCCTAAAAAAATATTTTCTATGTAAACAAACAAACAAAAAAAAAAAAAAAAAAAAAAGAAAGAAAGAAAGAAAGAAATGTACTTCCACAACTGTCCTTTATTCATTCATTTATTTATTTATTTTTTGTCTGTAACCGCATGTCCTCGTGAGCAACACGGTCTTCAGTGTTTCAAAATGTTCTGATGTTTGCCGAATAACACAGGGTACAAGTTTATCTTGGTTAGAAATTTATATCACTTCAATCAACAAAGTTCTTAATTGAAAACATCGTGTTATTAAAGTTATTGAAAACATCGTGTTATCTAATTACTAATTTGTTAATAGTTTGTACAAGCACATCTGAAAGACTTTCGTGTGTAGAAGAAAGGAATGTAGACATTTTCGTGTCTTTTAGAAAAGCAATTTCTTCGTAACGACTCAAAATGTGCAAAACACATCTGCACTATACAAAAGAGCCTTTATTTTCAATTTTAACGGTGTAATAATATTGATTTAAAAAAAAAAAAAAAAAAACGAAATTTTATATACAAAAAAAAAAAAAAATTAAAGAAATCCAAAATTTCGCTTTCATTCGATCTTCTCATTCTGAATCACGCTATATGAAAAACTAATAGTTCAAAGCCTTAACTAAAGATATTTTTAGAAATGCCATTTAAATGTCTTTTTAACTGTTTAAATTTAAAACAAAAATACCAATTTTTAATTTAAATTTTAAAAACTTATGAAACAGTTAATTTTTCACAAAATATTTTATAACTCAAAAATATTTCAAGATAAATCTCTTATTTCTTTATTTTTTAATATGAAAGCAACAAATTCTAAAATTATTGAAATCCAATTGTAAAAATTTAGATATTTGTGAAATTTTTGTGAAAAGCTAGCATAGATTTTCCGAAATTCTTTTTGAACTCTTTCTTTAAGATCTTTATTAGTAAATTCAAATTTTGTGTATACGAATAAACATACAGGATATATATATATATGCACGATTCTTCACAATTTAAATGGTGTAACTCATTTTTAGAAAAATGTGGATATGTAATATTTTTTAATATTTAAAATACAATCTCCAAAAATTCTGAATTTTTTCAACTAAAGGTGTCATCAGAAATGACGTTTAATTCTCTTTCTAACCATACAAAAAAAAAAAAAAAATACTGCCGACGCTGTAATCGAGCTGCAAAAAAGCGGGTACAGTACCGTAGGGTTAACGAGGGAAGAGAGTCTGTACGGGCGGCGAATACTCCCTTGGGGATTGATGAGCGAACGAGCAAAGGGCAGAGCACCCCAGTATATGATTAAAAAAAAAAGAAAGTTAAAGATTTTTTTCTTTTTCATTTTGTTCTCGAGAACTGTTCAAAAAAGGAAAAATGAAATCTAAACAAATATACATATAATTTGTATTACCATGTCTGATTTTTTTTTTTTTTTTTATATATATAAACTTCAATTAATAGTGTAAAGTGCCCTAATTTTGTCCCCTGCGTTGGCTTGGACGCTCCGTTGGATTTCCTGTTTTTAGAATAAGTGTGTTCTTAATATGTCTTTTGTAGAATGTTATTTAGTGTACTGTAAGTAATTCTTTCACATACATTGTATGAATTCTATGTTGGTGGTATACTAATAGTTGCATACAGAAAATCTTTGGATATTCAGTCCATTTTACGATAACTGAAGCTCCACTAAGTTCGAAAATTGTATGATCCCAATTTCGCCCCCTTTCCCCATTACCCATACGGCGAAAATATCACGGTAACTGATCAACCATCCTCCAGATGGCATGCGCAGCAATCTGTTACTGCCATTAACACTATAGACATCAAGAAGTGCCTAGAAACACATTATCAACTTCCAAAATTGGAGATTCAGTAACATGTACATGTTACTAATGTTTCAGTGCCTAATGTTTCTTTCAGTTATTGTTAAAACTGATTAGTACAGTCTTTTGTACCTTTATTAATTTTGAAATAAAGATTCATTTTGAAATAAAGATTCATTTTGTGGGGTGGGGGGGGGGGGAGGTGAAATTGGGACCACTTTCTTACTTTAGCCTATTATATGTAAGTTTTGAAACACAATTTTTTCACACAGTAAAAATATTTTTGTAGTCCGCTCGGCTATGTTTAAGTGTTTATGGATATTTAGTGAATGTAGCATTCATATCTGGTGGTGTTTCAGAGACATTATAGCATCCATGGGCCTAAAGGTGATTGGGGCTGAAATTAAGGCACTTTACCTTATAGAATTTAAAGTTGTAAATCTTATTTATTTATTTATTTATTTTTGAAAAATAAAAACTCTATAATAGTAGTAATAAATGAATAACATTCACTATAGGATACATACACTATTCTAGAATAAAGTGAAGTATTATCTGATTTATAAGACGATACTCTAATCGAGTGTATAAAAATCTTCATATGAAAATGCTAAAAAAAGAATTTCTTTCTTTCAAATTTTGTATAAAATATATAGTAACAGAATCTATAATTTATTTCGTATGGAAGCCCAAAATCAAACAGTTCAGTAAATGCCTATTCTAAAATATGAAATATTCAATTCGAGAAAGAAATGTATCTTTTAAAACTTTCAGCTATAGAATATTTTCAAAAAGTATGCAAATGAAAATCTTTTGGATAGTGAAATAAAAATAGAATCACTCACTGGGGAGTGATTGAAAGACATTTCTAAATCAGCTTCATAACTACAAAAACTTTTCTCTGTAAGAAAAGATATATATATTATTATAGTACATATATATCAGAAATGTTTGGAAGAATTTCATTCTATTAGGTTTGTTTAGATTATAAAATAAAAGTTACATGAAGCAAAATCTTTAACTTCGTAATTTTATATTTAACAAAATATTGTATCTTTGAAATAACATAGCGGAAATATTTTGTAAAGCATTTATGAAATCAAATATTATTATGTTTTACAGTAAGATCCATCCATCCATATATATATATATATATATATATTATTATTATTATTATTTAATGACATATGACTTCAGATACAAAATTTTACATTTTTGAATTATTCAATAAAATAATTTTTATTGAGTTTCAGTATAGAAATTTCCTAATTTGTTTTATGCTAAATATTTCTTAAAAAAAATATTTCCTTATTTCAAATGTATATTTGCATTGAAATACAACAAAAAATTTGGGGAAAAGGAAAAGGAAAGTTCATGCCACGACTGTTTTTAAGATATTTATGTATGTTAAAATGCATTTATGCAGATCTTGCTTCATGTTTAGAATTCTGGAGTTATCTTTATATATATATATATATATATAACTGTAAATTTAGTTCATAGAAATTTATCAAATTTACAATAGTTATAGTTTATTATTTAACAAACTATTAAATTCAGAGACATGACAGATGAAACCACAATATTTTATAAGCATTTCGTTGTTATATACAGTTTCATTACTTAACTCAGATATCGTATTAAAAGTGTATCTTAATCTGAAAATTAAGTGTGATAATTTATTTTTCTGAACTTTATCGCGTGATTAGTTATTCATATATTCTTGATGTATTCGTTGCTAAAAATTAGACGACTTGAGGGACCAGATTGTTTGCTATCCGCAAAAACAATAACTATAAAAATTTTCCTTTCACTGGCGTCTACAGAATAATAATAATAAAAAAAAATGCATTGTTCTAAACGTTTTAGACAGTTACAACAACAAATTTTATATCCACACCCAAATTCGCAATTTATATACAGTAGAATCTCGTACAACGCGCTATTTTGTATTAATCTGAGATTATTGCTCATACAACGCGATAGAGCGTCTCGTATAACGCATAAAAAAAAGGAAGCACGTGACGACATCTTTTCTACTTTCAAACTGTTCCAGGAAGGATTGCTCTATTGCTATGTTAACACCCGATGCTTTTGGTCTCATTGCGGAATGAAATCGTCTGCTCAATGTATGTCCCCTATAACGCGATTTTCTATTACGCGGAACGTATCCCCCGCGTTATATGAGAGTCTACTGTATATATCTTGTTTCTAAGTGCGAAAACTTTTAATTGTTTACAGGGACTCAATACAATGTATTTCATCGGTATAATTTTCTACAATAATTACTACCTAAAATGAAAAAAATGTTATTATAGATATATAATTTTATATATCTTAATGCATTGATATCATTTCAGTTCTACATTTTAATTAAAAATAAATAAATTCAAAAAAATTCATTGCTAACACACTTATACACACGTATACACCCACTCACACAACGCAGAAACGCACACACACACACATAAATGTTTTTTGTTAATCTAAATGTATATTGTATTTTAAATTCCACGCGTTCTTTTATATGTTGATTTTATAAAACATAAATAACTTTAAAATATCATAAATATCAAAATTTGAAAATAAGATTTCGTACTCGACCATGTCTTGCACAATTCCACTTTCGTACAAATTTTGATTACCTCTTTTTTTTACGATGGATAATGCATCGATGTATATATTTTTAAGTAGCATAATATATGTAAATTATTAATAGTATAATTTTTTAATAGTTTGTGAGAACTTATGGAATAAAAATTATACAATTCATGATCAACTTATTTTTTTTCTGAAATTGCTCTGATTTTAAAGAAAATTAAAAATGTATATGTATATATAATATATATATATGGTTTCCCATAAGTCTGTGGACATTTTAAAAATTCATAACTATTGAATGAATTGATAGAATTGAACGTTATGAAAAGATCATTCTCGTGATCAGGGATTTTTTTTTTGGTAACGACAAAAATCTAGTTTCTTTTTTTTTTTTTTTTTTGTCGAAGAAAGTTAGACAAATAGATAAATTTTTCGCACGGATGTGAAAGAAAAATTTACTAATGAAAGTAATAAATTGCACAATTTTGCGATGAAAACAGTTTATTTCTCATTTTGCTTCCTACTTGTGCATAAATGAAGTTTTTATTGTGATGCTGACTTCGTGGATAAATCGTTATCGGTAAAATTTTTTTCCTTGAGTTAAGACTCGCCGACTCATGCTGAAGTAAGCAGTGTTATAATTCGTTTACAACCTGTGATTTCTGGCGACGATGGAGACATAGAATTGGATTTATAGGCCTGTAAACATTTACATGCGAATAAGTACAGTTTTTCCTGAAAATGTGTGATCTGGTCACACAGATACCTCTATCAACGAATAGCAAAATTATTTTTTTTTCTCCATCAAAAAAAAAAAAAAAAAAAAAAAAAAAAAAATCTCACGAGAATGATATTTTCGCTATCTGCGTTCAATTCTATAAAATCATTCAATAGTTATAAATCTTTAAACTCTCTGAGAACTTATGGAACACCCAATGTATGTCATGCACTATGTATATATATACATATGAATGCTGAGATGTACTCTATACATTCATCAAAATATAACATGCACACGTTACATATAACAGTTGATAATTATGCATTTGGCTATTAGTATAAACGAATTGGAGGCCATGTGTATCTCGATGTCTCCAGTTATAGTTCCTGGTGAGTATATTAGATGAAATTCCTAATTTTATTTTGGTCTGTGAATCACTAGATTTCCTAGATTCTTCAAAATGAAGTGCGGCATCATATGAATAATATGCTGTCTAAATGAAAAGTCAGAAGGTAGGATTGGTCTCTAGGATTCACAGATCTCTTTACTGCAGTTTTTTTTTCCTTTTGCGTTCTCCTGAAATTTCATATTGTTTCTGTTTCTGAGATTGACGACCAAGACTGATTATAAGATATGTCACACACACACAAAAAAAAAAAAAAAAGTTATATCTCTTCAATACTTTGCATTTATATTTCCATTTACAGACAACTACCATTACTACTACTACCAACTACCAACACTACTATAACTACTACAACTGCCACAACTACCAACAACGCCATTACCGAAGATAATGGAAGTCAGTCACAAATTTTGATATCGAGTTTTCACCTGATTTACATGTTTAATTTGTGTTGGTAACTTTATTTTTTGAATATGTGTGTTACATATTTATTACGTAAATTTTAAATATTTTATAATACCATTTCTGTATTTATGATATCTTGTTTAGTATTATAATTTATCCAATCGTAAACTAAACTGAAAATGTGTCATCAGTTACTGAAAACTAGAAAAAAAAATATATAATTCCAGGAGTTCATTTCAATATGTTTTACATTCTTAATGTGTAAAGATATTATTTTTCCCCCAAAAATACCATATTTTCTAAACATGTCACACACACACACACACACACACAAAAAAAAAAGTTATATCTCTTCAATACTTTGCATTTATATTTCCATTTACAGACAACTACCATTACTACTAGTACCAACTACCAACACTACTATAACTACTACAACTACCACAACTACCAACAACTCCATTACCGAAGATAATGGAAGTCAGTCACAAATTTTGATATCGAGTTTTCACCTGATTTACATGTTTAATTTGTGTTGGTAACTTTATTTTTTGAATATGTGTGTTACATATTTATTACGTAAATTTTAAATATTTTATAATACCATTTCTTTATTTAGGATATCTTGTTTAGTATTACAATTTATCCAATCGTAAACTAAACTGAAAATGTGTCATCAGTTACTGAAAACTAGAAAAAAATATATATAATTCCAGAAGTTCATTTCAATATGTTTTACATTCTTAATGTGTAAAGATATTATTTTCCCCCCCCAAAATACCATATTTTCTAAACATGTCACACACACACACAAAAAAAAAAAAAAAAAAAGTTATATCTCTTCAATACTTTGCATTTATATTTCCATTTACAGACAACTACCATTACTACTACTACCAACTACCAACACTACTATAACTGCTACAACTACCACAGCTACCAACAACGCCATTACCGAAGATAATGGAAGTCAGTCACAAATTTTGATATCGAGTTTTCACCTGATTTACATGTTTAATTTGTGTTGGTAACTTTATTTTTTGAATATGTGTGTTACATATTTATTACGTAAATTTTAAATATTTTATAATACCATTTCTGTATTTATGATATCTTGTTTAGTATTATAATTTATCTAATCGTAAACTAAACTGAAAATGTGTCATCAGTTACTGAAAACTAGAAAAAAAAAATATAATTCCAGGAGTTCATTTCAATATGTTTTACATTCTTAATGTGTAAAGATATTATTTTCCCCCCAAAAATACCATATTTTCTAAACATGTCACACACACACACACACACACACAAAAAAAAAAAAAAAAGTTATATCTCTTCAATATTTTGCATTTATATTTCCATTTACAGACAACTACCATTACTACTAGTACCAACTACCAACACTACTATAACTACTACAACTACCACAACTACCAACAACTCCATTACCTAAGATAATGGAAGTCAGTCACAAATTTTGATATCGAGTTTTCACCTGATTTACATGTTTAATTTGTGTTGGTAACTTTATTTTTTGAATATGTGTGTTACATATTTATTACGTAAATTTTAAATATTTTATAATACCATTTCTTTATTTAGGATATCTTGTTTAGTATTACAATTTATCCAATCGTAAACTAAACTGAAAATGTGTCATCAGTTACTGAAAACTAGAAAAAAATATATATAATTCCAGAAGTTCATTTCAATATGTTTTACATTCTTAATGTGTAAAGATATTATTTTTCCCCCCAAAATACCATATTTTCTAAACATGTCACACACACACACACACAAAAAAAAAAAAAAAAAAAAAAAAAAAAAATTATATCTCTTCAATACTTTGCATTTATATTTCCATTTACAGACAACTACCATTACTACTAGTACCAACTACCAACACTACTATAACTACTACAACTACCACAACTACCAACAACTCCATTACCGAAGATAATGGAAGTCAGTCACAAATTTTGATATCGAGTTTTCACCTGATTTACATATTTAATTTGTGTTGGTAACTTTATTTTTTGAATATGTGTGTTACATATTTATTACGTAAATTTTAAATATTTTATAATACCATTTCTTTATTTAGGATATCTTGTTTAGTATTACAATTTATCCAATCGTAAACTAAACTGAAAATGTGTCATCAGTTACTGAAAACTAGAAAAAAATATATATAATTCCAGAAGTTCATTTCAATATGTTTTACATTCTTAATGTGTAAAGATATTATTTTTCCCCCCAAAATACCATATTTTCTAAACATGTCACACACACACACAAAAAAAAAAAAAAAAAAAAAGAAAAGAAAAGTTATATCTCTTCAATACTTTGCATTTATATTTCCATTTACAGACAACTACCATTACTACTACTACCAACTACCAACACTACTATAACTACTACAACTACCACAACTACCAACAACTCCATTACCGAAGATAATGGAAGTCAGTCACAAATTTTGATATCGAGTTTTCACCTGATTTACATGTTTTATTTGTGTTGGTAACTTTCTTTTTTGAATATGTGTGTGACATATTTATTGCGTAAATTTTAAATATTTTATAATATCATTTCTTTATTCATGATATCTTGTTTTGTATTATAATTTATTTAATCGTAAACTAAACTGAAAATATGTCATCAGTTACTGAAAACTATAAAAAATATATATAATTCCAGTAGTTCATTTCAATATGTTTTACATTCTTAATGTGTAAAGATATTATTTTTTCCCCAAAAAATACCATATTTTCTAAACTTAAATTAAAATCCTTTTACATTTTTTTTTATACATTTATATTTTTTCATGATTATATCTGCATTTCATAAGTATGAAATTTTACTTATTTATTATTATTATTATTATTTTTTACTTAACTTTGACAAATTTGTGTTTTTTCATTGCAGGTATTGTATTATTTTACCTGTTTTATGATGGATAGCTAAATGTTGAAATTACCACGTAAGTTTTATATCTTATTCAAAATGTATTTTTTAAAATACATGCTGTGCTTTTACTCCTGTTTTTATGAAAATATCACATATATATATGTATATATATATTAAAATCTGCTAAATTGTGTAGATAAGTTTGTTTTATGATTTCTTTGATTTTAGATTTAGTAATATGTATTTTTTAAGATTACCAGTATCATCCAGCGAATGAAATTTAACCAATGCTTTAAGTAAGCATTTAAATAAATAATAAATATTGAATTTAAGAACTTTAAAAATAAGTTTTATTCATTTTAGAGGATATTTAATGAATATTTTGCAGTCTACTAATTTTTTTTTTTTTTTTTTTTTTTTTTTTTTTTTACATTTTTATAAATTAAAACTTTTTTTTCTTTTTTTTTTTTTTTTAATACACATTTGGAAATGAAGTAAATAAACATATAATTTTCATCCTTTTATTAATTTAAATGATTTTTTAAGCACCTTATATTTATTACTACCCACAAAACGTTGATTACATGTTTCTTATAAAAATAGTTCTTTAAATTGCATATAAATACAGTGAAATATTTTACCTTAAATTTATTTTATGTTTATAAAACTGAAAAACCAATTTTAAATTTTAAATGCTGAAAAATACAAAATATTAGCTTACGCAAAATTAAAAAAAAAAAAAAAAAAAAAAAAAAAATCTTATTAATTTCGTTTTAAATATTCGTAAAATAAAAATAAAAATAAAATTGAAATAACTATTTCTATATTCTGTACTACTGAATTTAAATTTTAATGTTATGCAAAAATAACAAAAAATTAAAAGTAAACATAATTAATTGTAAACATAACCATTGAAAAAAGTACTTCTTCTTCTTCTTCTTCTTCTTCTTCTTTTTTTTTTTTTTTTTTTTTTTTTGTCATAAAATGAGTCATTAGTACATGTTTTTGTTTTATAGAATTAACGTTATTTTAATTAAGGTAAAACACGAGGACTGTGTTTATTAGGCGAGACGTAGGTAACATCAAAAATAGCCGCAGGGCCTCGTTTGCTCAACTTTCTCAAGCTTTGGTTAATTTTATTGTCTATTTTGAACATATTTTCATTCCGTTGTTATCATTTTTCCCCACACACTCATACTCATTCTATCCTCTCATGCTACTTCCTCTGGATTTTTTGCTCCACCTTCTTTTTTTTTTTTTTTTTTTTTTTTTTTTTTCACATTCTAATGTGTGGTGGTTCCCGCCTGTCCACCACCACCACTGCCGATTCCTGCATTGGGCGAGACGTAGCTAACGCTCGATAACATCTTTAGTACTCCGTTTCCTTACCCTTTCTGAGCTTCATTTATTCTTTTCTTGTCTATTTTGTTCTTATTTTTATTCCGGTATGCAATATAAGGCAATACAAGGTAAAACACATTAAAGTATTTTATAATTATTTCATTTTTCAGTACGCTTTTAACTTAGTTAACTGAAGAAATTAAATGAAAATTCTTATTTTATAATTTTGAATATAATTTAATATAATAATCATCAACGTAATATTATGAGCATCGTACATAAAAATCCGTAAATATTTCACTATATATATATATATATATATATATAATCTGTCTGTAAGAAATTTTAAATGATGACAAATATTTGCCATTCATACTGAAGTAGAAATTTTTACACAAAGAATTCTTCCGTAGAATAGATATACTTTATATTTTAAACATTAAGTTTGAAATCACCATGAAAGATATATCTCTTGAATGTCAAATATATTTCAAATATATGCACATAAAACCAATTTAAAGAAAATAAATTTTTATCCACTTTCTTACAAAAATATTTGGTTAATAATATTTCACATTAATATCGTTCTTAAAACCAATAAAAATTATAAAGCCGGTCAATTACAAACTTTATTTATTACTGCAACTATTCATTGAGAAAAAAACAAAAACACTTTTCAATTGTACGTACTTACTATATCGTAAAACGTTCAATGTTTTTTGCTTACGTTAACTAAAACGGACAGATAGAAGGGCTAAAAAGCATACAGATAGACTAATTGTGTTCTCAATCTCTCTTAAGTATAGTTGGAAAGTGATAAAAATGCTTGAGGCAAAAAAAAAAATTCTGCCCTAAGGTTGTAAATGCAACACTTAGCGTATCTGAGTATTTTCATGTAGCCCTGTAAATTTGATGTTCATATTCTATACAAAACTCCATCTTAGCTTATTAACAATAAATGTAAATTTCTATATAATTTAAACAATAGAATGTTACATAAATGTGACTTATAAAAATGTATCTCTTAAAATGCAAAGAAATAGAATTTTTTTTTTGTGTGTGTCCCTGTATACAAGCAAGTTTCTAAGACTTAATTATGTCATTTTAAATATGGAACATTCCATAACAAATTTGAATAACATATATCGATTTTTTAAAATTCTGAAAATATGATGGACATTTTCACTGACATCTACACATATTGAAATCATAATTACAGATTAAAACTGTTGCAAAGTGTTAAAATCGTTTAATATGAACAAAAAAATTGCAATTTCAGAAAATTTTCAGTAATAACCCTTAATGTAAATGAATATTTTTGTGTGGCTATGTAAATCTAATACTATTCCTATTACACTGTGTAGAAAACATTCTTTTGTGCATATTAATAAGATATTTATGTGCAAAGTAATATTAGTAAAATTCAGTTTAAAGAAATACCTATAATAGAACGCAATGCTTCGGAATACTTTTGAATGTCTCTGTACACAAACCAGTGATGAGATTTACTTCATTTTCAATGTGGAACATACGATAATGAACATGATTAACATATTTCAATTTCATTAAGATTTGTCTAGATCAGGGGTGGCCAACCAGCGGCCCACCGAGTAGTTTCTTGAGGCCCGCGAGGAGATTGACGATGGTTAACGGGCAACTTTGGTTAACGGATCAAATATTAATAAAAACATTCTGACTTTTCGAAGTGAAAATACCTTTCAACGATTATGGTAGCTAAAGAACTGTTGTAATGAAACATTCTTAGATACATTGTTCATTCTTTTTATTATAGTTTTAATATATTGTCATAAATTTTTCACTATTCTATTGTTAATTTATGAATAAAAATATATTAAATTAATGTATTCTGCTCCGAATTTTCACCCTGCCTTTCCCCGAAAAAAATATATACATAGATGAGTCATATACTCACAAATCATATATGCACATATGCATGTGAACAGTCATAAAGTAATAATAATAATAATAGACTAATTTCACCGTGAATTATCCTAGAAACTGGCAGCTGATGCCTAACGACTGGTAATAAGAAATAGTTTTTAATTCAATTGCTAAATTTTGTTTAGGGTGTCATCTACATTTAAAAACTTGCACATTCGTTTTTTTCTTTTCCGAATAGTAACACCCATTTTTGACTGCATATTCGAATTTCGGAAGTGAAGGCGGTTCGGAAAAAAGTATAATTTATATTCCTTATGTCACGTTTTCATAGAGTTATAAGCAAATATTGATCAGGCGTAAATCTCTATATTTAAAAAAAAAAAAAAATAAGATATCACAGGGAAAAGTATTATATCTAATTAGATAATAATCGGAAAAGAAGTTTAACAATTTTAGATGTTTAACAAATAATGCTAATTAAGAAATGATGTGTACGTATGAACTTACTTGGATAAATATTTTAAGGGAGGCATACTATTGTAACAATCGCAGCTATCGTAGATCACAAGTAGACACATGCGGCACCAACCGCATGTGTCTACACTAATTTACGGCAAAATTAGTCAGGGAAGAAAGGGGAGGGGGTCTTTTTTTATGACTGTACATATGGTGCGGCCCGAATGAATAAAATATATTTCCAATTCGTCCCACCAAGTGATTCGGGTTGGACAGGCCTGGTCTAGAGTAAAAGTATTAATATATGCTTTATAGAAATCTCTCACACAGAACACAACGCTTTGGAATATTTTAGAGGTTATTCACTAGACTTTCAATAGGGAACTTCTGACAGTAAACTTGAATAGAAATCCCATGAATATTTCCAGTATTTAGAGCGCGGACAGACTGACGGACAGACAAACATACAAACGAATGTCATTAACATTTTTCCACCTCGTTAGCAATGTTAAATAAGGTACATCGTTAAATGCATACATGTAAATCTTACTTGCCAACGTTGATTAAGAAGAATATCGTACAAGTTTTTGGCGATTAAATAAGGTGAGAATTGTTGAAGAAATTTTCTGGTATGGAATTTTCGGCCGAAATCGAGAGACTTGGCAACAAAAATACGCATTTTTTATTTTTATTTTTATTTATTTATTTATTTATTTATTTTTTAACTATGTTTTAAAATGAAATTACACTTCTGTAGTTTAGTTTAAATTTTATTTGTTATTTTATAAAATGAATAAATTTTATGCATTAAGAAATAAGAATTTTACTTCAATTTCATTAATAAACAAACAATTTGATATTGAAAGTTCAATAACTTTATTCAGAGCGAAAATTTTCATCAGGCAGAATTCAGACTTTATTCCGCCCGTTGACGTCATCGGCGTAATGAGTTATTTGACACCAATTCATTTCCTAATTTATGCATCAATTCAATTTTTAAACTTAAAATTTTTAAACAATTTCATGTCTTCAAGATCATGTCTTTCAAGATCAACGGTGATTCTTTTTTTAATACTACAACCGTATGTTTCAGAAATTTTTTTTGATATCCTTCTCTGTACTACACCATTGAAATACTGGAATTTTCTACAAACACAATCATAATTAAAAGTGAAAATTATGAAGAGGAAAAACCCTCTGTACAAAAAAGTATGACGCTAACGTATAATTAAATACAAAGAGGGTTTATTACTAAACACTCCAAACAGGTCTAGTTTAAATTTTAAAAATAGGTTTGTTCAGAAGCCGTGAAATTAAAATTAAATTTCAGCAAAAAAAAAAAAAAAAAAAAAAAAAAAAAAGAACACTTAGATTTCGACTCATTTTAGTGATTTTTTATATTTATTTATTTATTTATTTATATAATGAGATTTTATTAATAATGATATTAAATTTTGAGATCCCATTTAAATGTACCGTTAGAGCTGTAATGACGTCAATATAAACCTGCAAGTTTATGTTTTCCAAAGTTTTATATGAATTTTAATTATTTACGAGTAAATTTCTTTGCATTTCAATAATAATAATAATAATAATAATAATAATAATAATAATAATAATAAATAAATAAAATAAATAAAATAATGAAATCTACTCGTAAACATTTTCGGCAAAAATTAAACATTTATATAAATTATGTATTTTTGTCCAAAAAAGGGCTTCTTCAACTTTTTCGGTACTGTCCATTTCGATACTGATTATTATTATTTTTCTTTTCTTTTCTTTTCTTTTTTTTTTTTTTTTAATATATATATATATATATATATATATATATATATATATATATGCATTTAATAAATAAAAAACTTGATGGAATTCTGGCAAACGCAGAATTTAGTTTAGTATGGAGGACTAATATTATTATTATTAGTATTATTATTATCATTATTGTTTTCTTTTCATATTAAAATATCGCTTTCAAATAATTCACTTATAGGTTTGATAATTTTTCGATTTCGATAAATGCCCAACTATCGTAAAACTGGAAACAACGTTTTATTTGTAGATTGAGACTAATAGTAATCCTACCTACTAAATACATTGTAGCAGGAAATAGAACTAATAAAGAAATGTTTATTTATTTATTTTTTTTTCACTTATTTTTTTTTCATGCATGTCTAAGATTAAGTCTGTGATAAAAAAATGTTGGGATTTTTACAGAAAAAAAAAAAAAAAAAAAAAAAAACCGCTTAATTACCCACAAATGAAGCATACATACTGAATAATATATCGAAAACTTCTTAAGGAAAGTTTGGATTAAACTAAGAAAACTGTTCTAGGTAAAAGATGTCAAGGAAAATGATTTATGAATGCATTGTTGTATGGTTAAAAAAATATGCAGTAGCAAAACACAACAAAAGAAAAAAATAATAATTAAAGTTCAGCCTTTGAGCAAAATTTATAATTAAAGTAAAAGATTTAAGAAAGTGTATAAAACAAAATTTAGAATAAAATATTTACTTATTTTTCATTAAACCAGTGTATTATATTTTAATATTATAATAAAGTTTTTATAAGTTTAATATAAAAGTTATTATAAGGTTATTTTTCACGAATAAAAATAAATTTTAATCCTTAGTAATTATCATTTTTAATTAGAAATTGTTAATTAGATGCATAGATTAAATTAAACATGCCACGCGAAATCTTGAGATAAATATTATCATTATGACAAATATTAAAATTTTCTGTTTTTGTAACGCAGATGAAAGTTTAAAATTTTCTGATATAACGATATTATGATTTGTTTAACCGGTATAAAATAACTTTACGTTTATAAAGCAATATTTAAAAATATTTTTTAAATATTATTTTAAAAGTACGCTATAAATTAGGCACAGTTTAATTATCTTTAAAATTATGCTTATGTACCATTTTATGAAAAAAAAAAAAAAGTAATGTTTTAAAAAATAAAACTGTAGTTTTTATGGAATTATTTTAGGTGCATATGACGATTAAGACTCTTTAAAAAAATCCACATTTAATTTTTTATCAATGTTACAAAATGTCTCTGGAAACGTAAACTTGATTGTTTACGGAAAAAAACGGAATATATACCGGGTGATCCAAAAGTCAGGACAAACTTTAAAAATGAATAATTCGAAAACGAATCAAGATACAAAGATACGGTTTGCACCAAACGGATGGAAAAGAAGCCGGGTTGTGTGTGGCAAAGAAAAAAAAATAGTTCTGTTGGCGACCAACAGATGGCGCTGTCGTATTTCTGATGTAGGATTATGCAAAGCAACAAATGATATAAAAAGGAACAACTACAGCAGGTAATGGTAGTCGAAGCTTATATGCATCGAAATATCGCATTCTCAGTCGCTACTTTAATCACGCATGGCCTCCAAGATCTCTCGATCTGACACCCTGTGACTTTTGGCTGTGGGGATTCTTGGAAGTCAAAAGTGTACCGTAACCAACCGGCATCACTTGCAGCACTGAAAGATGCCATCCGCCAAAATGTGTCTGCCATAACGCAAGAAATGCTACTAAATTCTGTGAACGATGTGGTGAATCATCTCACAGCTGTACTTCTGAATGATGGACATTGAACAGTTACTGTAGTAGTACTAATTAACTGTAATTAAGCTGACTTGTAAGTTGTCAACATTTTTCTTTAAATTTGTAAATCACCTTTTGGTGAAATAAAACACTGTAGCGCCATCTCCTGGTCGCAAACAGAACTAATTTTTTTTCCTTTGCCACACAAAACCCGGTTTCTTTTTCATCCGTTTGGTGCGAACCGTATCTTTGTATCTTGATTCGTTTTCGAATTATTAATTTTTAAAGTTTGTCCTGACTTTTGGATCACCGGTATATCAATCGCATGTTTCTTATACAAAAAAAATTAATTTTAATAAAATGAAATACAGTCTGACGTCGTTAACGTAAATTACTTTTAACATGAACTGTTTCCACAATCCCCGTCAATAGGAAGATTAGTTTATTTATATAAAGATTAGTTACTGATAGCATGAACTAATGCTTTGATATTCACGTTAACGAGGTTCGACTGTATAACTTTGTTACTACGGAAATATTTACGAAAATATTGTATTCCGACTACTTCCAGATACATTTTGATTCTATTCTGCATAATAAATGTATTTATAAATTAAAATAAGTATTTCTTAAATAGATATTGAATATACAGGGTGACCACATTTAAACAGGGCCTGTTCAGCGCTTTGCAAAAACAATTATATAATAAAGTAAAATATACTACAAATATAAATATATAATAAAATAAAATAAATTAGAATTTCTGGTAGCGTGGGGGAAGGGGGAATAGATCGAATATCAAACAAGCTACAAATTTTCTCTGCAAAAACTCTTAAAAAATTTTTCAAAATTAAAAACTTATATACATATATCAATATCAGTTTTAATTTTACTGTAGAAAAACGACAGTCTTTCCTGTCCACTGATATATATATATTACTTTTATTGTTTATTCGTGTACCATGTCTGAAGATTAATAATGGCAGTCAAAATGTTTTAATTTACATTTATATCGCTTTAAAAGTTTTATTATAGCGAATTTCATTTTTATTTAATAATTTTTTAAGTCGTTTGTTTACCAAATTTGCACCATAACATATTGTTATATATAATTGCTCATGTGAGTGTTATGAAATGATTTTTTGTTTACTGAAATCATACATATATATATATATATATATATATATATATATATACGAAAAAAAATATGTTTAATTTTATTTATTTTCACAACAATTGCCTGTATAATATTTAAAATGAGCTTAATGATAAATTGCGATTAAAAGTTTGAAAAAAAAAATATTTAATAATTTATTTTTATGTTAGAGATTTTAAATCCATGTATTCTAATTGAGATTTTATGATTACCTAAAACTTGTCCATATATGCTTATTTATTTATTTTTTTTTTTCCTGCGCGCTGTTGTTATAAAAAATTCTCAAAACTTAAATATTAAATGCCAATATATATATATATATATATATATATATATTATTTCTATGAGTCGAATTAATTTCAGAACATTTTTAAATTAAGAAGATTATTTTATTATTTTTAACATAACAAAAATTGGTAATAAAAACCTACTAAAAACAAACCAATCGTATCGGAATCTGCAAATAGTAATATAGTTGGTACATCCCCTACCAATGCTAAAACTTCTGATTACTTTTTAGTACAAGAGAGCTCTATCCCCTACTCGATCCGCTCACCAAAAACCGAGGGCTCGATTCACTTTTTACCACCTGCGATGCTTTGCCCGCCTATTCGTTGCTTTGCCTATCACTGTATAGGTATATTAATTGTACATACAGTCGGCAGCAAAATTATCCGAGCACTAGAAAAAATTCCTATATAAAAATAAGTACATTTAATAATGTTTTGTTAAATAATTGCTTGTCGAATCGTGTTTTTAGACTATCTAAGATTAGGATTTGACAATGATTTATTTAACGAAACTGTATTAAGTGTAATTTTTTTACATTGGAATTTTTGCTAGTGTTCGGATACTTTTGTTGCCGACTGTAACACAAAACAAAAGCAGAAAATGCTATGGAAATCTACATATTCCATATAAAATTGGAATACCTAATATTTAATACCACATTTTTAAAAAATAAAATATAAAGCTAGAAGTCAGTTTTTTTTTATAGATAGAAGGAAAATCGTAATGTTTAAACCATTTTGCGTTACAGCTTTAGTATATGATCCCCTTGGTGAATTTTATGTTTTTGTCACTATTTGGCGAGGAGTATTTTAGTTTAATTGCTTGTTAAAAAAATTGATAATAAAAATAATAATTAAATTAAATTATAATCAAAATTAAAATTAAAAGTCTGCTTACATTATTTAGGAACAGAATTTAATTTAGTCCGTCCGGCCATATTTTAATATTTTATTTCACATAAAGACATGCAATAACTGTATTACATCTATCTTTAGCATCTGTTACTATATACATTTCTTGAAATTACTTTGATATAGCTTTAGCATAGAAGCACCTTGAAGTTTTTTATTTATTTATTTATTTATTTTGTCATTTTGGCGATGAATTAAAATGAATATCGCAATTGCGTAAGTAAACATCTTGGCGAGAAACGATCGACCTATTTCGGAGGTAAATTTCAAATTTAGATAAGATACAGGTGCTTACGTACTCTCACATCAATATTAGCGACTTTCTGTTACAGTATACAGTTCTTAATAGTGATTAATCATTAGCATGCAATTAAATTAATGTTCAGGTGCTTTAAAAAATGTTAATGATATGTTTGTCCTTATCAAAATAATTCTAAGCAATAATAAATCTGTCAAGGATAAAGTATATGAGCATACTGAATAATCAATTTTGAAATGTTCTGCAGTTTTTACACGTTTCTAAAAGTAACATAAATTTGAAAATAATGTAATCAGACTGTAAATAATAATATATGTTTGCCAACTCAGCGCCTTAGACACTTGCGAAATCTGGGTTGCCAATATGTTGAGTTATCCCAAAGGCATGCATGGTTACTATAACACGTATGTACCGATACAGATAAGAAATAGTCAGAAGCAATAATCAATACAGAGCCAGAAGAATATCCAACAAATATTTAGAAGCCATCATTAATACATATCCAAAAATTACCGCCAACAAAAAATTAAGAAGTCAACATAAATAGAAAATATCGCCAACTATTATTCAGAAGCCAAAATGAATACTTATATCGCCCACAAATATTTAGAAGTCCTCGCATATACTTATTCAGTAGATATTGACACTAAATATTCCGAAGCGACCCAATTTATGAATGGTTATATTCTCGGATACCAAAACTTGATATAATTCAAATGGAAATATCACCAAATTGAATTCTTAACTATAATGGATAATTGTGATCATTATTTTTCGAAAAAGAACATATAATAAATTGATAAACAGCATAAGAAATTGTCAGTAATATAATTAAATTTCCTTATAGCAACATTGACATTTATTTTATTATTTTTTACACCATGGGTCCCATTTTAATTTTCCCGTTGGGAATGACATCATGACAAATCAAAGTCATAAGAGAAACTGTTTTCAAGGTGAGAAACATAGTACATTTATAAACCAGACGTTTTTAATTAAAAACTTTGTAAATTAAGGCGATAGAAATGTCGTCCTGGACTGAAATGTCGTCCTTGGAGCATTTAGAACACATTCATACCTGTCATGACGTGAAGAACTCTACCCTCCGCGAGGAGATGCTATCGCACACAAAAACTATTGACGCCAGTGACTGTAAGTTTATATATATATATATATATCGAGAGAGAGAGAGAGAGAAATAAGATAAAAATTTTGGTTTAAATTTAATCTTTATTCTTATCTAAAAATAAGTTATTTATTCATTAAATGAATTTTCTTTATAAACATGTACTTAAAACCTTATAAAAAGTATACTATTTTAAAACTTATTTTTAAGAAAAGCTTATACATTTTATTTTATATCTATGAAAGTACCTAAATACCAGTATACGTTACTCTCTTCAAAAATAAATATTTCTTATATACATATACACACGTAGTGTCACAGAGAGAGAATAATTAATATATAAATATAGAACATTACGAGAAACATTCGTTATTGTCATCTTTCCTATATTCTGAAACAGCCAGAAAATCCACGAAATTCTTCAAAAACTTTGTACTATTGTTCAGTAAAGAAAACACTCTGATTTTTTGTGTAAAATGAAGTGGAACAATAGTGTGTTTCAAAATAAAAGTTAGATGGGTCTTTCACAACAACAGAGAACATTTTTCTTTCTCAAATGTTTCTTGAGAAAATTTCTATCTGTAACATTGTACAGTAGAAATACATACATATACATTGTAACATATAATATTTTTAAACGAAATTTGTTGAATTTTATCCATTTTTTTAGTAAGGATAAATCTATTCTGTTCTATTCTTTATTCTTGAATTTTATTAATACTGGAAGTGATTGATTTTCATCTTTCGATAAATATTTACTTTGTTTTATAATTCGATGTCCATTACCTTGTTTTACAATTCAATGTCGAAATATGCGATGTCCATAACTACTTATTTCATGGTAAGAATTGTAACAATTAAAAATGATTCATTAGTTACTACTTAAACTATTAGCATGTGTTTTTCCACACATTTTTTTTTTTTTTTTTTTCCACTGGATTATGCATTATCAGCTCTTTAAAATATTTATTTTCCAAAGAATTGTGTGTGAATATGTTTGGGTTTGCATATCCCTGTTAATTAATCACTGTTGTTAATTAGACATTTTTATAATTATTTGTTGTTTAAAAATTTCTCTTTATTTTTCATTTTCCTTTATTTGCCTGTTTAAATATATATGTATATGTTCACTAAAATATTTTCTATTTAAATATTCAACAATGAAAACAAATTAGAAAGAATTAGAAAATTATCCTTTTCGTACAATATTTTGTATATTTTTTAATACAAATATTTAAATAATGAATAAATATTTGAAATCAAAATGTTTAAACTTAATATATATATATATTTAGTATTGTCATAAATGTGAAATATTTATAATAACAAAAAAAAAAAAAGAAAAACTTAAAAAAAAAAACACCTTTTTTTTTTTTTTTTTTTTTTTTTTTTTTTACTTTAAAAATTTATTTATTTATTTTTTACGCATTAATACTTTTATAAGCTTGAAAAATCCTAAAGAATCCTTTCTTTTCTTTTCTTTTCTTTTTTTTTTTATGCTTCAGTTATAAATAGCAACTAACGCATAAACATAAAAACATATAATAGTAGTTTTTTAAGTAATATTTTAGGTTTATTAAGAAGATAAATAAAATATTAGACGTTGTATGACGTGTGTATTTGTAACCTATTGCTTAAAAGCTGTTTGTTTGCAGATAAACAAAAAGAAAGAGAATGCTGCCGTTCTAAATATAAAAAGTACCCCCTTAAAATTAAAATTTAAATTAATGTAATTATTATTATAAAAGATATGTTAGTCGATACTGAAGTATATACTTAAAATTCATCGATGGATTTTTTTCTGGAATCATATACAACGTTGAATCTTTTAGCAATTTTAACATGTTAAATAAAATAGGTGTCGCTGTTACTCGTATAATTCTGTTAAATCATCTTAAAAAATTAAATATTCTTTTGCTAAATAAACTTAAATATGAGATTCAACAAATAAAAACACGTAAAAAAAGTAAAAATAATAATAATGATAATAATAACATTTGAGGAAGTTGTGATTTATTTTTAGCTAATATTTAAATTAGTAATGGAATTGCATACACAGAAGTTGGTGCGGCTGGCTAAAAAAAATATCTTTCTCATCAAAGCATTTAATGATTAAAAAGTGAAAAAATAACTGCATAGCAGGAAGTAGAGGGAAAGTGTTGATGCAATCTCTCTCTCCTCTCTCTCTCTTTCTCTCTCTCTCTCTCTCTCTGTATATATATATATATATATATATATATATATATCCTTCTTCATTATTACTATTACAAATATTTTTTTCACCATATTTATTATTTAAAATAATCATCAATATGTACAATTAAATAGAAATAATGCCTAACGTTAAAATAGTATTATTATTATTTTGAAATATAGTAGGACTACGCTATTATTTCACAAATATGCATCGAAAGCTAATCAGCACAATTAAATCAAGGTCTAAATAAATATTAACTTTTGTTGAGTTCCCTAAATCCGTCGCTTACAAAAAATCTCCTTCAAGTGCTAATTGCCTATTTATTTTATTTTCTCGAAAATATTTAGAAAATAATTTACTTTGTACTAAATCATAGACAAATTGGATTAACCCTCGTTAATTGATATCAAGGTACTTGAGAGATGTGATTAGAGGATTTAATATTGCAGTACAGCTACGTTGTAGACAATTGACGATGGTCTCGGTCCCACAACAATGAGTTATACGGACTAATGCTCGAGACACGCCGTTGTGTACATTAATGGTAACGAGTGCGCATAAACTCCAATGTGTCACGAAGCGTGGAAGCTATATCTTCCGCGGAGAATCAAATCTGAGATGGTATGTCTCTGGAAAACGCAAGGGATATGTTAACGACCACCGCAAATAGACCATTGCGTAGCTCTAGTGTGACGTAGAAACCATTTAACCTCAAACCATGCTCAATATTGTAAAGTTTAAAGTAATGCAAATTAAATTTAATATTTCATAATTGGAAGGTTTTGAACCACCTGAGGGTCCACCTAATGGTCCTTCTAAGACGATAAAAAAATAAATTATGTTAGAATAGTTGATTAATTAAAATTAACACGGCTGAAGTATAGAGGGTTTTACGTGAATACCCTACTGCTACATTACCCTAGTGCAACATTATAGGAAATTCTTGAATGTCTTGGGCAGACTCTCAAGGAAATCAGGAGACATGCTATCACATATCTGATCCTGCACAGGGGAGGGTGGGGGGTACCCCACTTCAGTGACCTTACAGATATAATTGTGATGGCAACATGTAAGACATGGCGGCAACGATGGATATTAGGTACACTAATCTCCAATGAAATTAGTAAAAATAAGTAAATAAATAAATTAAATTAAATTAAATTAAATTAAATTAAGTCAGATATGTATAACTAGTACAATGTTACAGCTGCCTATATTAATAATAGTTATATATAATACAAGATTATGAACAATAATGCTAAAAAATTTATAAATATCTTCATTCAAATTTTACAGATCTATTAACTGCACTCTCAAGTGATCGACATTGGTTGAAACCCATTGAACTATTCTAAGAGAAATAATACCTACATGTGCTTAATCGCCTTAGCAATCATAAATATTAAGTAATTTTATTAGAATTTCGGGGTTGCGTAGTCAAGCCTCTCGTTAATATTATCTGCACTGTCAAGTTCTTGGCTTTGTGTAAAATCTGTTAGGCTATCAAAACTATAAAAAATCTTCTTGTATTTAATCTTCTTAAGAAGAAAATCGCAAAAATGGACTAGCCAAACAGGCATTTATTTAGAGATAATGCAGACTAATTTCCTGTTTAGTATTTTTTTTTTTTCTAGCTGTAACACAGCAACTAAGCAGCTAATGCTTCTGGAAAATATTGTTTTTGATTAAATCTTCTGCCAGGAGTTTTTGAAGAAAATTGGGGATTAACACTTGAAAGAGTTCCTCAATGAGATACAACGGCCAGAACAATTTGGTTACATACATAAACACAGACATACATATACGGACAGGCCTATTTTGAAAATTGCCAAATAGTGTTCACGGGATCATAATGCGTATAATACGTTTAAAAGCTAAGCTGAAATGTCTTTGCGAATGCTATACTTCTGCCTTTTAATTGTTAAAAAAATAAAGATATACTTCTTTTTTAAACTTAGTTTTCATGGATGATTTATTTTTTAAATATCCAAACCAATATTTCACAGAAATTTTGATATTACAGCGAACTCTCTTTAAAACGGACAATCAAGGGCCGGCCGTTTTTGTCCATATTAACGAGAGTCCATTATAACAGATATTCATTAACTGAAGTTCTACATGAACACTAAAATCACTATTATATGTACACATACACAATATAACACGAATGAAAATTTGTTTCCTCAAACCCTTTTATTCACTAAAAATATAAATGCTGGAAAACCGATACTTACTTACAAAACTACTTTTCTTCATATAGTACAACTTGATAACGAAATCATTTGCTATGTCTCAACAACAGAAGTGGAGACAGATGCAAATTGTTGACCCCAACTCTCGCTGTTAATCAATATTGTTTACCTCCCACGGTACAGAGTGAAAGAGATTAACCCTTTTATTATTGCACCTTTTCAGGTAAAAAAAAAAAAAAAAAAAAAAAAAAAAAAAAAAGATTTTGAAAAGATTTTGGGAATTAACTCTTTTTCGAAGAAAGTAAGCTTTGAGGGGGAAAAATGTCCACCTTAACGAATGAATTGTACGTATAAAACGATGTTTATTACATGCAATTCCTATAGGCCTAAAATCAGACTATTATTTTCTTTTTTAAAAAGACTTTTTTAGGAAAATGAGTAAATTGGGGGAGAAGTATTCTTTTGTTCATAAGACACTATTCCAAAGTGTGGGTGTTTAAAATAAAATTCACTTATGAAATGTCCAAATATATATATATATATATAATTTACAAATATATATGTGAACATATATATATATATGTTTACATAAGCAGCAAAATAAAGTATAACTCGGTGTATTTGTTTATGAAGGTATCTAGATAATAAAACTTTTAATATATATATATATATATATATATTAACAAACAAAAACCATCGAATGAAAAAAAAAATCTATTAAGGAATTATTGGAAAACCATAAACGAAGTAATTACGAAATCAAATTATATATAAATGATAAAAATGGGTCAAAAACAAAACCCAAAAGAAAAGACATGCATATTATGAATGCAAGACTCAACTGTAATATTGGCTAAGATCCAAATACATTTCTCTCTAGGAGTTCTTCAAAATTTGTTTCAAATTAAATTCATTTTGCATTTTATCTTAATACTTCTTTTTTTTTCACTTTTCAACGAAACAAAATTTTATACATTGCTTGCTACTCGTAACAATATTTTATATTTTTGTACACACTTTTTACAAAAATATGAAAACATTTTTTTAGGTATATAAATAGCTAATTGTATAGCTCGTCTGAAAAAAAGTTATTTTACTCATTTTTATTTTTTTTTTAATTATTATTATTTTTAATACAATATTAAACTTTCAAGTTTTATTTTATTTTATTTTTTTAACTCTGTTACATAGGTACTTTGTTGGGAAATCACGCAACCTTTAAATTAAAAGTTGCAAAGTAAAGTTTTAATAAACACTGAAAATAAAAAATGAATATGTTCTTTAAAATGTAAACTTATTTGTAGAATTTAAATATATATATATATATATATATATATATATATATATATATTGTTTTGTTTTGTTTTTGGTGATATGTTCAACAAAATTATAAATCAAGCATTTTATATGTGAAAATAAAAATTAACCTTAAAATAAGTACACTCTGGGACAGAAAAAATAATGCACCAAGAAGATTTAAATCAAATTGGTCACAAATCCGCATGCATAAAGTTATCGATAAAAAAAGCAAAATTTTGAATTTTGGCTGCCATCGACTTAGCATGTAACGCTGCACCGCATCTTAACTTCGCAATTAACAAAATATTAAAGAGGAGAAACACTAATTCGAGGTCATAAATTCTTTGAGAATTTTATTTCGTCTACTTAGAGAGACAGTAACTATGTCTCGCACACTAGTGCGGAAAAAATATGTCGAAATGTTAGCATTTGAGACAAGAGTGTAGTTGGGCTAAAAAAAGCGGTTGGTCTGATCTGCGAATTGTGTGACAATTAGATTGGAGCGATGCCACTGTTAGAGGATGTTGGAAGGAGTGGGTGAACCATGGCCGAATACAGCGTCAAGACGACAGTGGTCAGCATACAAAGTGGAGAGAGCATGAGAACACGTCAATCGTCAGAGCTGTAATCAAAGCCCAAAATATTTATCATTATCATCAATCCTGCGCTCAGCTGGCACTTCTGTGACTTCAAAGACCATTAATAGGAGACTCAGACAAATGGGGTTGAACTCATGGAGTCCCTTGAGCCATCTACTATTAAACTTTGTTTACTGACAAGCGCATTTGCAGTGACATCGGGCACGTTCGAGCTCAAATGTCACTAAAGGGAGTAGAATTGTCTTCACTTACTCAAAGTTGAGCCCCGATGAGCATTGAAGAAGCGTCTGGAGACACCCCGAAAAAAGGGAGATCCAACCTGTCTGTCGCTGGCCATATGGCTCGACACCCAGGAGTGATGATCAGGGATGCCATTTCATTTCTTAGTAGAACCATTTTGGTTGTCATCAGTGGAATATTTAACGCACAGCGGTGCGTAGACAAAATTCTACATACCGTCTTGTTGCCCTTCATTTCATGCAGTTTTGTGTTCGATAATGCACGTAAGCGCACGGAAATATTTTCTACTGCTTGTTTTTTTGCTTGTCCAACATTATTTTGGCCAGCAAACTTGCCAGATCTCTCTCCCACTGAGAACGTTTAGAGCATCATGAAATAGGTCCTACAAGCAGCTCGGGATTTCGCCAATCTAACGCAGAAATTGGACAGAATTTAGCACAATATCTCGCAAATGGTAATCGGCTATTCTACCAATTAATTTTGAAACCAAATAACTACTTACATAACGGCCAGAGGCGAACCAACACGTTTTTGACTTATTTATTTTATGTGACTATTTTTCTTGATTAAACTATCCATTTTTTTCTGAAACTGTAATAATTTGTTTTTCTTCTCATGTACATCATATATACCAATTTTCGTCAAATTCGGATAACTCCATCTTAGTGCGTTTTTTTTTTTTTTTTTTTTTTTTTTTTTTCTTTTCTTTTTTGGTATAGTGTATATTCGCTTAGTAGAAATAATATTTTAATTTATTTGTTAAATGTATAAAGAATAAATAAAATGGCTGATCACATTGATTCATAAACTTAGCCTTCGTTAGTACTGTCAACATAGAAAAAAAAAATTATCTCCAACTAATTTTTTCTGCTAAAACATCAGATCTATTTCTTTGCATTATCCTCTTTATATACACATGTAACCATCTCGTAAAAATTTGGTAATCATTCCAAATGACTGCTCAGGTAGTATACTTTTATGCTTATATTACAAAGAAGTGCAGAAAAATTAGTGAGCACATTTTATGATAGTTCTTCATTGTTAGATGCCTTATAGTTTCCAAGTAATTTTTCACTACAGTGCAGAATGTCGACAACGCAGCTGCCTCAGTATCATTAGTTGAATTTAATTATATTTTAATATTACTACAAGAAGTAAAACTACTACTACTAATAATAATAATAATAGAGATAATAACAGTAGTAATAATGTAATTCTAATTATAACATCTCATAAGAGCTGCTGGCATAAAACGGCATTTTCGAAACTAACAGCAGCTCGAAAATTTCAAGCACCACAAAAATAAATCTTAATGTTCCCCAGTGATAGCAATACATTTTTTTTGAGAATTTTCATTACAAATTTACTGCACATGGACATAATGAATAAAATGAAATAATGATGTAATTGCATTTAATGCGAATTCCTTTATTGAGAATGTCTGAGAGGACGTTCAGACACATTATATTCAATTCAGAAATGTAATATGTGGTATTCTGTAAAAATAATAACTTGTTTAATGATTTTTAGTTTCTCTCCTAATCATGGGCACTGCAGAGGAGCATTTTACAGGTATTTACTATTAATCCAGTTATCAATTTATGGGCAAAAATAGTACATACAATATGACGCGACTATATTTTATCTTGATTATCTATTCAACAATCAAAATAACGATTGCTTTTTCTGTTTTTCAATCAGTGGCTTAACTCTGACTGTGTTTTACACCCCCACAATCGTAGCAAATTTTTTTAGGGAAGTTCATGCAATATCAGGTCATTCTAAAACAAAAAATAAATAAATAAATAAATAAAAAATACAAACAAGCTATAAACAAATGATAACAATAAATATAAATGATAATTTGTAAAATCTAATCGAACAGCACTTGTAATATTTTCTACATATTGAATTTTTCTCTGAGCTTTTAATAGCTTTAAATTATTTTTCATTCCTCATCATTTACTGTATTTTTCATTTTTCTACAATCAATGATTGTAAAAGAAAAAAGTCTGCAGATAAGGTTTAATTTTTATTATTATTTTTCTTTTCAGTAGAACTGATTTTACACAAATTTGCTTTTTTTTTATTTTTTTATAATTTTTGCTGTCGAAGAAAGTTATTCGGCAATAAATAGTAGCTATTTAGAGAAAACAATCAAAGGTTTAGAACTAAAAACATACAATAAATAGATTTTAATCTACTCTATACTTACATATTGTTTTTAATGACATCAACTTCATTTATAACACAAATCATTAAATTGAAAAAAAAAAAAAAAAAAAATATATATATATATATATGTTCTATACATATAGACATCATAGATTTCCACATGTCCTTCTGCATATATTCTACACCAAAACTCGATATCACCCCCCCCCCTCCTTAAAAGAAAAAAAAAAAAAAAGCTCTATCAAATTCACTTTATTTTAAGTGCATGATAAATTATTCAGTGAAATTTAAAGTTAAAGTACCTGTAACTTTCTTTTAGTTGCAAATTTTTCGATGAAGAAAGTAACTTGTTATTTTTTAAGAAACTGCTAAGTATGTTAAAATTATTCGAACTTACTTTTTACATCTTTATAAGTATTTTTTCCGTATTTACGTTTTAAAGAAATAACTGAAATGTCAGACGTTTTCAACTTTTACACCCACCTATGAATATATACACACACAAGTTAAAAGTTTTTTTTTTTTTTTTTTTTTTTTTTTGTTTATTGCACTGAATGTGTAATTTATGGATTCCACTTAAAAAAAGAAGTGTACATTATACGATAAATTTTTCTGATACATACGTATATAAATACATAGTAAAATATAATAACACTATATGAAAATCGTCGTTACGTTGTTAATAACTAAAAAAAAAAAAAGAAAGAAAGAAAGAAAGAAAGAAAGAAAAGAAAGAAAGAAAAGAAACAGGCTCTTTACAGTTTTATATAAAACCAAATACCTTGAAAAATTGAATAAACTGTAAATCGCATAAAACTAAAATATGCTAACTAATATGCTAACAATGAATTAAATTTTATTACATAATACTGCTAACCGGGGAACGTTCGCTGGCATAATAATGCTTGTGCCCAATATACAATGTATGGGGCTGTAATGTTGCTTCGGTTTGCAAGATTTCGTACTCTTTCTCCTCTATAAAAGGCTTGGTAAACACGCGGTTCGCGGACCACATATGGCCCGCCCTCTAAGGTTCTGCCGCCCGCGAAAGAAATCAAGAAATTTCTAACTTGACACACCGAAAAAAAATTCTGACTTTTTTAATGAAAATATCGACGAAGGTAGCTAAAATATATATATATATATATATATATATATATATATATATATATACCGGGTGATTCAAAATAGACGTTACAGCAATTATCTCGTAAACTAAGAAAGATAGAAACATACTTCCAATTACAAAATTAGAGCAAATTAAGAGTAGAGTTCAGATATGGCATTTTTTTTGTCAAGGGGGCTGTATACATATTAAATACGAAATTTAATTTTTATACGGCCCCTCCTATCATATGACTTATATTTAGAAAAATATTCTCCTCGCTCTAACAAGCAAAATAAAAAAAAATCATCTCTCTAGGTCAAAATCTCGCTGAGTTATTGCAATTTGAAAATGATGACTTACACCACTTTTTTTTCAATTTTGGCATCTATTTTTCGACGCCAACGGGGTCACTTTAGGGGGATATCTATGAGATGAGAAAAATTAAAAAAAGATCCTTTATTTTAAAATAGCAACTAAAATCGTTCAAACACGGGAAATCAGCAGTTTTAAGAATTTAATGCAAATTTACATCATTTCGTATTGTTAAAAAGTTTAATAGTTAAATTTCTTAGGGGGTCTTCTGCAAATTAAAACACGTTAAGTGAGGGAAAAAACTAAAAGACTAGCAAAACCGTGTGAAATTTTCGCGCTTTATTTTTACCACTTTCCATCATGGTTGATAAATTTAATGACTTCGGCTCTTTAACAATTCCAGTAAGATTGAAAAGTGTTAATGACTTCGATTTGTCTGTCTGCCCATCCGTCTTTCTGTGTGTCTGATTTCTAACTCCCTTGAATATTCATAGAATTTTCTGAAACTGATATATGTTATTTGAGTTCACTATCGGATGTTCCCTATTGAAAATGGAGTGAACACCTCTGTTAGCTTGTGCACAGGGACACCCGAAAGTATTCCAAAGCATTGTGTTCTATGAGAGGTATTTTTATAAACCATATTTTAATACCTTTAGTTTATGCATATATTAATAAAATTAAAATGCGTTATTATAGTTTTCTATCGGATATTTTCTACAGAAAATGGAGTAAACACCATCACTGGTTTGTATACAGGGACACCCGAAAGTATTCCAAAGCATTGCGTTCTATGTGAAGATATTTCTATAAACCAAAATTTAATTACTTTGCACAAATATTAATTAAATTTAAATATGTTATTCATATGCACAAAAGAATGCTTTCTGTACTGTACAGTACGATTAGCATTAGATTTACAGGTCACACAAAAAAAGTTACGTTAAGGGTTATTATTGGACATTTGCTGGAATTGCATTTTCGGTTACATTAAACATTTTCTAACAATTTTTAACTGTGAATAAGATTTCAATTTGATTTTTTTTTTCTTTTGTCTGACTGTCCGTCTGCCCGCCCCCAGCGTCTGTAAATATTTTCAGAAATTTTCAGAAATGACATATGTTATTCAGGTTTACTATATGATATTCCCTATTTAAAATGGCATTAAATAATTCTCTACAATTGGTTTTTGTACAGGAACGCACAAAAAATGCCAATGTATTGCGTTTTGGGACAGATATTCTTATAAATTACATTTAAATAACTTTAAACTGTAAAAATCATAAGGAAATTCATACTTATTGTTAATATTCTAAAATATTGTTTTGTATAGAATATGATATGGTATAGATGTATAATTCTATGTCAGGGGGGTTACCGCCTTTCTCAACCCCCGTTTAGTTATAGTGCCTATACTTATCAAAACAAAAATCAAGTCTGTTATCAATTTCCTTGAAACTTGCAAACCTTCATCAACTTTTCAAGTGGCAACTAGATATGGAATCCAAAGTACTAAATTCACATTTCCTGTAGGTATTACTTTCTCATACCCATACGGTGGAGAAAGTATTGTTTTTGGGCCAAAAACAAGTGAATTTTTGTTATATTTAGACGTTTTGCGGTCCCCTGAATATGAAAATCGTGTTTTTAGAGGTTGGTCTGTGTGTGTGTCTGTCTGTTATCAGTTTATCTCAAGAACAAATAGCAGCAGATATTCCAAACTTAGTATTTTAAATATGTATCATATATGGATGCTCATTGAGATGAAGCAAATGGTTCGTGTACAGGGACACACAAGAATATTCAAATACATTACGTCTATGGGAAAAACTGCTGGTAAGTAGAGTTTAACACCTATAGACTGCACTAAACCAAATGAAATTAATATATATTTTTTATATGCATAAAAACATGCCTCATGTAGAATATGGCAGGGAAGTCATTCACTGTTCATTTACAGGGCTACACAAAATAACTGGATTATAATGCGACAATAGCTGAAAATTGATGGAAGTGCATCTTAGGTTGTGCCGTATTTTATTACTATAGGTTTGTATTTAGGTGCACTTTGTGGTTTGTACATATTCTTCAAAAGATATACAGGGTTGGAAATATTTAAGCTATAATATTCTTTTGTATTGTTAGTGAAAGTGCTTTACTATAATATTTTACCATGTCCAGGAAAGCTGCTCAGGAATCGAAATGAATTCCTCATAGACATATGATAAATAATGTATGTTTTTAAGCTAAATATGCATCGCTTGTGTTTTGTGTATTTACACGTTTTAACCCTATAAGCGTTGGGCCGGTCTTTTTCTGGTATGCATACTCAAAATAAAAGGCTGGTGCACCTAAATTTTGATATATATTTTGCTTTTTTCAAGAAAGTAAGATTAATAAACATGTATCGTATACAGTATTAAATTCTCATATGTACACTGTGCATAGTATTAATTTTATGAATCATTGAACAGATATACCGAAAAACGGCTAACGCTGAAAGGGTTAAGGCTTCCTTATTACCAAAGCCAAGTTTTTAAAAGTTTGGTTATTGCCTGCATCGAATAATTTCAGGAAACGAATATTTTCTGGAGATCCCTTCTCACACAGAACTAATTATCATATAAAACTCTTCCGAAGTCTAATTTTAATTATTTTAACATAGGTTTACATAGCAGTACTTTTATATTACCTCTTAATTTCCAACCTGTATTTATGGTATTAAATTTCAGGGTAAGAGAAAGTCGTGTGAGTGGCACACCAGATTATTTTTTCTTAAATTATGCTGATAATTCATATATATACAGATCAACGAATAAAAATTTACCTTTCGTATTCAGGAGGCCTCAAAATGTGATATTATACAGAAAGAAAATCGCTCTCCAAAAGCTACTTTGTTTACAGTATGGGTATGAGAAATTAATTTCGCGTTCTGTGTCAGCAGTGTTCTTCGAAAAAAAAATGCAGCAAACACTTACACCAATTACATTTAATAATAATAATAATAATAATAATAATAATAATAAATGTTTACCTTAATTTTGGGTAGCCCTGTATATTGTCTATAAACTATATACACATGACTTTGTGTACGTAAATTTAGTGTTATATGTAAAACAAGTAACACAAAATGAAATACACTTCCAGGAATTTCCAAGTATAGCTTCAATATATCGAAATACTCTGGGTAACCCTGTAAATGAATGATGAATGGTTGCTATACCAGAATATACATAAAACATGCTTTTATGCGTATAATTTTTTTTCTTTTCATTTTGTTTAAGGCAGTCTATACATGTCACACTGTACATATGAGAAATTTCGCTCACAGACGTAATGTATTTGAATTCTTTTGGATGACCCTGTAAATAAACAGTTGTCTAATTGTAACGAATACTTTAGTGAAGCACCGCAATATGATACGTATTTAGAATATCGAATTTGGATTTTGTGCTACTATTTGTTCTTGAGATATTCTAATAACACATAGATACACACACAAACACACACACACACAGAGAGAGACCAACCGCTAAAAACATAATTTTTTAATTCAGAGTATCTGAAAACGTGCAAATATAACAAAAGTAAATTTTCGGAAATTTGACTCAAAAACAATTCTTTCTCTACACCGTGTATATGAGTAAGAGAATGCATAAAGAAAGAAAAATGAATTTGAAAATTCCCTTTTAGTACTTAAATTATTCATAAATTTTATTTGTTAAAATATCAATGAGTATTCTCTTGTGCATTCACTAGGGGAGAGACATAACAGGTTAAAATAGCCGTCTTTCCCTGAATGACTTCTTTTTCTTTTTTTCCCCCCCAAACGCTGATCAACGTGTGCCTTATTTCAAAAGCAATAGTAATTACAGTTTCTCACTTTTGATAGAACCCCTTAAGACTTGGCGAAAAATGCTAGAATTTTCAAATTGCAATAACTCAGCGAGATTTTGACTTAGAGAGATGATTTTTTTTTTATTTTGATTGTTAGAGCGAGGAGAATATTTTTCTAAATATAAGTCATATGATAAGAGGGGCCGTATAAAAATTAAATTTCGTATTTAATATGTATACAGTCCCTTGTACAAAAGAATGCCATATCTGAAATCCGCTCTTAATTTGCACCAATTTTGTAATTGAAAGTTTGTTTCTATCTTTCTTACTTTACGAGATAATCGCTGTAACATCTATTTTGAATCACCCGGTATATATATATATATATATATATATATATATTTATATATATATATATATATATATATATATATATATATATTTATATATATATATATATATATATATATATATATATTTATATATATATATATATATATATATATATATATATATATATATATATTGTGCTAATTGATGTTAAAAAAAAAAAAAAAATATCAGACCAATAAATGATTCTTATTCTTATACATTAGTGTGTCTTGTAGTTAGTTTATAAGAAAAAGAGAAATATTTAATCTACATATTTTCTGTTTTAAATCCTCACGAGACCGCCAACAATTATACAATGTGGCCCACCAAGAATTTTGGTTTTGTCACGCCTGTTCTATAATAGGTGTGGAACACGATTGGTCGACAAATGCAGAATTATCCACAGCCAGTTTTATAGGTTGGTTATTTCATAGAATAATTCTGTTGAGTACAAATAATGCAAAGTTAAAGAGTCAATAAACTAAGAAGTAAAATTATTATTTTTTTTTTCAGCCTAATGTTTATTTTATTTCATTTATTTATTTTTTAAATAATTAATTCATGTGTTTTATTTTCTCGATGACAGGTCACGCTCTTTGGACAGGTCACGCTCGTCGGCCTAGCCGTTCAGAGTTTTCCGTGGTTTCCTCCGAAACTTGTATAAATAAGGGCTAGGACCCCTCAGAATGACCCCTCGGAGGGCACTCCCCCTCAGGCCTAGGACCTACAGCAACCAATCGGCCGTATTCCCAAATCCAGTACGTTTACAAATAAAAATGATTTCGAAAAATAGTTAGATTTTCTTTCACAAAATTGAGTATCGCACACTTTATAGAAAAAAAAAAAAAAAAAAAAAAGCTTTTGTTTTTTAAATATGAGAATTGACTGACTTCTTAATTTTGTCAAAATAGCAAATTTAGATTTTAAAATAATCTTAAAATAAAATAATTTTTATGCATACTTTGAACGTTAACAATTTAATCACTGTAAAAAAAAAAATCTGTAAAAATAAAACACGTTTTTTAATATAAATACATCATAGGTTGCTGTATATTTGTATAGCTATTTCTGTAAAAATAATTGAAGGTGTGTTGCTTCACATTGTTCTGTAAATCAGTTTAAATTTTTTTCCTGAAGTCTTTTGATGCGTATGGCAAGATTTATGAACTAGTCAGTTCTAATGTTGACTTTATCTGTTTTTCTATAGAAATTTCTGTGATCCCAACGGCGCGGTTGGCAAAGCGCTGGCCTCAGACACAGGTGATTGTGAGTTTGAATCCCGAGCAACCCAAGACGGTTTGCTTCGCATGAGAATTAATAAAATAACTTTTGCGTGTAAAAAAAATAAATAAGTTTTTTTAGTGTTGTGGATTTCTCCTTGCACGCATGTGTAATAATTGCAAGAAAACTGCAAATAAAAGGGTCTTAAAGTAAGACATAAAAACAACTGAAATGGCATTTAAGACACATAAATGTCTTAAAATATAGATTAGACATTATAGATATTTTAATTGAAGACAGAAATATGTCTGAAAGACCAATTTAGACACACAAATGTCTGAAACACGTAAATACGCGAATTTTCAGACAGCAAAACGCGTTTGAATTTTCAGACACTTTAGAAATTCAGACACTTGCATTTCTTAGAAAATTTTTCATATGAAATCTACTTTAAGAAAATATGCTTATCCTACTTCTTTCCGCATTCAATAAATATAATGTTATTTTATATAATAAGCAGTTAAGCTACTTGAACTATGGTAGATTTATTAAATTAAATTTTTATGGAATAATACTCCAGAGATGTGAATGATATATGCATGCTGTTATTTTTAACATAATTCATAAACAACATACAGCATAATTACATAGGCTTATTTCGTTAAAATAATAATAATAATAATAAATTCTCTTTAAAGCTTTCTTATATTAAAAGAAAAAGTGGGTTGACGGATGTAGCAAGTATGAAAAAGCGAATTTATAAGTGAACAATCATCATTTCTTTCTTCTTATTATTACTCATTTAAAAACTTTTTTCTTTCACATATTTACCTGCATCTAAATATAAAACAATAAATTTTCTTGTATTCATGATTATAGTTTGTTTTTATTTAAATATCACTTTAAGGAAAGAAATCGTTATCATGGAAGGCTACCTTCACATACTTGTTATGCATTATGAAAAAATTCTGTATCTCTAGATATGAAATTTAAGATAATAAATAATTATTAACTTTAAGATCAATACTATCAATAGTTTTATAGCAAAAAATAAGAAATAAAACACAATACTGCGATTCGTTTCGCGAAAACTGAAGCATATTTTATCATAAAAACACACTATACTGTATACGACGGTGGCGTGATTGGTAAATGCTTGAGTCCGACAGTGCTTAGGTCGATGTTTCTGTTTCTACGGACAATGTGAGTTCGAATCCCAACGCCGGGTAATGATACAATTTTATTATTATTATTATTATTATATATATATAAATTAAATATTTCATAAATGCTCTAACTAATTATAAAATCTGTTTTTAACAGAAAACATAATCGTGCACCATATTTAATTATTTATTTATATATTAAAAAGGCTTAAAAACGGTGTAGTGTTTTTAAGCCTAACATGGCGGTGTTTTAAGACATTGCAATGTTTTAATTTCAGATGCAAAAAGGTGTCTTAAAATATAAGACTTTTTTTTTTTCGCTTAAAAAATGACCATCCATTTAAGACACCTTTGTAACTGAATTTAAGACATTTACGTTTACAGTGAAACTCTTTTAAAGCATTCGAGAAACTCAAACTTTAACTTTTAATTTTACGGTCAATGCTACTTTTTTGCAGGTTGGTTCTATGTTTCATTACAAAGTAAACTTACTGGCGATACATCATTTATCGTGTAAATGTATTTTTACGGGCTTTGACTGGAATCTCTGCTGCCGGGCTTTGCCCGTAATTTTACTGCAGCATTTTTTACAGTGTAATCAGAAAACGGAGGACATAGATTTTATGTATGTTCTGGCGAATGGAAATGCTCTGGAAGCCGCAAGACTGTACAGGCAACATTTACCGAGAAGACACGTGTCTGATCGAAAAATACCACAACATTCTTGCGACTTCCAGAGCATTCTCTTGCGCCAGACAATACATAAAATGCATGCCCGCCTTTTCCTGATTAATATATGTCGCCATGCCTGCTGAAATCCACGGTAGAAATGACGAAGTGTAAGAAAACGCGTGCTTTATACTTTCCATTACAGCACCCTCTAGCGGTCACCGCTTGCTCTCTGCCCATGCATTGTATGGTGAAAATGGCTTCTTTAGATGTTTTCTATCAGCCCTTAAATCTTTGTCCATGAATTTTGAAACACCCTGTACATTCGTTTAGCAGGTAGCTTTGCTCTCACATTCTGCATTTTTCATCTTCGGATCTTCGGATACTGTTGGATGGAAGTACCTGTGACAAAAGCCACGCATCTTTCTCTCCCAAAGGATGGAACTAACGAGGCTCGAGTCCTAAAAAAATCACAATCACTGGAATGGAGAGGGGGGGGCAGATAATGAACACCAAAATATAAATACGGAAACCAGGAATTCATAAAATAGGAAGCACAAAAAACATAAAATAAGGAAAGTTAAGGATAACATTCTTTTTTGGTCTCTTTAGTTTATTTATTTTTGTGCCTACTTAAACTTGTGTCAGTTTAATTTCTGTTTTTTTTTTAATTGTGTTAGCGTGTTTTTTTTAAGATTTAGATGCCTTTTTGTTTTACAATTGACAAGAACAAAAATTAAGCAGTTGGAAACAACCAACTGAAACTAGCACAACTCGGCATTACTGTTGACGTGTAAGAGGGTATTTCACATGGCTGCTTAGTGACCTTTTCTTCTCAACAACTTGACAACTATAATAAAAGAAGAACGAAATAATATTATCGCATAAATTTATTTGATAACTAGTATATAACCCCGTCAAAAATGACGGAATGTGAGCGATAAATCTTGAAAACAATGTTTAGATCATGATGGGGAACAACTATAGTATTTCCCCACAGCTGAATTTGGCGATTTATTTTTGTCGATTATGGCTAAACCATAAATCTAAAAATTATAAATCATATAGCATAAATGATAAAATCATAAGCTAAATCATAAATCATAAAATCATAAATCCAAAATAAATAGCATGCATGCTGCCATATTATATCGCAAACAGTTCAGAACGACATCGTTATCGTTCAAATCGGCGCCAAAGAAAAATCACCAAATTCTGCTGCGGGGAAATATTATAGTTGTACCAATTTTTGTTCTGAAAAAAAAAAAAAAAAGCATTTGTGAAAACAGACAGAAGTGAAAACGTGAACAATTACGTGTGTATTTCTTGAATCGTCAGGAAATATTTTAATGTGCAGGAAATACTTTTAAATGCAGTGTTTTTTTTACTCATTAATATAAACTACTACTACAAAAATTATATTACAATTTCATTTAATGCGCTAACGGCAATAGAGACAGTGTCCGAAGATGAGAGAAGTCGTGTAGAGCCGCACCAGATTGTAAAAACGTGAGAAAAATGGCGGCTTTGGACTTTCTCACGGTTTTGTGAGGTCTAACTGCAATAGAGACAGTGTCCGGAGATGAGAGAAGTCGTGTAGAGCCGCACCAGATTTTAAAACAATATACGGTATATAACTATTAACGCGTCACATTAGAAAGTTGATTGTATGATACATTATTTGTATCATAAAAGGATGGAAAGCGTCAGGTGACGGTGACGTGAGTTGAATGATTTTTGTTCACCCAAAAGTTTTCACTTAAAATGTAAAGCGTCAGGTGACGATGACGGGAATTCGATGATTTTTATTCACCCAAAAGTGCTCAACGCACCTAAAGAAGTTTTCACTTCAAAAATTCTACCCGATCAATAAATATGAATGACAATAAAAAAACTGCTGGTTGACAAAAATATAGGTCCGACAACACAACAGCAACAACACATCCCACTGTTCTATTAAGTGCTCTATACGCAAGCGCAGTGTGACGTCACTGACCATCCGTGGATGCAAGAAAATTATTTCCTATGTTAATCGCCCATTGGATTTTTTTTTTTTTTTAATTATTAAAAATCGAGGATAATTATTTCCCGATTTTAATCCCCATATTTGGATATATATATATATGTATTAGTTATCATGTGCATGTGTTAGATTGAGTTATTTTGCTGTCAAATTGACAAAATTTTAATTTTAAATTTCAAAACTCTGTTGTCCTTGACGTTTTTGTATTTGGCGATCAAAAACGTACTACGAAAATATACATGCCACATGTATATTTTCGTAAAATGTATTGTACGAAATATTGTTTCATATTATTCATTACTCTCTTAATATAAGTTTTTAAAATAACTATGATTTTTGAAAGGAATTAAATTATATTCGCCAGATAATTTGGCGATATATATATATATATATATATATATATATATATATATATATTCTGCCAAGGATGACCGATATCAAATCTATTCCGCTGCAACATATTAGTATGTTATATCAGATACTTTATTTAGACATTTGAAAACAAATTTCACTTCAAATTATGATAGAATATTTATCATTTTCCTTTTAATTAGTATATTAGTTGGATATTTATTGTGTAAATATCATCCTTTGAAATGAAATGTTTATGTTTTCAATGGAATATGGAAGTTTTTTATTTTATTTATTTTTTTTTTAATCTAGAAATTTGAAGTTTAAAATTCAAATTTTATCAATTTTAGAACAAAAACAACTTAATCTAACGCATGCACATGATAACTATTACATATCTAAACCTAAATATGGGGATTAAAATCGGGAAATAATTTCCCTCGATTTTTAATATTTTTTTACGAAAAATCCATTGGGCGTTTAACATAGAAAATATTTTTCTTGTATCCACGAACGGCAAGTGACGTCATCACTTCGCTTGCGTATTTAAAGTCCTCATAATAAGAAAAAACGATTCACTTCATTTTACCAAAATACTCTTTTTTAAGACTATCGTAGATCCTGTTTTCAAATTTTCTAACTAACTATCCAATAACTACAGACACTCCATGCTAACCCAAATTCACCTCTTCTCGATACCTCCAACCAACTATCTCACCCACAACATCGCCAAAATATCCAGAATCCAGCTAGGGACTTTCTCATTCTCAACCGAACATTTTACCTTGACTGGACATTATTACCTTAGACTACTCTACTTTCAATACTCATTTCAACTGGTGACTCTTACTTGCCCAACCAAACATTCTATCCCAACTATCATTTTACACTAATTTCAAAATTAAAATCAATTGGCGGCATTTACGTACTAAACTCGACGCCAATCATACCTTACAATGTAAACAAACAATGAAGTTTGATAAAAATATTTAAAGGCTTTAATGCGTTTTTACAAATATTTTAAGATTTTTAAGGCTTTAATATATTTTAGAAATATTTTAAGCGTTTTTTTTTTTAATGAAACAGTCAAAGAGTCGTTCATTCGGAATTAAAAAGTTGTCCATTTGGAATTTGTATTTTCTGAATGGCAACAGTTTTGGTTTGTTTTATTTGGTATTGCATTGTTTATAATCATGAAGTTACATAATTCTATTTATAGGTTCATGTTTATAATAGCCAGTGATCCGTTTTATTTAATTTAGACATTTAAACATTACAATTGAATAGTTTTTCAAGGTTTTATAGGAAATATAAGAATATGTGCGATACAAAACATGTATGAAAATGATATGTATGTTTTCGTAAGTTAAATTGAACAAACGGGAAAAAAAATGGCTGCCAAAAGTCTCTGTTTTGAAGCAGTGTAAACCGGAATCGTGAATGACAGATGAGGGTCATTATATATGTTTCAACAAGATGTACCTCAATGTATTATTTAGTGACATTTTTGGACTAGATATCTGTATAGCTTCAGCATGGTGCTCAATT
This sequence comes from Salticus scenicus, assembly GCA_963930645.1. Taxonomy (NCBI): domain Eukaryota; kingdom Metazoa; phylum Arthropoda; class Arachnida; order Araneae; family Salticidae; genus Salticus; species Salticus scenicus. Next base: position 122,208,339 of record OZ005659.1, on the reverse strand, counting down.
TCCCTTTGCTGCATTTATAAATGAATTTATTTTTACTATTACTATATATATATATATATATATATATATATTAACTGTTATCTTGAATCGTATAAAAGTATGATTGAAAAATCCTTATAAATCATAATTTCAAATTACTGTCTTACAATAAGGAAAGTTTGAATACAGGTATATTGAAATGTATCAATGTTAAGTATATTAACATTTCTTGTAAACTATCAAAACTAAAGAATATGTAAATAAAATTTGCAACTTAAATTTTCATTTTTATTTCTAATTAATTAATTAATTCATTATTATTACTATTATTATTTGAAAAAATTATAATGTTCAATACTACTGAGTTTTTAAATATTTCCTTCGATTTTACATTATTATATTTTATCAATATATTTTAAATGTATTTATGCATTAATTTGTAGAATGATTGATAACTTAATTTTTAAAAAATTATGTTTGAATGCTGAAATTTCATTAAATGCTTGACACATTATATATCTTTATATATCTGTTAAAAGTGTAGCCCTCCTATTTAACTTTATAAACACTGTTTGTAAGTGATTATAACTAATTCCTAAAAAATGACACTTTAATTTTCAAATATAAAACTTAGAATTACCACGCTTTGCATAAAAACAAAGCAAGAAGCTTGCCGCATGCACCTTTGAAGCCCCTGTGCTTAAATTTCTTTCACGCTTGTATATATAAATAGTTATAAATAATCTATAATTCTGTAAATGGAAGGTTTGAAATTACTCTCTTAAATTAAATATTCTTTGTGAAATTTAACAAAATATTCAAATCATGTTATTTTAAACACTGCATTGCATGTATATAAGTTGGTTTACTCGGTTTATATTATATAGAGCATGTAATTATATTATTATTATTATTATTATTATTGTCGATGATTGGCTGTAACATTTTTATTAGAAATAATTCCTTTTTTATTAAAGAAAATGGTTTATAAATAGATATATTTATGAGTCTTTATCGTAACTAACTATTTCTACAAACTAAAAATCTAGTACATGCTCAAAAACTAGAAGACTTTTTTAACAGGGGACATAAACTCTTCCTAGAACTTAATATTGCGAGATTTCAGCGACCGTAAAAAGCTGAGCTGTTTATATCCCTATCTCGTGACAAAACCCAACATTAAAAATAATTAAATAATTGTACATAAACAAAATCTATCTATATATACATCTGTGTTAGCTGTGAATATACATGTTTATATATGTATGTATGCACTTTTGAAATATATTCCAATAATATTTAATTATATATATATATATATATATATATTTATATAGCTTGTTTTTGGCACATATTTCATAATATTTTAGATTTTATATTAAAATTAAAATCTATTTGTCCAGTTTAATTAACATTTACTCGGGTGATTAAGCTTTCAGTCAATTGATAACGTGACAACGACGTATTTTCCTCTTTTACGTAACCAGAATTAATAACACAAATATCATAAAAAAATTTAAGTTGTTCGTCACGTACGTAGAGGTGTTTTATCAAAATGTCACCAGTTATGTTTAATATTTGTAATTTTTACACGGTACTACATCTTTTATTATTATGGTAACGCTATAAACATGACACCGGTAATTTACTTTTCTGTATCATGATGTGTTAATTAGACAGGTTTGCAATAAAAAATAAAATAAAATAAAATAATAATGGTAATAATAATAAAAATAATAATAAATACAACGCAATTGATAGCTGAACTTTACGTATTTTTTGGTTCTGATTTAATATATATATATAATGAAAAACATCTGTAAAATCACATTTTATTGGAAAATGCAATATTATTTCGATTTTTTACACATGCATGATATTTCGTTCTCTTAATCAATCGTTTTCTCATGAGAATTGCCTTGATAAAAACAAATAAAATGTTGGCGGTTTTCTTCTAGAAACTGCACATTAATTTGATGCAAAAATTTTAATCTCAAGGGAACTCTTTGTTTTTCTCTCGACCAGAAGCGGCTTGTGCGATCTGGCATTAGTGGGTTTAATCCACTTAAACTTATAAAAAAAAATTCGATTGCTGAAGAATCAATTTGCCACTCCAACAATGGACAAAAACTGCTGTTGCCACATAGTAATTGCTTCGTTATTATTCGAAAGAATTCCTTTTCAAATACGATTTTAGCAAAAATATCGATATCGATCTAACAAAAAATACTATAATAACGGGGAAAAAAAATACGGAGGTCATTTTTGAAATTAACACACTAAGTAACATAAAAATCAGCGAAAACTCCCTTTAAATTTTCCAAAAACTTCAATTTCACAGGCCTACATTTGTATATATTTGAAATAATAATATTTTAAAAGACGATCAAATAATATAGAATTACGTATAAAGTATGCATTGCTATCCTGTAGAAATAAATGTTATTTCCAGTATTTACATTACATTTTAGTAAACAGTGATAAATACGATTTTCCATTTAATTCTTCATGCTTAGTTTTTATTTGGAAATAAAAATTACTTCATTATATGAATCATTTCCGTATTCATAAAGCTTGTATAATTTGTTAAAAAACAGTTGTTCAGTATGGGAAGTGAAATTAAGCACAAAAATTGTATGTGAGATAATTATAGCAACGTTTTCTTAATTAGATTTTTAAAGTTAATTTGATTTATAAAAATAAAAATAGGTGGCAGCATTTTCACTAAAAATATAATTTAAGAATTTCTAGCGTTTTTGTTTGTTCCATAGTTATAAATTACAGAAAATAACAATGTTAAATTTATCATTTCCTCTCTTCAAAGAATTATATTTAGATTAAAACCCTAAAAATGTGATAAGTTTTTGTAATTAAAAAAAAAAAAAAAAAAAAAAAAAATACGTTTCTATACTTTAAAAATAGTTACTTATGTATGGAAAAATATCTACTTCTAGTAAATCCATGTCTCATAGAGATACTTAAAATAAATTTAAAAAAATGCTTTTACAATCTTCACACATTTATATGCTTTTATGCCTTGATCTATATTCCGTAATAATGATGTTTTAGAATATTTAGTGAAATTTGTTTTTTTATTATTTTTATTATTATTAAAATTTCGCATATACACACGCACACACACACATATATATGTGTATATATATATATTATGATATAAATATATACATTATGATGGATATTATGATGGAAATTTTTAAGTCAAAAGATTTTTTTTTTTTTTTCTTAATTAAAATGTATTTACTGAAATGTAGATAACGGCATTTCTCCTCCTATGTTTATACGAAAAAAAAATAATAAAGAAAACGAAATATAGAAAAAGAAAAAAAAAAAAAGAAAAAGAAAAGATACACTAATTTTGTCAAAATTTAAAAGTGGTCATTTTTGGCCAAAAACAATTTTGTACTCTGTTGGGGGCACAAATGAAAAATCCGCTAAAAATGGGAAAATAATAAAATAAACCCCACCAAAAAAACAGAAAACAACAATTTTTATTTTGTTTATTTATTTATTTATTTTTTTTGGTAAGGATACAGTAGCCGAAAAAATAACAAAAAAATGGAATTTTTCCAATTTTTTTCGTCATCTTCTTAATTCTCCAAATCAAAGTGCAATGCTTGCAAGTAAAATACTTTGCATGTATATTAGCATACTTCAAATGCATCAGACGATCACACGCGTTGCATTTGATTCAGATGGCTCTTGTTAGGCATAAAGGCAGGGGTTTCAAACAGATGACACAGAAGTCGACATCGTTAGATTGTTGAGACTCCAATTTTTAGCGCGTTTGGCCGGTTCGTTTGAAGGTGGCGTTACCTTACTTTCTCTAGGCTTCTTTTGAAAGGACTCAGATGCTGCAAGGTAGGTCTTATTCTCAGGCTGTTGATTTTATTGTCATAAATTGCTTTAACCAGCACATTTAAATACATTACTTTTGGATCGGTTGACTTTTTCGGGGTTGACATTCATAGCAAAACCTAAACATATATGTATATATATATTAATAAAATAAGTTATTTTGATATAAACGACCATACTTGACAGTTTGTAAGTCAAACACGCGTTTAAAAGAAAAAAAAAATTAATAATAAAATGTGCCCACAACCGAGAATGGCAACTATTTCTATAATGGCCGAAAAAGCAATTTTCTGTCCACATTTTGGCTGAATTCGATATTGCATCACAAAATATAAAGAATATACTGCATAAATATATCTTGCATTTACATTTATGAGTTAATTCACTTCGATTTATCGCATTCTGAAAATATTCATAAATCACTTTTGTGTCACTTTTTTCTTTCTTTCTTTCTTTCTTTTTTTTTTTTTTTTTTTCGATGCTTGCATTTACTAAGACAATGCGTGTATTCACTTCTGTGTTAGCGAAAAAACTGCATACTGTCACAATACATGTTTGACAGTACCCAAATCCACCATATTTTCTTTTTGTTATAATATATGATGAGGTGTCCATACTCAGGTAATGTCCGTAAGAGGAAACATTCCCCTGCATCTTTATTTCACAATAGAATGCTTATATTTTAAATATAAATTACGTTACTTCCGTAATAATGTATGTAGCGTATATACAAACCAATTTTTTTTTAAGTATAAATAAATATATATAAATATATCAGTAAAGAACTTTAGTACCTTTGATTTCAAGTTAGCTTTTTGTACGGCAGGCCCTTCTTTTAGAAAACGATATTGCCGTCGTTACCAGGTTTTATCTGTTACCTTGAATGAACGTGCAAATTTTTATATATATATATATATATATATATATACAGGGTGTTTCAAAAAAACGTTGACAAAATGACATGGTAGAACAGTCATACAACATGGATCAAAAATCGCATAAGAACAGGGGGTCGCAACAGCGATCCGGAGCCGCTACAGGGTGTCTAAAATAATACATAACACCAAGATAAGAAACAAAACCATTTGAGATCATTTTATTGATAATTGCTCACTCACATGCGACTAATGCAAGCCAAATGTTGAGCCTATAGGAGATACTCAAAGTTTTTGCCAGATGCATCGAAACACGCTTGGCATCTACGTTGCATAGAACGCCGCACCTTCTCAAAGATACCAGGTGTATCCCGAACACATCCTGCTGCCACTACGATTCTTCCTACCAAGTCTTACGGCGTTGTAACAGGTGTTTCATACACAAGTCCTTTTAAATATCCTCATAAAAAAAAGTCCAAGGGAAACAGGTATGGTGATCGTGTTGGCCATGCGATTGGTCCAACACGAGCACGACCAATCCAGCCGCCAGGAAAAGTAGCCTGCAGATGTGCTCTGACGTCTGTGCTGAAATGTACAGGAGCTCTGTCGTGTTGAAATTGAATGTGTTGCCGAATAGGCATCGGAACATCATTCAGAATTTCTGGCAGAACCTCTTGCAAGAATGTTACATAAATGGGACCGTTAAGTCTTTCTGAGAGAATGTACGGACCAAGTAAACAATCTCCTACAATGTGAGCCCGCATGTGAACGGAAATATTTCGTTGTGCGCCGTGCGGACGTGTAGCATTCGGGTTTCCATTCGCCCACGTATGTAGGATGTGAAAGTTTATCACACCATCTAATAGAAACGCAGCCTCGTCCGTGAAGAGAACACTTGTTGCAAAATTTCTGTCCGCAGCACTTTCTTGCAAAAATCACCACGCAAAATCCATACGATTGTTGTAGTCTCCTGGTTCGATAGCCTGGACGTGTTTTAAATGATAAGGATGTAGTCCTTCGTCGTGTACAATGCGTCAGACGATAGGTTGGGGGATATGGGTCTTTCGGGATACAACGTTTGTAGTCGTTGAAAGATTACGCTGGAAATTTTGGACAACTCTTTCTTAAGCATCCACTGTTCGAATTATTCGTTGGCGACCAGCATTCGACTTGTGCACGTCGCCATTACGCGGTTCGTTTAACTAGCCATGTTACGCCCAACGGATCCACGTCTCGAATGAAGACAATCTCCGTTTGCCCAGCTCATGTTTGTATCGCAACGCCCTCTCGTGGCTCTAGCGAACTTTACAGGCGTTTGCGACCCCCTGTTCCTATGCGATTTTTGATCCTTGATGTATGAAAGACTAACGCAAGAAAGACTCACGGAAAGACTAACGCAGTTGCGATAACTATCCTAATTCATAGACAAAATGACAGCAAATCACCCTATAGTGGTGAATGGCTTCTTTCCGTCATTTTTTTTTTTTTTTTTTTTTTTTTTTTAAGACAATAAAAATTTAAAAGCCGTCAGAGAGCTAATATGATTCTTTCTATCTGTTTATTATTATTATTATTATTATTAATTTTGTGAATGACATTTGTAATGTAAATAATAGATTTAATTTAATTTATGTAAGTCACAACCTGTTAGATGAAAACATTTGTCATTCACTAGTAGAAAAAATTTCACACAAAGATATATTTCATAGAATGAATACAAATTATGTTTAAAACATGAAACTTGATGCATTCTTATATGCTTATATCTCCTCAAATGTCACATATCTGTCTGAAATATTCACATAGAAAAAATCAAAGCAAAATTTTAAAGAAAATATTTTTGCTTTCAAACATCAAAATGTCTATTCTAAAGAATGTGTATGTCTCACTAATCATGACATAAAAAATGTTACAAGAAGTCTGTCAGTGACAAACTTTTTTTATTATTTTAATTCTCCATTCATTAAAAAATGTAATGTTAGTTGTATACATATATAAGTAAGATTTGAAATACATATATTTGAAAATTTGCTCATTTTTACTTTCTTAAAACATATGTAAGGAAAGGTATTGTGATTATGTCAAAAATATGATTTTGAGATTTTGGTGTTTCTACACGTTTTGAGCTATCCTGAGTTCATTTTTGCTTTTTTACGGGGATGTATGTATGTGTGTATGCATGATTGTATGTATGAGTGTATGTATGTGAGTGAACACGATAGCGTCTAAACACTTTTTATAACGAGCTGAAAGTTGGTACTTACATCGAATTTTGTCGTAGATCATCGTTCAATCGTAGTATGAACCCCATTCGTTTTCAACTCTAATAATGCTAGAACTTATAGTTATTTTACAAGGACACAAAAAAAGAAATTGTTTTTTATTATGGTCTATGGTCGCAAATTCTTTAAATTACGATAGCCTCTAATCGCCTTATGCAATTAACTAAAACTGTATACACATGCTATAGGTTATCGTCGTACAAACTTTACAGATTTTGGTGAAACTAGCAACGATTTTTTTTTTTTTCAGGGACAAAAAGAAAAATTATTTATCGTTATAACCAATGGGCTCAAAATAATTGAAAAGAAATAGCGTTTAATAAACAATACATTATATTCAGAATAAAATATACTTTATTCCTATGGGATAATTTTTTTTTAAAGTGCTATCGCATGGAAACGCCTCATTCGATTAAGCTGGAAATTTATATACATACTATAAATCACCGTCCAACAAGCTGTTTGAATCTTACAAAATGTAGCACTAATAGATTTTTTATGGAAATACAACGAAAAATTATTTATCATTGCGGCTTATGGACTCAATTTTTTAAAATTACGATAGCCTCTAAACGCCTTATTCAGTTACCTAAAAACTTATACACATGCTATAGGTTATCGTAGTACAAACTGTAAAAATTTTGGTGAATGTATTATTATTATTATTATTATTATTATTATTATTTACAGGGGCGAAAATAAAAATACTGGTGATCCAAAAGTCATTAGACATTTTAAACCTAATAATTATTAAACTATTTACAATGAAATGATGCGGTTTGCACAGAAATGCTCAGAGACACGAAGGATTTTTGTTTTTCATGCAAAACAATATATTTATATCAGTCACATTTTTGCCCAAAAGGTGGCGCTGGAGTACATTTGACAAACTTATAAAATTCTAATAAAGTTCATTGATATGAATAAAAGTGTTTCAGTACCTACAGCTATTCAATTTGATTCCCATCGCTGATAATTACAGCTGTCAGACGATTGAAGACACCTTGCACAGCGTTAAAAAGCATATCAGAGTGTATACCTGACACATAGTGGCGTATAGCTCCTTTTAACTGCGCCAAAGACATAGTCCAATCTATGTACACACGCGACTTCAAATAACCCCATAACCAGAATTCACAAGACGTACAATCTGGAGACCTTGGGGGCCATTCGTGTGGAAAACGTCGACTGAGGACATAGTTGTCTCCAAATGTCGTGACAGGAGTAGCTATGTGCGGAATAAATATTATTGAATGGAGTGCTTGTCTCTCTTGCAAGTAAGTGATGACTTTATTTTTTAATAGCGCTCCATGTTGTTCACCTGTGACAGGAGCTGTTGGAAATGTTATGATATAATGCGCAATTAACTCATCTGCTTATTTAACGAATGATAAGATTGTTTTCTACATGAAACACTAGCTGCACCTTTTGACGAAAATTATAACTAAATAAAAACAAAAATTCCTCATGTTTCTGAGCATTTCTGTGCAAACCACATGATTTTATTGTAAAAAGTTTGAAAATTATAAAGTTTTAAAAAGTCTAGTGGCTTTGGATCACCCGGTACTTTATCATTATGGCCTATGGGATCTTTTTTTTTTTTTTTTTTTAAGTTTGATAGCGTCCGAACGCCTTATTCGATTAAGCTGAAAATTTATATACATGCTATAAATCACAGCAAAACAAGCTGTTTGAATTTTATTGAAAGAGCGATAGCGTCTAAATGCCTTATCCCATTGAGCTGAAAAATTATATATAGACTCAGCTGAAAATTTTTATATTACAAGTCATAGATACACGAAATGTATAGATTATGATGACTCTAGCATTTATATATTTTTACAGGGAAACAACGAAAAACTCTTTATCATTAGGACCAATGGGCTCAAATCAGATGAAAAGAAACAGCGTTTAATAAACAACACATTATATGCAGAATAAAGTAGTGAAACACCCTATTATAAATTTCTCTTTTATTTATTTATCGACTACATTTACTTCAATTCATGTATTAAATCGTTAATATATTCGGAATGTCGAGTGGATTCATTACATAATTTTAGAATTAAAATAAAGAAGTATACATTACAAAACATTTATTGGTAGTTCATTATATATATATATACACTGTAAATACAATTGTCTGAAATTCAGACAAAATTGTGTCTGAAACAATTGTTTAATTTTAAGATGCTAAAAAGTGTCTTAAAAGGCACATCGTTTCACACTCGAAACGTCTGAAATTCCGCCATCTTTGATCCTGTTTGAAGTGAATATTTTTCATAAATAAATAAATAAAAAGATGCGTTTTATACTGTGTACCTGTGAGAAATAGATTTTAGAATATATATATTAATAATTTTTACAATAATAGTCCCCGTTTCCCCCGGCGGGAATCGAACTGACAACCAATGGATTCAAAGTCGAGTGTCTTCCCAATCAAGCCATCTGTGCTCACACTGTGGTCTGCTTGTATAACGAAATATGTTTTATTATCCGTAAAACAAATTGAAGTTTTATGTCTTTGCAATAAAACTGTTCATAAGAAGTAAAGCTTAATACATATTATCTTAAATTTCATGTGTAGAGGTTTAGAGGGTTTTTTTTTTTTGTAAAATGCGTAATAAATATGAACAAATAGTAGCCTATGGATTTTAAACAATTTTTTATTTATTTATTTATTTTTTTAAACTGGTATTTGCAAGAAAACAAACTATATACATGAAACCAAAAAAAAAAAAAAAAAAAAAATGCTCTTTTACATTTTGAAGTGTAGGGAAACATAAAATAATTTTTAAAACCCGAAAAAAAATCAATTATGTACAAATTGTTTAAGATTGTTTAGCTACGAATTCGCTTTCTTAGCTACAAGTTACATGCTTCGTTTATCTTAATATATATATATATATATATATATATATATATATATATATATATATATATATATATATTTTTTTTTTTTTTTTTTTTTTTTTTTTTTTTTTTATTACATGTGAGAATTTTAAATAAAAATTAACTTTGTTTTTTAATTTTTAACAGAATAAGATCCGTGTCTAAGTATTTTAAATAAGTTAACTACTTATATTACATAAAATAATGTCAAATTTATTTGTTTAAAGAAATGTTAAAACAGGATATGCATGCTGCTTAAAGTAGATTCCATATGCAAAATTTGTTAAGTAATACAAATGTCTGAGTTTCTAAATGTCTGGAATTTGTAATGTCTGAATTTTTAAGTGCATAAATTGGAAAATGTCTGAAATTTTATATGTCTGAAAATGTTATATGTCTTAATTTCAGACATATCGACCTTATTCAGACACTTATCTGAGCTCATTTATAAAAAAGACACTTACGTGTCTTAATTTAAGACAGCACATGCGTCTGAAATTTTGCATGCGTAAGTGTTTCAGACATTTATGTGTCTGAATTGACATTTCAGACACACTTCTGTCTGAATTTAAGACGCTTCTATTTACAGTGTATAATATATATATATATATATATATATATATATATATATATATGCAGTATAACTAAAGCCAGATGAAAACTTTATCCCAAAACACATGTGGGCCATTATCAGAGGAGCTCCCCGATATAGTGAAAGGAATATGAGAAGTTTCTGACGAAACGCTGGTAATTTAACCAAAAAAATACGTTTCTAGCTCCCAACGTCTCACGGATGGAAGGAAGAAAATACAGCAAACGAATTTAAATAATACAAAGCATAAAAAGCAATTAAATTTAGAAATCAATCACAAAATATAATACATCAATATAAAATACAAGAACATATAAATACATACCTGGACAAACTCGAATAGTCTAGCCAGATTCAGGTCTAAATTTTAATTGCTTATTATTTTAATTCTGTTTATTTGGGTGAACATAATATATATATATATATATATATTACTTTAAGACTAATACAGAAGAACCAATCTGTTAAATTACAAACTTTAAAGTTAAAATCTTGCCTTTTATCATAAATCCCAATAAACCATTATCTATTTCTTTAATTTTAAATCCAGGAAAGAAGTTTGAAGACTTAACGTCTTTCCTGGATTCGTTTGCTGTATGATCTTGCTTCCCCTTGTGAGAATTCAGAGGCTAGAAACGTGTTTTTTAGTTAAATTAACAGCGTTTCGTCAGAAACTTCTCATATCCCTTTGTCCTACATGGGGAAGCTCCCCTGATGAAGACCCCATGTGTTTTGAATTAACTTTTCATCTGGCTTTTGTTATTTTGCTTATTTATTATAGTTTTATATTTCCTTTTGCTGCATTTGTGATACATATATATATATATATATATACATATATATTTGTTATTTTATAAAATAAATGAATTTTATATATTAAGAAGTAGATTTTCCATTTTAACATTATTAATAAAATAATTTCTGGTTAAAACTTGAATATCGATTTCTATAATGATAAATGATCTGCGTCATGTTTCGAAACTAGGATCACTTTGTAGCACAGTCTCTGCACATAAAGTTATTGGTCCTTGAATCTTCTTATGCTCAAGGATATATTCTGTTCCGTATAAAATTATTTAACTTTACACAACAAAATTAATTTTGATTTTTTTGTCTTTGATCAAACTTTACGTCTATGCTGGAAAAGAAGATTTTTTTTTTTTTTTTTTTTTTTAATATATATATATAAATTCTTTTAATTAGCTAGAAGTGAAGTTACATTACGAAGAAGATATCGAAACATTGTACAAGAAGTTTAGGTTAAACTGCGAAAGAGTTTTAGATAGAGGGTGTCAAGAAAAATGATTTATGAATGCACTGTTGTATAGTTAAAAGAGAAGAAAAAAAGAAAATCGAAGAAAGAAAAAAATAACTTCAGTAGCAGATATGCAGTGAAAGAAAAAATAATTTAATTAAAGTTTTTTTTTTTTTGTTTTTTTTTAAGCTAAATTTTTAGTAGAGGTCGTTTTACATGATTATATTTATATATATATATATATATATATATATATATATATATATATATATATATATACATATAAACTGTCACATTAATATTATTATTATTATTATTACGAATAAACCGGTTTTTTATATGGTTAAGTCACTTTATTATATGTTTATTTTAAGTTTACATTTCACAAGACATTCTGAATTTATCATTGTTCATTAATTACATTTATATATATATATATATATATATATATTATGTGAATGTGCATCTGAACATAAGTATTCTAAACATAAGAAAATATTAAATATTTTTTAATAAAATAAAACAGCATCATATTGCTTTAAAATTAATTCCACTAAATTTGCTGCTTGTGTCAGAAAAACATTTTTTTATTAAGAAGTAGAAACGAATTATACTACATTTACTTTAACGCAACCTTTACGTATATATCACTTTAAATAGACTTATGATTATATTGTGAATAAAAGTTCTCAATAAATAAATAAATAAATAAATAAAAATAAATAAAAAAAAAGTAAAAGAAAATCATTACCGAATAATATTGCTGGAGATTAAAATATTATAAATCAATTTGTACCGATTAAGATTTTAATGATTACCTCAAAATTCTTGAAATACGTTCGAATTTTTTTCCAGTGCCCAATTTTTACAATCATTTCTGAAAAATTATTCAACTTTGCGCATGTTGTACATTAAGTAGATATATAGGTAAATTGGGATTAAAATTTCTCAAACTGAAACTAAAATAACGAAAAGAAAACCATTACTGAATAATACATATGGTTATTAGATATTATAAATCCATTTGTACTGATTATATTTTTAATGATTATCTTTAAAATACTTGAAATGGTTTCGAAATCCTTTCTTTTGCCCGGTTTTTATAATTATTTTTGAAAAATTAAAAATGCATGCAATTTTTGATAATAAAAAAGTCGGTTTCTTTCAGTTATTCATTTTATAACTAAGAATTTTAAAATAACAAGGCCATTTTTTTTTCTAAATATGGAAATACTAGCATAATTTCTATTTCCTCATTTATTAAAGATGTACTATATATATATATATATATATATTTCTTTATTTCTTTATTTGTGTACATGTATTAAAATAAATAAATTGCACGTATTTTACTATTTTCTTGGGTATTCCTTATTATTGTTCTCAAAAAATTTTCAATTCCTCATTTTAAATGTTATTATTATAATAGTTTTCACTTCTAATTTCGTACCTGTAAAGTCATTTATATACCTATCTTTGTTTTTATTCATATTTACTTATTTTTCATAGGTACATATATATGTATTAGTTGTTGTATCGTTCTTCTCATGGGTAATGCTATTAGAAATGGTGGTAAGGTATTTCTGATTAAATACAGTTCACATAAAAGAGTTTAATCTAAGTGCGATATATATATATATATATATATATATATATATATATCGATAGATAGATAGATAGATAGATAGTTAGATAGATAGATAGATTTATGAAATAAAGCATTTATATCTATTTTCGTAATTCATTCTTTGTACTTAAAATAAGCTGTAGATCATTATAAAATTTATTTTTCTGATACAGTTTGTATTTAAATTCATATGGATATTTTTGAAAGATCATTTATTTAAAAACTAAATTTTAAACTTTTATACTACTGGAAAACAGAATTTTAGAACAATGAGTTTATCTAAACAAACAAAAAATTTAAACACGATTCAATGAAACCATGAAAATGAATGAAGTAATGTATGAACATAGGGTGTTAATAATAATAATAATAATAATAGAGTTAATGCTGTCTGAAACTTAAAAATATCATAATATATTTACGAAGAGGTCTATCGCGGATGTGCAAACTCTTTCTTACCATATATGTACTTCTAATTAAAATTTCGAAATGATTCATATGCATAATTTTTGTTGCGATTTTGGAGATCAATTTAAAGGACTATGGCAATTGCATAAGTGAAGATCTTGACGGAATATGTCAGCGATTATTTGGTGCCAAATCTCAATTATCGCCAAATATCTCCTTCCCTAAATTTGTTCCATTTCATTCACATCATTTTTCTCAATTTCATTTTAGATATTTTTTATTTGATTCGAGAAGAAAACAAAAAGGAAAAATAATAATTCGTCTAAAAATACAAATAAGCAAATAAATAATTAAAAATAAATAATTGAAATTTATCTTAAAATTTGAAGTTTCATTTCTTAGAAATTGTCACTCTATATAATTCTTAAGATTTATTTTTCTGGTTTTATCACAATTTTACTTTAATATTTTATTTAACTAACTATCAAAGGAAAAAAGTACTGACATACTCATCATGAAATATAGCAAATAATGAGAACGCGAAATGTTTGAGTGTCAGGCCATACTAAAAATGAGAAAAACGAAGCCTATTTTTCTTTTGTAAGTAATAGATATAAAATCGTGCAAAAATAAAAAAAGGAGAGAGAGAGAGAGAGAGAGAGAGAGAGAGAGAGAGAGAAAAGAAAAAGAAATGGTATTGCAGGATATTTTAGTCATTTTCTTAACTAGAAAGTAATGTAATATATATGTTGCGCTCCGTAGCAACTGTTATAATATTCATTTGTTAAAATCTATTTGATACATCTTTACTATAGCATAATAATGACAGCTTTTAAATTTTCATTGCCATTACGACGATGAATTAAAATGGCTATCGCAATTGCGTAAAAAATGTCCTTTGCGAGCGACGAACAAGCTACGTCGGTTCCAGATTTCAAATTTCGCCAAGGAATAATTGTACTACGCTGTTCCATTTGTGAGGATATGATGTTGAGTCAATTATAGGTCACCGCAGGTAAACGGTGGGAAAGTACATAGTAGCGTAGCTCCTAAGATGGAAAAAAAAAAAAAATCTGGTACCAGCATCAGATGACGTAGTAGATTGAAGTTGAATGATTTTATGCCGGCAAGGGAGTCACTAAGTGAAAGGAGTTTGCGAGGGATGTATGAATGCGATTTATTATTGGAATTTGGGAAGTGAAACGAGTGAGGTTTCGATTTCAATGTAGTTATATTGCGGAGTGTAGTAAGATGTTGTGCGTTGTTGTGGAAGATGAAGTAGATGGATTTACGTTATAGTGTTTGTGGTGCCTGCTTTTTCGCACATGGTTCTTTTCTTTCGGTAAATTCATTTCGAGACACATCAAGACACTGATCACACTTGGTTTACTTTTAAACGTATATTTACTTACGGCACAAACATAAAATACATAACGAATACAGAAATTAACATCAAGTAAAGTATTTTCTAAAAAACATGTAGAATGGAACGTTAGTCCATCTTGATTCACATACGCACACACTGTTGCCACACTTTCGTACCAAACTTTTTAGTTCTTGTTTTTTAATACTCTCGAAATCAGAGGTGCGGCGTTCACACCTTCCCTCCAGTTTCACTTGAGGGACAATGGCCTTCACAGTGAAACTACTAACAAACATTTGTGGATAATTTATATAACTGTTCATGAAAGTCTAATTGTCCTTTTAAATTCTTAATTATTGTTTCACCTTTAAATAAATGTTCATGAAAGTTTAATTGTCCTTTTAAATTCTTAATTATTGTCTCATCTTTGACCTAATATGCGATGTTCCATCAAGAGCAATAACATTTATATTTCACTTAATATTTAAATATTTTCTATGGTATAAAATAAGTAACATTTAAACACATAATAGAAATAAAATACATATATAATATATATGAATAAACATTTATCCTGACATGGATTTTCTTATGCACTTTAAATAATCTTAATGAATTAATATACTTGAATATAAGAAACAAAATAAACACACACACATATATATATATGTAATAACAAATACAATATTAAACTAACTTATGACTTTATTCATGAATGCGTGATAAAGCATCTGCAATAGTATTACTGCTTCCTGGCTTATGAGCAATAGTCACTTGATAGCGAGATAGAGCCAATGCCCATCTTTGTAATCTGGCGTTCTTAGGAACTGTTTCTGTCAAATATTTTAAAGGGTTGTGGTCCGTGTGTAAGATAATAGTGGTTCCATAAGTCCACATTTCGAATTTACCTAATGCCCATATTACAGCATAAGCTTCCCTTTCAATAGTGCTCCACTTTGATTGAGCAGGGGTCAGTTTTTGGCTTGCAAAAGTTATAGGTTTCAGTTTATTCTGCTCATCTCTCTGCATTAGACAGGCTCCGATTCCGGTCACTGAAGCATCAGTATCGATTTCAAAAGGTTTCGACATATCAGGTGTATACAGAGAGGTTATAGAGCACAAACAATTCTTTAACGAATTAAATGCGCTTTCGGCTTCTTCTGACCATGGAAGGTCGTTTGGCACAGTTTTTCGAGTTAAGTCCGTTAAAGGTTTTGCTATATTAGCATACCGAGGCACATAGTCTCTGTAATAGTTAAATAATCCTAGGAGTGACTTCAAGGTTTTCTTAGTTTTAGGGGCTTTCAAATCTTTAATAACTGGTATCTTGTCCGGATCTGGGCCGTGCTCTCCTGAGCCTACGACATGTCCCAAATATTTTACTTTCGACATCGCAAACGAGCATTTCTTTAAATTTGCCGAAAAATTCAATTTTTTCAGAGTTTCTAAAATGGATTTAATATGATTAAGATGATCTTCCCAGTTTGAAGAAAATATGATAATATCATCAAGAAAACTTTCGGCGTAGTCACTATGAGGTCGTAATACTTGATTCATTATTCTTTGGAATGTTGCTGGTGCTCCAGATAACCCAAATGGCATCACCTTCCACTGATACTGACCCTTTGGAGATACAAAACTGGTTAATTCTCGGCTTTGCTCTGCTAAGGGTATTTCCCAATATCCCTTAAGGATATCTAAAGTTGTCAAGTAACGAGCTCCACCAGCTTTAAATCTAAGATTTTCTGAATTCTGCATAGGAAAAGGTGGAATTTTACTAACTGAGTTCTGCTCTCTGTAGTCCACGCAAAGTCGGACAGTTCCATCTTTCTTGGCTACACATACCAATGGATATGCTATTTCTGCTGAAGAGGGTTCTATCAGGTCTTTTTCCAATAATTCTGCTATCTGTTTTTCTATATTAGATCTTAATGTTTCTGGAACTTTATAAAGATGAGGTTGTTTCCTCTCTACTCCAGACTTTAGCTGGATAACATGTGGAGGAACTTTGGCTTTCTTTAATTCCCCATCAAATATTGTTAGATATTCTTTAATCAGATTCAACAGCTGTTTATATTGCTTTGCTGATATCGAATTTGATTTTATATCAGCTTTTAGTTCTTCATCTGTTACTTGCCGTGATTCTACGGGCGCATGTTGTATATCTCCAAACTCTTCATCTGTTTCGTAAATAATTCCTACAGCTCTGACAGGTTGAATATATTTACGCAATTTATTTTGATGAAGATGTCGAACACTTCCATCAGGTAGTTTGACATAAAAAGAATGTGGAGACTTCTTTTCTACTATTTCTCCTGGTCCTTTCCATTTTGAACAAAGACGATTTGTTGAATCAGGGATTAACACTACAACTTCATCCCCAACAGAAAATTCGGTATCTTTTGACCGTAAATTATGATAATGTACATATTTCTGCTGCTGTTCTTGAGCTATGCTATTCGCATACTGTGCCGCGTCTTCTAAACGGTTCCGGAGTTTCAACAGGTAGTCAGCTACAGATTCTCCAATCCCTTGAGGAAGTACGACTTCATCTTCCCAACTTGATTTGAGGATGGCTAGAGGTCCTACAGGTGGTCGCCCATGAACTAGTAGGAATGGGGCAACACCCGTTGTAGCGTTAGGCACTTCTCTGTATGCCCATAACAAGAATGGCAATTGTTTATCCCAGCCTCGACCTTGTGAATTAATTGCATGATGTAGCATGGATTTCATAGTTCCTATCCATCTTTCAACTAAACCATTCGATTGTGGATAACCTGGAGTGGAAAATTTAGGAACACATCCTAATCGTTTTAAAAATTCTTTTGTCAGCTGTGCGGCAAAATTTCTTCCGTTATCCATTGCAATTACTCGAGGAATTCCAGTTCGTACAAATATTTCTATAAATGCATCACAGGCTGCCTTTGCTGTTAAAGACTTCAGAGGTATTGCTTCCGGCCAACGACTATGCTGGTCCATAACGCACAGTACATACTGATGGCCACGTGATGACTTTGGCTCTATTGGGCCTAAAATATCGGCATTAACCACTTGAAATGGGAGTTCTGGCCTTCCAACAGCTTCGATAGGTGTTCTATCGTTTACTTTTCCTTTCCTGCGCATTTGACAATCATGACACGAAGCACATAATTGTTTAACTTCTTTTGGCATTCCTTCCCACCAGAAAGACATTGCAATTCTGTCTCTGGTCTTCTTAGCTGCCAGATGTCCACCAGTAGGAGTTTCATGAGCTAATTTCAAAATGTCCTTTCTTCTGCTTGCCGGTACGACCAATTGAATATATTTCTGTCCGCCTACTTTACCCATATGATATAATAAACCTCTTTCAATCCAGTAACCATTTTTATATTGTCTAGCTTCTTCGAAGCACCTTTTCAATGTAGGACAGGCTAACTGCTCATCCCTAAACACTTGTGCTTGTGGAACAGGGATATTTTCATTTCTTTCATCCTTACTATCGGTTTCGGTCAATGTCTGTTTAACTACTGAGTTATTAAAGACTTTGGTTTCTGGATGATGCGACTCGCTGTTGTTCAGCTTTGCCTTTCGAATAGTCTCGTGACTTTCTCCCTCCATACAGAACATACACTTCTCATTATCTTCTGTGAGTGGGGTACTAATTGCCTCATCCCCAAGATAATTGTCGTTTGAATTATTCTCAGGTACACTGAACAAGGATTGTTCACCGACCTCATTTATTGTGATTACTTCAACCTCTTCTTCTGAAGAATAGTTTCCGGGAGACCTTCCCTCCACTTTGAACAAGGACGGTTCATTGTTTTCTTCCACTGGGGTGATATTAACCTCAACCCCTGAATTTCCAGGATTTCTTCCTTTCACATGGAACAAGGATTGTTCATCGACTTCTTTCTTCGGGATATTCACTTTATCCCCTAAAGAAATGTTTTCGGGAGACCTTCCCTCCACACTGAACAAGAATTGTTCATCGACTTCTTTCTTCGGGATATTCATTTTATCCCCTAAAGAAATGTTTTCGGGAGACCTTCCCTCCACACTGAACAAGGATTGTTCATTAGCTTCTTTTACTGAAGTGATTCCTGTATCATCTCCCAAATAAGAACGCTTTTGTTCCTTCAACCATTCATATACCCTGGGAGTGATTAAAGCTTCCTCATGCAGCCCTTCTACTACTGCAGCATGCACTTGAACATATGGAATGATTTCTTCATCTGTATGAAGACTTAGCGGAACTGACACAAGTTGTGCTTCCACTGGATTACCTATAGCAGGTCTCAAAAGAATTTTCCCACTTGACTGTAAGTGTTCCTCAGGTACAACTGATTTTCGTAGTACGGTGATTTCTGCACCACTGTCCACGATGCCTTGAAATTTTTGACCTCCGATTCCTAAATCCACTTTCAGAAGCTCGCCATCTTTCTCGTTGACTGGAAATTCCCACTCGAAACAAGCGCTATTTAGATTAACACTGACCTTATTAAGGCCCTTACTTTCTTGACTCTTTTTGTTTGTTTTCACGTAAGATGTACTTGCTGAATTCAATTTGGGGCAGGATTTTTTCATATGGCCTTCCTTTCCACACAAATAGCAGGAGAATTTCGGACGAATGTCTCTTTGTTCTTGCTGTGGCTTAGTAAAAACCCTTTTCTCATCTCTATTGTTATTTCCGAAATTCGCCCCTTTGGATAGAGGATTCCAATTTTCTTTATGAGAAATTTCTCTCGGTTTTTTATTGAAAGTCATTTTGACATTTTCATAATCATCTAATTTACTGGAAATAATATCAGATGACTTAAACAATGACCATTCATCGATGAAATGTTCTTTAATTTCTGGAGGTACTTTCCTTTTAATTTGATCTGTAATAATCAAATCATATAATTCTTCAAATGTGTTAACTTCTAATCCCCGAATCCATTCAGTAAAATAGTTTTTCAATTCGTAAGCAAAATCTCTCCATGTGATATCAGCTTTTTTAGTATGCTTATTGAAAAGTTGTCGAAATCTTTCAGGAGTAAGTTTATATCTCTTTAACAATAACTCTTTTACTTTTCCGTAATCATTCGTGATTTCTTCGTCTTCCCGAGCTATAACTTCCGCGATTTCGTATGGCAGTAGCCCAATGAGATGAGAAACCCAATCATCTCTTTTAATTTCGGCACGCTTTGCCTGCCGCTCAAAAAGAACTAAATACAGGCTAATTTCGCATGTTTTAGGATCAAATTTTTGTAAGATGTTATGTAATTTTACGCGCGTTTTCTCAGAAGTTTCATTTATAATTCCTTTCTTCTCAAGTTCTATTCTTGCATTTTCCAACCGCATTTTTTCCAATTCTATTTCTACTCTTCTTAGGCGTTCCTCCATCTCTTCTTTTCTCTTACGTTCCTCTATTTCTTCTCTTCTTAGGCGTTCCTCTATCTCTTCTTTTCTCTTACGTTCCTCTATTTCTTCTCTTCTTAGGCGTTCCTCCATCTCTTCTTTTCTCTTACGTTCCTCTATTTCTTCCCTTCTTATGCGTTCCTCCATCTCTTCTTTCCTCTTCCGTGCTTCAAGTACGTTCGCTAATGTTTCTTTAACAAATTCTTCATCGTAATTCTTTGAAGCCAAAATAGCATCTCTTAACTCATATAACTTTAAATATTGAGCTCCTTCCACTCCAAGCTCAGTAGCAACTTCTTGCAAATCTTTTTTATTCCCTTTACCCAAAAATGCCATCTTCGGATGGATGAAATCAAATCAAGTTCAAATTTTCCTTAAGAACGCCAGATTTGACATCTTATTTTTTATCTTAAACAACATTTTCCCCCAAATTAAATAAAATAATCATTAAGTCGGAATGCATACATAAAAGGAGAAAAAAAAATAATATGTATCGAAATAACAAATAAAAAAAAATGTTTAAACAATCAACTCTTTCATTAAATAAATCAGAATATACTTTATTACATAACCAGCTTTCAATAAATTAGAAATAATGTTGCCATAGCAACCTTTAATCAAACTTACTTTTAAACAGAAAAAAAAAACAATTTCCGATTCATTCCTCAAAGTAAAAAAATAAACAAAACCGGACATTCACAAGAATAATTCACTAGTTTTTTTTTATTTTTTTACTGAGATATTTCATTAATATTCCAATAATAATAAAGATAAATAAATATAAATAATTATCAAGGTCTAACAAATACACAATCATTCAATAAAACAGAACAAATAAATCAAAACAGAACTCTCTCTCTTTTTTTTTTTTTTTTTTTTTTTTTTTTTTTTTTCTGCTTTAATGAAATCTTATTTATTCTAAATCACGTGATGAATAAAAAGAACACACAGAAATTAATCACAATTATCTTGAATAGCATAAAAACATATTCTTTTCATCATTCTTTTTACTATTTTCCGGCTTTTTAAATACAAATAAACAAATATATTTCTATTTTTCATTTTTCAAACACTAGAATTATTATTATTTCAACATTACGAAATATTCAATTTTCATTTACATACTCTTTACCTTGTTGGAATACAAAATCGGAACAAAATATCTAAATGCTTAATCCTAATTATTTAATTTAAAACTTATACAAAATATGACTCTTGATGGAACATAAAAAAAAAACATACCCCTTTTTTTTTCATCACTATCATGACATAATCCATACGAGTACTAGCTATATCACATATGCTTGTCGACTTCGCCAATTGTGGTGCCTGCTTTTTCGCACCTGGTTCTTTTCTTTCGGTAAATTCATTTCGAGACACATCAAGACACTGATCACACTTGGTTTACTTTTAAACGTATATTTACTTACGGCACAAACATAAAATACATAACGAATACAGAAATTAACATCAAGTAAAGTATTTTCTAAAAAACATGTAGAATGGAACGTTAGTCCATCTTGATTCACATACGCACACACTGTTGCCACACTTTCGTACCAAACTTTTTAGTTCTTGTTTTTTAATACTCTCGAAATCAGAGGTGCGGCGTTCACAGTGTTGTTAGTAAAGTGCTGAAAAAGAGTCATCGCGTTTTACTGTGTTATTGATAGAAAGTATTTGGAGATTGTGAATCTCGCGTTTTCAGAAGAGGACATTGTGAGTTTATCTATGTATTTGAGAGTGGCGTTTCTGCTTCTTAGCAAGTAATTTAAAAGTGGTGAGAAATCACTTTTATATTTTCATTGATACTTATTTATTTAATTATTAAATTGAATTATCTGCGGAAAATCACCCTCTCTTGTATTTTAAGCTAAAATAAATGTTATTTTTATTTCAATTCTGAGTCTCGTAAACTTATTTAATAAGTTAAATTCACTTAAAGATATGGGATCTGCTGAAACTGATTCCGGGGCGCAGACCTTACAAATTTCCCCACGATTTTTTTTAATTTCATTTCTTTCTTTTTTTTTTTTTTTTTTATGTGAGAGAGAAAAGGGTAAAAATATTAATTAGTTTACATATGCAAAGAAACATCAAATATAAATAAATAAATTAGTTGATTAATTAAATAACTGATTTTTTTCTTAAAATGTAATGTTGCATTTTTTAGTAACGTTTACCATGTTCCCTAGTTAAAATTTCTTTTCCGGGTTTTATCTCATTCCAATATTTTTCCAACTTTCAAACTTGTTGCCAAAAGGGAAAAGCTTCCTCACATATTCAAGGTGAAACACAATAAATGATGATAACGCGAAACATATGTTTGGAAGTAATAAACCTGATGCACTAAAAGCTCACAAACACACAAAAAATAGTCTTAAAACTCTTTCGGTTTCCTTTATGACTGAAAAGTAAAAATAACGCAATGATTTTGCATTCTATGCAATTTACTGAAAGAGTCTTATTGCGCATGTGCAAACAACTTCTATCGATATATCTAAATCCAATATTAATTTCTAAATGGTTCACGCATATCTTTATAAATTAGGTACAGGCGTCAACCCTCGTCATCTGTTTTTTAATTCTGTCTAGCCGTCTTTACGTGATATAGTAAAACAGAGTTTTAGAGAACACGTTCTTCAGATCCACAGAAAATATTCTGAAGACATTTTTAGAATGGATGCCTGAAATGTAAAGATACTCCAATATATATATTTTTTCTATAATAGACGTTTTACTGAAAAAAGCATCTTTGCGCATGTTCAAGCATTTGTTGCCCACATTTTTAAATATAACGAAAAATTAAGTTTCGATAGATATAATTTTAAGTTGAGTGCAGGTTTAACCTTTTGCACTAGAACGTCGCCTCTCAGGCGGCATCCGATTCATTACTTCAATTCGAACGGCGCTCGAGAGGCGCCATGACCAGTTAAGTTACTATGTAACTTATATCCACCAATAATGTTCTACAACTAAATGTGCTATAACAGGTGCATACTTCGTAAAGAAAGAGACTCCACCCACACTTTTTATTAAGTGACTTTGGGCGTTGCTAGCCGTGGTCATTGGTAAATTGCCATGGATGCTTCGCAAAATATCACACGATGGGAAATTATAAATCAAAATATTCATATATAATGCTTGTAATATGTAAATATACATCAAATATAGAAATAAAATGCTTATATTTAAAATCCTTATGTTTCATATTTTGCATTTTTTATTAAAACTATTGTCGTGTAGCTCATTACGCTTACTAAAAGAATATTCAAATGCAAAAGGTTAATTTTCCATCTCACTTCAGGCCCGCACATTTCGAAAAAAAAAAGTGTCGACATAAAAGTGGTCACTGACAAAAAATAAAGCGCTGCCTTCGTTAAAGGTGCATTATTCTAGCTCTTTATTACGCGGCCAGCATAACATAAGGACTGCCAGATCTTATATTAAGCTAGGATAGATTTAGCTAGACTAGCTAAAAATCGGAAACTACGAACCCTGCTGTACTTCTATATTTTTGAATAGATCTCTTACACATTTCTAATTCAGTTCTCAAGCCATGCCTTTTTAAGAAGCATTACCTAGTACGAAAAAGTATTCCATGAGTACCGGAAAAATTATGAACATTTATATGCGGATCACCAAATATCTGGAAAATAGATTCGAGTTGCTGGTATACCCATGCGAAAAAGTCTTCGAGTGCAAACGGTTAAACCTGTACGAAGGGTGACTGAATTCTGTGAAGCCATTAATATGAGATAACAGCTGGAAAAAAAATCTATTACCCTCACTTCTCTCTAACACACACAGAAAATATTCTAAAGTCATATTCGGCCTCCTTTACGTCTGTAACAAGAAGATATCGAAAAGTAAAATTCCATGCAAGACGTTGTTCTGACAAAAGCCTTATTGTGCATGCGCAAGAATTCTAGCCCATATTTCTAGATCTAATTAAAAATTTAAAAGGTTCTATAAATATAAACTTAAGTTGGGTACAAGCATAAATCTCTGCCACCTTTCCTGAATTCCGTCTAGTTATTTTAAGCGATACCAGGTAAAAAAAAAAAAAAAAAAAAAAAAAATACATAGCCCTCTCCCTTTTATATAAAGAAATATCCTAAAGTCATTTTGGCTTCCTTGATGACTGAAATGTGATGATGTCACTTTTTTTTCCATTCAAGATGTTTTACGGACAAAAGCTTTATTGCATCATGTGCATGTGTGTTTTGCAATCATCTCCAAATCTATTAAGAATTTTGAACTTTTTGAAATATATAATTTTAAGTTAAATACAGAACGAAATACTCGTTAAACGCATTGAATTCCATCCAGCTGCTCTCCCGGACAAAATACCTGGACAAAATAGACATACCTGGACAAAAATAGAGTTCAAGACATACTGACTCAACACCTTTCCCCCGACACACATACACAGAGAAAATTTTCTGAAAATATTTTTGGCTTCGAAAATGTGGGAAACGTGAAGTTATCGGAGATTATTTCGATTCTGTGCAATTTACAGACTAAAGTTCTATTAACTATATATATATATATATTGAGAGAGAGAAAAAGAAAGAGAAATAAATATAGGAATACACTAATATTAAAATATAGGAAGATAAAGAAGCACCTTTCATTGTTGTCTTACTGTATTCGTAAAAAGCCAAATATCGATGATATTCTTCGAAACCAGTGAAGGAAACACTCTGATTCTTGTGTAAAATGGAGTGGAACAACAGTGTGTTTCTAGGAAGATAAAACCAGAACCGTAGCTAGTTATAAAACAATATAGAATTTTCACAACTGAGAATATTTTTCTTTTTTATAAGTTTCTTCGGGAAATTTTCGTTTGTTACACTGTAGCAAAAGAAAAACTTGTCGTGTTGCAGTATATATTTTTAGAAAATGTAATTTTTAGCGTTTTATAGTTTTGTGCACAATATATATATATGTATATATATACATTAATATTCTTTATTCTTATATTTTCTTAATAAAGGAATTCATTGATGTAGATATTTCAATAAAAATTTACTGTATTGTAGAATTTCTTTTAGTAGTAATATAGTATATCTTAGAGTACGATATATTTTTGTTTTTATTTTTTACTTATTTTTAGTTATAAATAGTTATATTTGAATACTGTGTTTTTAAATATGTTTTCAAAACTATATGCAATGGGTCAGGTATTATACCTTTCAAAATATTTATACTGTAAAGCCGAATCGATTGTTTGATCTGTCTGATTGGATTGTTTCACCTTTAGAGATGTATAAGCTAATAAAGCTGTTTTTTTTTTGTTTTTTTTTTGTTTTTTTTTTTTTCTTATTTATGTATTTATTTATTTATTTTTCCTTAGAAAATCATATAAATGGTATATTGCCATGTATATATATATATATGTATCATGTAACCGTTATCTACTAAGAAAAAATACTAGAAAATAGTTATTATTACTATTCTTTTATTATTATTAAGTATATTTAATGTATTTTATGGTATAAAAATTTATATAACAGGGAAAAAAAGTCGCTATGTTCATAATAGAAAAGCCTATAACGTTCTTTTTCTTTCTTTCTTTTTTATTTTGTTCAACATTTTGGAACAAACTTGAACGGTGTTTATACCGGTGTTTATAACTTGAACGGGTTTGTCTGCCTGTCCGCGCTCCTGTAAACGTTTATGTAATTCCATGAAACTAATACAGAGGGTGGTCGCACATTTTTTAGACGATTTTGATGGAATATACCGAAAAACTTACACTCATATTTCGTGTTTTAAATGTTCAGTTTGATAGCCCATGTTCCTAACTACCATTCTACATCGTAATTTCCATGATAATATTGCTTTTTGTAATATCGGAAGAGTTATTTTGTTCCATTCTTCTTCAACGGCTTTCCAAAGTCCACAAAGCGTTGT
Organism: Salticus scenicus; assembly: GCA_963930645.1. NCBI lineage: Eukaryota > Metazoa > Arthropoda > Arachnida > Araneae > Salticidae > Salticus > Salticus scenicus. The sequence continues at coordinate 122,181,892 of OZ005659.1, read as the reverse complement.
AGGCTGGCGTTTGGATAAGGCAGGTTTTAAGAGTCCAAAAGCATAAAAATACATTAGTGATACATCAGGAGATTTAACAGGAATATCAGTGAAGAGTATGGTTTTAATTCCCGTTTCTTGTTCCATTTTTTTCTAGAAAAGCAATTGTGGATTGTGATGTGTGGCTGCTTGCTTTGTCTTGATACAGTTCAACGGACTGATGACATTAATGATAAAGATATGTAATTTCATATTTAAAAATTGGAGTTAAAATATGTTCTTGATAGTATTTAGAGTTGAATTTGACATTTTTGTCAAAATTTTTTACCTTTATCTTGCCTTTATATGAAAAACCACCACCAATCATAAATCCTTTAGAAAAACTTTCTTTTGATTCTTTAAACCATGCAGCACATTTTTTTCTCCTCTTTCATGATAATAAATTGATCTTTTTTTTTTCCTTGCAATCATTTAAATAGACCCAAGCTTCATCTATTGCTACGACATTTTTCTATTTTTTTCTTGATAAATGTTTTTCATAAAGAGTTCTGTAGCGTGTTCTATTCGGAAAGAGTGGAAATGTATCCTTCCATTCATTGCCTTTTTAAAAGCGCCATTTTGCGTGCAAACAAAAATTTTAAGTATCAGACTATAAATAATACTTCCAAAAATACAACTGTTGTGAAATGCAACTGTTGTCTTTTCTTACGGTGAAATAAAATCGTCTAAAAAATGTGCGAACAGCCTCTGTATATGTTATGATTATATATTAAAGAAAAAGTTCATTTTAACTTAAAAACTACTTCACACACACCATAAAAATTAATCTAAGCACTAACAGTTCCGAAGGACGTGGCTTTTCTTCTTCAGGCCCAAAGATTACGTGCTAAGGAAAAAGCAAGAGTGAAAATCAGTCTTAAAATTCACTGGGGCATTTACCTTTTTAATATATGCTGTTGATGGTTTATACAGTCACCAAAAAAATAAATAAATAAATAAATAAATAAACGCCCCCCCCACCTAATTTTGCTGTAAATTATCGCAGAAACATGCGGTTGGAACCTATCGATCTGTAATAACGTCTAGATTTTAATTGTATAGTTAGATTTTGCTTAAAGGGTCATTTACATATTAAAAAAGCATAAACTTCATTTTTTTCAATGAGAATCCCTATTCAGATTTCTGAGAGCAAGACAATTCGGAAAATATACCTATTTATATACTTTAAATCAATTAAAATTGAGTTACACGTGAAAATGTGTTGGGTTCCGTCTATACATTTAGAAAAAATAAATCTTGATCTACTACAAATACACATTATTTATTAATTTTCACACCGGAAAAAAAGTACAGAAATGTTAATTATAAAACTAAAAAACGATGTCAATTCGAAGAACTCTTTGTGTTAGCTTAGTAATTAAAAGTTTTTTATTGGTTTATATTTCGTAAACATCGAATGTTTAAATACATCACTTCATACGAAAAAAAATAAAATAAATAAATAAATAGCTTGAGTAATATGAAACCTAGAATTATGAATTACAAAATCTAGATACCAAGATAAAAGAATAATACTAATAATTATAAATAATATTAACACCGGTTAAAAAAAAAAAAAAAAGTTTAATATTTAAAAAAAAGAATTATATACTTCCGTTGTTCTTTTATTTTATACACTAAGAACCGCATGAAAGGGTTACTATAAAGTTTTACATTTAATTTTAGGCGTACAAACCAACAATATATAATATACAAAAATATAGATAGCAAGATTTAAGCTAAAAACTGAGAAGGATATTTAACACTTTCGCGACCGCTGAGAAAGATCCACGTCATTGGAAATCTGAAACTCCTCCAGTGGCGTTTCTTTCACAATTTGTGTGTTGCTATATTTCTTAAGAATATTCCTTATATTCATATTACATAAACAAAATAGTATGAATTTAAATGCTTTCAGTAGAAAGAGTATAATAATTATATATATTCATTTGTAAAATGAATATGGATATAGAAAATCTCGTTCTGACATAATGTAGTTTGAATGAATAACGCCCAAAGGCGGAACATACTATGTAAAAGACAAAAACATGCGGTCGCGAAAAAGTTTAATATCCAATAAAAAGGAGATACTGTTCAAAATCATTTCTATTTTAAATAATAAGTCACGTCTTTATTTGACACAAAATTTAAACTTAGATGTAACGTATAAACTTAGCATTAAAAGTAACAACGCATATTACTTTACTTTAAATTTTTTTTTCCATAATAAATCTGACGCCAGTTTTACGACGTGATTAGAATAATCGAAAGTAAATAATATTGCGCTTTGTTTCAATAATATATTTTAAAAACTTTTATATTAAAAAAAAAGAAAAAAAACTATTTTCTACTATATTATTTAGTATTTTAAAAACATTTAATAAAAATTTAATATTTTATTACAAATGCGAAAATGTCACAACAAGATTAAAACAGAAAATTTGTTTTAAAAAATCTGGTAAGAATAATAAATATTAATTATATTAATTAAAAAAAGGAAAAAAAAAGTATTTTTCACTGCGTATCCTCGTTTTACCCGTTTTCTAAATCATGACATTTAACTTGAGGTGCAGGAATCCTAGAATATCCAAGTAAAAAAAAAAATCGACAACAGGGATAAAACAGAATTTTAGCAGTGAGAAACTAGGAAAAGTTATGTAATATTTAAGAACAAAGACTTAACATTTCAGAATCGAGTAAACTCCTTTTTGCAACGGAAGCGATGCCTTTACACAATTTTTCTAAAACTTTACATCATAAAACAAAATTGTTTTACATACTTCGAATTAAATCATTTAAATTTTGTCTTCAGCATTCGATGTAGTAAATGCCATTGACATTTATGCATACCAGCGTCACATATAGAGTCATATATGAGTATGCAAACTAGTTTTTTTTAATACTGTTTCTGCAATATGGAGTCGAGGCTTCATTTCTTTTGGAATTCTTTCCCAATCTCTTGCCTCAATTGCGAGAACTTAAAAAAAGAAAAAGGCCAATTTGTATAATAAACATCGAAATGTTCCTTAGACAACAATTATAATAACATAAATGTAAATTAAAATAGGTTTTTTTTGTCAAAACGTATAGAGATATTGACTCACAGAGGATACAAATTATAACAAGTGACGCCCCCCCCCCTAACAGCAGTAAAAAATGAAATTTCACTGTAACCTCAAAAATAATGTTAGGAACGAGCTGTAAATTTCGAAACCCATGTTTTTGATGATGTCCGTTGTATTCGTGCAAAAACTAACATAGGTTATAATTCATATTTTTTTCAAATATGAATTTATTAATAAATTTATATCCAAAAAATGTTTTTTTTAAATCAAACATATGCTTGGAATATGTTTAGGTCACTTCATTCTAACGCATAGAAAAAAAAAAAAAACAGAATTTGAATATACTAATTTTTGGGGAAGTTATGAAAGAATGTTTGTCACATTCATTTAACATTAGCATCCCCATACTTTGACAGCTTATAACACCATGAAAAATTAAGCGAAATATATAAACTATACATTTTCCGCGATGATTTGATTCAAAGATTTCAAATAAATTATAAAAAAATGGGGGTTACCATTGAAAAAAATGAAGTTGACGCTAGTTTTAATATGTAGACGACCCCTAAGCAAAATGTATCTATGCCATTATAAACTGGACGTTATCACAAATCAATTGGTACCAACCACATGTTTCTACGACAATTTATGGCGAAATTAGGTGGGGGGGGGCGTTTTTTTTTTTTTTTTTTTTTTTTTTTTTGGTGACTGTACAAAATTCCTACTGTAATGAAAAAAAATAAAAAGAAATAAAAGAAAAGAAATTAATATATATATACTAGCAGGCAACGCCCGCTTCGCTGGTCCCTATTTTTAAATGAATCACTATAATTACTGAATTCTCAAAATTGCATTAATTTTTATCACGTGGAAAAAAAGAGAAACAAAATCTGATAAGGAAAAATGTCGCACCCGGTTCTCACTGCCTTCGGAAAAAATTCCCAAAATGCTCTAACACTTATTTCTATTATTTCCCCCCTTCGCACCCCCCTCCCGTCTATCCTGATAATTTTACAAATTCGAAAATTTCCACAATCGATTTGTATGTATCAAAAACCTGTATGCTTGCCCCACCACTCCCACTTTCCAGCCCCTACCAATAATTTTAAAAATTCGAAAATATCCGCAATCGATTTTTAGGTATTGGAAACCTCTATGTACCAATTTTGAATGATCTAACTCTATTTTATTTTTTAGCCCCTCTGCCCCCCCCTTCCCGGCCCTCCTAATAACTTTACAGTTTCGAAAATATCCCATTCGACTTGCAGGCCTCTAAAACTTATCTGTACCAATTTTGAACGGCCTAACTGTACTTCTATTTGTTTTTGCCCATAGCCCCCCCCCTTCCCGCCCCACCTAATAATTTTACAAATTCGAAAATATCCGCAATCGATTTGTAAGTATCGAAAACATTATACCAATTTTGAACGATCTAACTCTATTTTTATTTTTTGACCACCCTTTCCCCTCCCCCTTTCTCGGCCCTCCTAATAACTTTACACTTTCGAAAATATCCCCATCCGACTTGCAGGCCTCTGAAACCTATCTGTACCAATTTTGAACGGCCTAACTGTATTTCTATTTGTTTTTGCCCATAGCTCCCCTTACTGCCCCACCCCCTTTCCGCCCCTCCTAATAATTTTACAAATTCGAAAATATCCGCAATCGATTTGTAGGTATCGAAAGCCTCTATATACCAATTTTGAACGATCTAACATTATTTTTATTTTTTGACCCCCCTCTCCCCTCCCCCCTTCCTGCCCCTCCTAATAACTTTACACATTCGAAAATATCCTCATTCGACTTGCAGGCCTCTAAAACCTATCTGTATCAATTCTGAACGCCCTAACTGTATTTCTATTTGTTTTTGCCCCTTAGCCCCCTCCCCTCCCCCTGCTGCCCCACCTGGGGGCTGAATTTCTAAAATTCCAGAAATTGTTTTTTAGATATTTGCATTAGCTATATTTTAGGGCAAAAATTTCACGTATATCTATTTTTTTTTTTGTTTGAGATATATAGGATTATGCGAAATCACGTTTTACGCATGTGAAATCACTTTTTGCCCCCCCCCCCCGCCCCCCTTGGGGACCGAATTCGGAAAATTCCAGAAATCGGTTTTTAGACATTTGTATTAGCTATATTTTAAAGCAAAAATTTTACGGATATCTGTTTTTTTGTTTGAGATATGAAGGATTTTGTGAAATCACGTTTCCCCCCCCTCCCCCCTTGGGGAGCGAATTTTGTAAAATCGCTTCTTAGTAGATGCCTACGTCATAGAAAAAAAATGTCACGAAATTTCGTGCTTCTAGGTCCAGGGGTTTTATCTGAGCGATGCTGAATCACCCCCCCCCCCCCCTCACTCAGGAAGTACTCTTTTATATATGTAGATATATTGAGTGATTTATTGGATACACGCATAGAGGCATATGCGTGCGCAAACTGACAAACCAATTCTAAACATTACGAAACCGAGATTAGAACATCTCAAAACAAGTAAATCCATCGGAAACCGAAAGTCATTTTTTTTTTTTTTTTTTTTATCCAATACTTTCTCTTTTTTAAATACAAGAAAAATAAAAATATGCTAAAATATATACTTCTTTGTTTTCATGGATGATTTATTTTTAAATAACCAAGCAAATATTTTATCGCAAACCTGATATAATAATATCATTTCATTGCTCCCCAAACCAAAAGTTCCTAATTTACGGGAAAAACAGACGATTATTTTCTCTTACAAAATATTTTATCGTTCGAAAAATGAGTAAGTTGGGGAAAGTAAAGTGTTCTTTTGTTGATAACATACTATTCCTAGGCCTGTGTGTTCAAGATAAAATTCACTGTTGGGGTGAAACGTGGTGTATTGCATGTTTATAAAATAATAAATGAATAAGTAAACGCATCAAACGTTCTCTAATAAATAAAAACCAAACAATATATGTGAAAGCATTGTTATTCTATATTTTTTCTGCTATGTTTATATATATATTTCTAATTTCGGTTTTCTTTTTAATAGACTATTCGAAATATATTATTTACAATGTTTATTATTTAAGAGGAAATAACAGAATATACTTTTACATTCAGGTCTATAAGAAAAAAAAAAAAAAACGTAAAAAAAATATATTGATGTACGAGAGAAGTTTTATGTCTGCACACAGGTATAAATCTTATGTATTATTATTATTATTATTTTTTTTTTTTTAAGAATATATGTTTAATAAATATCGTCTATGTTTAAAGTTTAGTAAAATCTCAATAACGGACGACGACGTTAATCTATGTACTTAAACAGCTATAAAAAAAATTTCGACAAAACTTTAAACAAAAAAAAAAAAAAAAAAACATAGCAAATCAAAAATTATTTGATTCAATGCAATGTATAAAGAAAAAAAAATAGGTCCATATTTCAAATGAAAATGATTTATTTTCCATAAATAGTAAAAGTTACATTGTAAAACATTTTTATGTGAAACCGTTTTACATTTTAATGCATTTAACTTGTCAAAATTTTTTTGCATTTTCTGACAATGACATTTTCATTTATTTATTTATTTTTCATGCATTTGATAAAGCGTGTTTTTTATTTATTTATTTTTTTTTTTCATTTTTCTGTCGTCATATTTAAAACTTCTCACTATTTTTACATTTTCTAACTGCTATTACACAGCACAATGCTAATGATTGGGTTTACCATACCTGACCTAACTAATCCACCAAGAAATTTCGATTTTACTATTTTTTCAGAAACTTTTTTAAACATTTCAGTTATTTATTTATTTATTTATTTGCAATTTTAAAATAAAGTTTATTTGTTTTTGTGATTTATTTTGTAATTTTATTTCCTATTTTTTAACAATGCAATTGTATTGGTTTCCTTATAAGATACATCTTCAATTTTAATAGGGCAAAATACGGGTTTAAAATATCATACTATAATTAGAATAAAAATCAAAATCAAATCAAATCAACTGTCACTTATAAGGAAGTTACGAAAATGAATTAAGTTTATAAATTAAATAGCCTAAAGGTAAGATTGAAGAGTTTTAAATTGAAGAGTCTAAAGGCGTCTGTCCCGTATGCATCGTTAAATTGTTCATTGAATTTTCAAACTCATATCAGATTTTTTTTTTTTTTTTTTTTTTTTTTTTGTTTGTTTGTTTCAAAACCATTTTTGTTGTAAATTGCCTGAATATTTTTTAAAGAATCTGGGTACTGTTACTACTCTGGTAAATTTTTGCTTTCGTCAAAAGCAATCTCATCTTCTTATTTAATAAATATTTTATTTCCATTCGTAAGCATGGATAATCTAAGGAATTGCCTATATCAATATTCAAAACTAAATATTTATTAAGAATTTTACTATACATAAAATTATTTCTTATATTTTACTAATTAAAAATGAGAATTTTGTAAAGCGATACCTTGAAATTTACGGACAGGTAATATTTTTCATGCAGGAATATATAAATATACAAAATGAAAAATGTAAAATACAACAATTTGAAACAATGCCCATGATTTAGGAAACCTTAAACAGTAATGTTTTTACTAGTTTATTTACATTAAATAATCAGAATATGAGAAATATATGTGAAATAATCAGAATAATAATAAGAAATAATTAGTACTGAAAAAAACAGTTTATTAATTGGAGATAGTTATGTACCAATCAGGAATTGCCTTTCTGTATTACAAAATTTCTGAATTTTAATTAATAAACGTAAAATCAAGATGCAATTTAATCTTTAAATTTTCACACAATTTATATATATATATATATATTCTTAACAGATTGAGCACATTTAAGAAACATCGATAAAAACACACACACACACACACACACACACAAAAAAAAAAAAAAAAAAAAAAAAAAAAAAAAAAAAAAAAACCCTCAAATTATTTAATGTAAAAAAATTGTCTCTGATAATATATTTATGTATTAAAAAAATAACTTTTTTTCTGTAATTACTATCGAGATAAAGTATTCATATTATGAACTAAAAAACGATATATTTCTAATATGAATTAGGTCAATTTGTTTAATTATTTACTCAATTGTAAATAATTGAGTTGTATCCTAAACTAAGTTCTTATATAATAGCATGAAATATGCAACAAATTGTGTACTATGCAAAGAAATTACAAAAACTTTTGTAAATATTTTAAGAATTTAGGTAACAAAACTATTTACACACACACAGGTTATTTTTGTCTTCTAGCTTACATTAGTGTCTCTTTTTGCTTGTTTATTCACATGTAAACTGATACGTCGCGATTAAGAGTGTTTTTTCGAAATTATTTAGTTATAAATATTTGTGAATACTACCCTTATTATACATATTAATGAATAAAGTGTAACATAGCATAAAAAATGTAACTATTCTAAACCAATTTTTAATAAGCACAAAGCGTACTATTAATATTAAATATACAAAGCTGTATTTAAATTTTTATTTATAAAATACGTAAGTATTATTATTTTTACATAAAAAAAAAAAAAAATAGGGGGGTAAGTCTAAAGCTATTTTATAAAGTATATTTCTGCATAATAACATTTAAGGCATATTTTTGAAAAAATAAAATAAACTGAATAAAAAAAAGACATTAAAGACTTATCGGAGAACCATAAACAAAGTAATTACGAAATCAAACTATTGTATTCTCTATTGGCATCTTATCAAATCATAAAAAATAGGTCAAAAACCCAAAGGAAAAGACTTGCATACTATAAATATAAGAATCATGTGTAATATTGGAAAATGACCAGAGATATTTTTAGGCTTTCATCAATATTTGTTTCAAAGTAAATTTGTTTTGCATTTTATCGTGAGTCTTTTTTTTTCTTTTGAACCTAACAAAATATTAAATATTGCTCTTTTAATTATGAACTACTTTATATTTTGATAGATTGCATTTTGCAAGAAAATAAAAACTAATTCATTTAAAAGCATTTAAACAATTAATCATGAAGCCCATTTTCCAGAAAGTTCGATTCATTTCCTTATTAAACCTTCACGTTATTTTTTAAAACAATTTCATATATATATATATATATATATATATATATATATATATATATATATATATTAAACAAAATAAGCTATAAGTTACGCATCATATAATCAAGTCTTAATAAACAAAGAAACTTAAACTTATCGGTACGTGTTAAAATTTAACTTTAATTAAAGTTTTTATTTATTTATTATTTGTTTTTAATGCTTTGTTCCTTATGATAATTTATTAAAAAATTTAAAACAAGAATCTTTTAAATAAGAATTAAATATAAAATTAAAACAAACACTTCGGGGTCAGTCTGAATTGCACTTTATATCAATCGTTAAGTGTATACATAGAGGAAGGAAGATGGATAATTCTGTTGGCTAATAAACTAGGTCTTGGCACTAGGTCTTGGCCTTCAGTAGCGTTTGCATTTGCAAATCACCTCATGAAAATATATTTATAAATATTACTTTAAACTCGAAGTGTCATATTTCATTTACACAATATTCGGTTTAATATTATAAATAATTTTACGTGCTCATCATATAGTAAAAGTAAAGGCATATACACTCCTTATCATATTTATAAGGACACTTTATATTTTGAAATAACTAGCGTAAAAATAATTGTGAACAATATTATACTAAGTGCACTTAATATATCTAGTACTAAAAACCAAAACTGCTAGAATTTTTTTAATATGAAACAAAATTAATAAAAAAATATGCAAAATATTTTTAATCCACATTTTTGATTTTCATAATTATAGGGACAATCAAGATTTTTTCGTTTTATTTAACTTACCAGTGGATAAATTACAGTTGACATGCGAATTTGTTAACTACTGGGCTAGATTAATTCATACATAAGCCTTCAATTTTTATTGGACGGACATTACTGATAATTCCTCGAAGAAAAGAACGTTCATGTGGTGAAGTATGATAAATGTGTTTTTTAAATGGAAGGATAATTTCAATCCGCCGAATTTCTAATGAAATTCGAAGATCTAAAATTGCTGAAGGAAATGTGATCAAACGTTGAACTGCTGGTTCGATACGAGAGAGATCTGATGCAAAATCAGAGTTGTTTTACAGAGATCGAAGACTCATAAATGTTCTTACTGTTCTACTGATAACGACTGGCTGCTGAATTTGCTCCTACTTTTTAACGAAAGGTTGGGGTTCACATTTATGCATGTTTAAAATAATTAATAATATGTTAAAAAGAATAAAAATCTGTAATAATCAATGAGCATTTAATGGGGGAAAGAACGTCTGTGTTAAAGCTAAATAAAGACGATATTAAATGGTAAAATGTTGCATTTTCGGATGAAAAACATTTTGTTCTTCATTAATCAAATGGTTTTAACAGTTACTGGCACGATCTGAAGATAGCGGAAGACAAAGCAGATTTTTTAAAGGCAGATATGAATCGGGCCTTTTAAAGTTGGAACTATGGTGCTCTGGGGAGCTGTTTCTGCTGAAGGCAGAATGAATTTAGTATTTTTTTCTAATATTATGAACATAAAAAAGAATATCCGCAAATTTTAAACTTGGAATTCTATTATTTTTGTTAGATTTTTTTTTTTTTTTTTTTTTTTTTTTGGGGGGGGGGGGGGGGGGTAATAATATTTTTTTCATCAAGAGTTACATTTTTGCTCTACTTTTAGAGCAGTATGAAATAGTTTCAAGAAAGAAACTCCTTTATTATTGCTTTCCCCGTGGCCTAAAAGTTGAAAAAACCTTAACTTATCATATTAGAAAAGTGCATGCAAGTGGAAAGCAATTTTAAATAGTTTAAAAGTATTCAGAATATCATCTATGCTGTATGAAATGGTATTGAAACTGAATATTAAAGAAAAGCATATATGTATATACCAGAGAGAATGTCTGACTGTTTCACACTAAAAAGAGACCCCAAAAAATATTAATTTAAAGAATAATTGAAAAAAAAAAATTCTAAGATTCGAGCTGTCCTTATAATTGTGAACACCTGAAAAATCCTTTTTTTGACCGTATTTAAAGTTTTTAAGATAGAAAAACGATAAAACTTTTTAAATATGGTCTATTAATGAAATTCAAATTAATAAAAAGTATATTTATTTGTTTAAATAAAAGTGTTCAATGTTTAGTTAATATAGAAAAACGGGTGTCCTTATAATTATGAGAAGGCGTGTAGACTGAAAATCATGGTTAAGTCCTTAATAGATTTCAAAGATAATTTACAATTAGCGAAAAACAGAATAGAATGAAGGTAATATATATATACATAATAGTGATAATAATAATAATAAGACTAATCTCCAATTACTCTAAATGGATATTATTGGGTGATGAATTTGTGAATAGTATTTCTAATTAGTATAGTTTCTTTTTAGTTTCAATGATTTCGTAATAAAAAAAATTAGCCATTCTTTATAGAGAGTGTCTCTAAACACCACGTACAGTCGACAGCAAAATTAATGAAGTACACATCCGCACTTTATACACACACATATAGATAGAGATATATATATAGTTTTATCGATAATTTTAATCATCAACTTACTTTTATATAAACAGTATAAGACTAAGATTCGACAGATATTTATTTAACAAAATATAATTAGGTGCAAATCACTTAAGTAGAAATTATTGCTAGTACTTCAATAATTTTGCTGCTGACTGTACAAACTTGGTGGAGAGGTAAAAAACATAAATAGTAATCTTGCATTACATAGGAAAGTAGGATCTCAAATGGACAGGTGGCGCTGAAAGCGATAAACAGAGGTTATCATGCACAAGTTTCACAATGTAGTGATTAGGTAGTTGTATTGGGTGTAATGGTAACGTCGCATGGCCTCTAGGAACAACTAATTTATGGATTCTTGATTTTTATTTGTTGGGAGCTATGAAGACAATTATATCCTATACACTAATAGATTCTGAAATAGAACATCGATGCTATTACGATCTGCGAAACGTTCTATATTTTTCGTAGATGTTCGCCAATATAAATTGCACATGAAGGCCGAGAAGCGGAATTTCGGACACCTACTGTTATGTTTCTAACTATTGTACCATTTTTGTGTAATAAAGAGATCTTAAAATTGCTTTATGTATTGCAGTTTTTGATTATATTTATGCCTATATAACACTTGAGATCGTCTTTCGGGATTCTTATTTTAAATGTAATTCTCATTCATGTTAACCCTTCCTACTTGTCTTATATGTTTCTCCGTGGATTTCAGAAACAGAGTATATTTATTTGAGAAAAAAAAAATGTCTGTGGTACGTCTGTGATTATTAAATTGCCTTTAAATGTACATTATTTTATATATGCATATTTTTTTTCTTTAAAAAAATATAAATAATTAAATAAAAATAAATAAATAAAAAATAAAAATATATAAAATCAGGAATACTAAAAGAATGATTAATTTTTATATTTACATGCAACATAAAGTCTCTAAAAAAGTAAAAACTTTACCTAATTTTACATTCAGCCTTTAAAAGCATGCTGACTCAAATGCATGATAAATTATTCAGAGACATTCAAAGCGATTATCAGTCAATTTCTTTTACCTGAAAGTATTCAGATGAAAAAGAAATATGTTTCTTTAGAAGATACTTTTTATAGTGTTAAGCATATTAAAATTTTGTTTCCCGTTTTTCATATGTTAAAGTAACTCTCGTTTAACCCTTTCCGGCGCAAGCGAATTCGGATCCTTTAAATTACACTGCTACCGGAATTCGTGAACTAAATTAAAGTAAAAGAAATTTTGAATTTTAAGGTTAAAAAAACCGGCCTTTTCTGATATGTTAAAAACGTAAGTTTTTTCTAGAAAAATTTCTGGGATGAATTCTTGCAGCTGGGAAGTGAAATTAGGTGGTATAAAATATGTCCCACCGCGCATGAAAGGGTTAAAATATATAATATTTTTTTCAGTCTATATTTAAAAACAAAAAAAAATTGCGTTTTTTTTCCTTACTTTTGATGCAATAATTTTTATATCAACTAACATATTGGTACAATGTGAGAAAAACAAAAGAAGAAGAAAGAAAGAAATTGTAAATTTACGAACATTTTCAAGCGTTGTTCCGTAAGAGTTACAAAAAATTTCTGTTATAAATGCATCATTGAGTTTCTTAATAACACTGCTCTGAATGAAAATTGGCCCCGACACTATTTTTACAAATTCTTCTGTAAAATAACCTCCTGAATCCGAATATGACGCTAATTTTGCCCTATCTCCCACCATCTTTTAGGGACGTCCACTTATTTTTATCACTTTTCGGTAATTTTATGTCTATAAATTTGATTTGTAGGGAAGGATTATTTTAACTGTTAAATATCTTCTTTGGGACTACATAGTTGGGAATTTTTAAAGCTTTTAAAATATTTTACTTTTACTTTTTTACTTTTTTAATATTTATTTTTTATCGTTTTATTTTACTTTATTTTACTTTTTTATTTTTCATTATTCATTCAGATTTCCACTGGATAAAAATCTATACTTTCAAAATAGTATTAAAAGTAACTAATACAAAAGTCTCCCAATAATAAAGTAATATGATATTAACCATTCAAATGTATATACGAAATGTATTTTTAACCCTTTCATTTACTTTTTCGCTGTATTTTTACAAAACAATTAAATTCCAGTAGAATTTCTATGCAAAGTTTTACATGTTAACAAGATAACAACACAACAAGTAGGAAATGATAAATGCAGATTATTTTTTCAATTTCTAGAATATATTTTTTGTTTAACCTAATGCATATAATACTTTGTATACATGATAAGAAAAAAAAAATGCTTAAAAGAACTTAAAAAAAAAAAAAATAATAATAATAAAAAAGCAAATAATAACATGAAAATCCATATACATATTTCGCATATTTCAAATAAAATTATTATGTATCTGGAAGTTTTGAATAATCTTTTCGATCTTATATCACATAAAACTGGAAATACATATATATCGAAATTCGATACATCACCTGATTCCAGACGGGATAAAAATGTTCTCTTTTTTTTTATGCTTTGTATACAAGAGAAAAAACTGGGAATTGAAATTCGATTTATAGTTTCTTTCAATCTACTGAAAAAAATATTTTCCATTCAGATTTTGATAAACACCATTGATATACATCAAAATGTGACACAGCAAAGCCTTATAAATTATGCATGGCTTATCAGGAAACCATACATGCGATGTAAGAGATTAACACTAATAATTCAATTTGTAGCAACGGACATCACTCGTTTCCAATCATACTGTTAATGAAGTTTTATTTTTTTTAACTTATTGATAAGATTAGATTTATCGGTAAAATCAAAATCTTCACTTTTTTCCAATACATTCTAAGCTTATTATCAGCATTAGTACTTAAGTTTATTGATTATTGGTCGCGTTCAACAAGTTATAATACAGACGTTTAGTTACAAGAAAATGAGTTTAAAAGAAAATCGTAAAATAAGTAACATCATTATTATTTATTCATAAAAAAAAAATTATATATATATATATATATATATTAACTGATGATATTTAAAAAAAATATTATCTTTTATTTTACACAAATTAATATTTTGAGTAAATTTAAAAAGCAATATTATATATAAATATATAATATCAGTAAATCTCAATCCTAATGATAGTGTATTATATAGAAAGCATTCATTTATGCATATTAATAAGATATTTCATTTATATTAATATTTGTGGAGTTATTGCATATGGTTTAAAAATATACCTCTTGTAAAACCCACTGCTTTAGAATACATTCAGGCGTCCCCCTACACAAACCAGAAGTGTTATTTACACCATTTTCAATAGGCATCATGAGATATTTTACTTGAATAAAAAATAATGAGTGTCAATGAATTCCATAAATATTTACGGGTGTTAGAGTGTACACACGGGACAGACAGGCGGGCACCGACGGACACATACATAAACTTTTGTCATTAACACTTTTAAACCTTCTTCGAAAGTTAATGAAAAAAGGAAAATTTATAAAAATTAAAATAATAAAATTCAAGCTAATGTTTATCAAGTATTTCTTGCTGAATAGTTATTTATGGTTTAGAATACGTAAGTTCAGTTTAGAATTTTTCTTTTACGTATTAAACAAAAGTGTTCAGTTGCATAAATAAAGAATTAAAATATTTAAAATTGTTCATATATATATATATCAAACTAAACAATTTTTCAAGGTAAAAATATGTATTATTTAGGCTTTAAATAATGCTAAAGAATAGTATAAACTAATTAAAAAAATATATTTGTAAGGAACTAGGTAAATTAATAAAAAAATAACGCAAAAGATAAAACACCTTTATTTGGGTTGCTACAAGGAAGGGAATTAAAATCTTTAAAATATTTTTAAATATTAATAAAAAATGAAAAATATTTTTCAATTAAAATACATTTTAATGAGTCTTTTTTTTTTTTAATTATTTCAAATACAATCATAAAATTAAATTTCAAATAAATAAAAATAACATCAATTTGAAAAAAAAAATCTTTATTTTTTTTAATTAATACTGATATATCCAAAGGTTTAATCTTTTTTTTCAAAAATACATAAATAAATAAATAAAACGTCAATATTAATATTATTTTTAATGTTTTTCAGAAGAGACAAAGAGTATTTATGACATATCAAAACAGTGTGTTATTTATTAATCATCTACTTTAAAAGTGATTTTTATATAATATAAAATCGTAACTCAAAACTTAGACGTTTAAATGTGCTAATATGTATAGTGCTACAATTCAAATAAATTATTCGAAATTTAAGAATAATTTTCATACATTTGAACATTAAATATGATTAACCACTCAAAATTTGACTTACTGTGGATGTATATATACATTACAAATACAAAAGTTAAACAAACACCGTAAAATACAAGAACTCGCAACAGTTGTTTCGGGTCTAAAGAAGACACGACCCTTCGTTAGGCTAATAAAGTAGGCACGAGTGCTGCAATTAAAGGGAGAACATTTTAATGCCAGTTCTGTGATGATTTTTACAATATATATATATATATATATATATATATATATATATATATATATATATATATATATATATAGGCACATATATACAGGGAGATAAAAAAGAGTACCCGGTGGTAAGTGTAGGAGACAATTTCCAAAACTGTTGGGCTGGTACAACTTTATTTGTGAGGTAAAATAAAAATGGAGACGCACATTGTTATTTAATCCTGTGATAATTTAATTTATGAAAAACAAAATTAATTCAAAATTTTTACATTATAATTTCATAGAGTTTTCTAGAGACGTCCTGCAAACATCGATGAATAAACAGATCATAACTGAAGAAATCTCGTCAATAACACCAACAATGCTTCGAAGTGTGTCAAAAAACTTGGTTCGACGTATTCGTGTTTGCATTCAAAATCGTGGCGAACATTTTCAAAATCTTCTGTAAAGAATGATAACGTATTAAATTAGGATTTTCAAAAATTAAATTATCAAAGGACTAATTCTTGTTTTACCTCACAAATAATGTTGAAACAGTCCATCAGTGTTAGAAATTGTCTCCCGCACTTAAACAAGGTTTAAACAATTATATTTCAGTGTTATAATTGTTGCAACATCCGTTATATTTAAGGGTGATAAGAAAAGGCAACGGGTACTCTTATATATATATATATATATATGTATATTTATATAACATTTCTGCTTATGATGGATTAATAATTAAAGAATCAATAATTTCTGATTTTAATATATAGATTAATGAATTGGGTTTTACGATAGAGACTTATTAAAGATAAATATAATTTCCAATCTAACTTAAAAAAAAAAGCATGTAAAATTAATTTGGCGATATGCTGTTATCTAAAGAAAAATAATGCATAAATGTATGTTACAGTACATGGATACTATCAAGAAATGTAAATTTTGCAGAAAAGAAAATTTATGTAATTAGCTGTATTTTTAATATCTAGCTTAAAAAAAAAAAAAAAAAAAAAAAACTTAGATAATACTAGCATAATCCATTTAAAAATGTTTCTTTCGGTACATTTTTTTCATAATAAATTAGAAATTTTTCAATACCAGACACTCTGTAGAAATAAAGTTTTGGAAGAAACATCTTTTTTCATTTCATCTGCAGATGACAAGTTTTATTGAAACAAAAACAGGTTTCTAAAGATTAGTAAATATATTTTTCTAACTATGAAAAGAGTATGTATAGAAATAAATAAACAAATCTTTATTATTATACAATTTAGAAGTACAATAATAAAGATTATAACATTATGCAATGGTATACTATATTGTAATAACATTTATATATATATATATATATATATATATATATATATATATACTAGCTGACCCGACAAACGTTGTTTTGTCATATAAATTATTTCTAGAGAATATTTTGCTAGAAAAAAATAACTAACTTATTGTAAGTGTGTAAGGATGTGGTATATAAGTGGAAGATGTATGGAGCGCTGTGAACGGCGAAAGAATATAAAAATAACAAAACACCAATCATTTATTTTTTTAATTTATTAAAATTGATTCTTTAAAATTATATACATATCGCTACTTATAACAATATTACTAAAAAACAATATCAATCCCTTAATGCAACAGAGTGTACAATAATTTTTGTTATCCCATCTTTCGCCGATACAAACAAACTGGATGGTTTGCCCACTCGAGAGCCACGTATAATTAAACATGATGTGCTCAAATCTAAGCCACAGACAGACATCGTTTGACCCTGAGACTTGTTGATAGTCATCGCAAATGCCAATCTAATTGGAAATTGAGGGCGTTTAAATTGAATTGGCACATATGTGGGTATAATAGGGATTCGCAGTAGTAATATATCTTCACCTCGGAATTTGTCATTTAAAAAGATGGCTTCGATAACATTTTTCATTAATTTTTTTATGACTAATCGCGTGCCGTTGCACAACCGTGGTGGGTTCAAATTTCGAAGCAAAATAACCGGAGATCCAACCTTCAGTTGTAATAATATTATAGTTTTAAAAAATTAAAGAACACGCTTTTATAGAAATGTGAACTAAAAAGCACAAAATATCTGTCTTAGTATAAAAATTCAGGGTAAAAGAAAATCGTGTGAGTGACACACCGTAATATTTACATACACTTAAATCTTTAATTAAAATAACTTAGAATTAACAAAAAACATTTTTAAAAAATCTCTCCTGACGGGGATCGAACTCTGGACCTTTAGGTTCGTAGCGCGGCGCCTTAACTCTACGCCAAATCGCTCACGTAGGGAAAGTATTTTTTTTACAATATAAATTTTTTGTTCGCTCCCAGAGAAGTTACAAACAAACATACATACATACAGGCGAAGCTAATAAAAGCGTGTTAAAATATGCGGTGGCATGCCTGGTAAATCCAATGAGTTTAAAAACTTTGTTGGATAATTTACAGCTTCGGTGGCATCGCAAACTGTATCATTAGATTTGTATGACACCAAGTCTCCTGGTAACAAATGTTGTGTCTTGAGATTCAATTCGTTGACGTCCACATTTTTTGCTGCTAAAATTGCTCTTTCTGCTAGCCACTCATGATTTGTGTATCGTCTGTGTACAACGGGAAATATCTGGTCAATAAGAGCATCTTGAGAATCAATGATTGTACAGAAATCGGTCGGTAATTATATGCATCCAGTTTCATCTGTAGTAACTTTTCCATCGCCGATATCTAACAATTGTTTTGAGAATGTTTCAGCGGATGGATCTTGAAGCTTCTGAACGCACAAATTTACTTTCAGTAGTACTTTTTCAACATTAAGCCACAATGACGATGATTTTAAGCACGCGTTGATCTCATCAGCGTATGTTGAACGCGAATAACGGGAAGTGCTTGTCTGAAATCACCTGAAAAGAGTAACAGAGTGCCGCCAAATAGTTTATCGTTGTTTTTTATATCTTTCAATGTCCTGTTCGACGCCTCAATCGAATGTTTGTGTGCCATAGTGCATTCATCCCAGATAAGAATTTTACACTATTTCAGCACTGTGGCCATGGACGTTTGTTTTTTTTATGTTGCACACTGCGTCTGGGTTATTTTGAATATTTAGTGGCAGTTTAAATAATGAATGAGCTGTTCTGCCTCCATCCAGTAAAGTTGCCGCAATGCCAGATGATGCAACAACCAATGCGATGCTATTAATTGATCGTATTTCGGCGAGAATGTTTTGCCAGTTCCACCTGGTGCACCCCCCCAAAAAAAAAAAAAAAGAATCCACCTTGTCCTGCCAAAACTGCGAGCATGATGCGGTCGTAAATGGTTCTTTGTTCTTCATTCATTAGTGGGACATTGCGAGCAACAATCGCTGCCATTTCTACAGTATTGTATTGTAGTTCACGATTCAATTCAGTGCTTATTAAATCAGATGCATATCGATTTGTTGAATGCATACCGAAATGACTGAGTGGTAAGTTGGCAATGATAATGCAAAGATCTTCAATAGCAATCACTGCTTCATTGTACATAGCGTCACTGAATACTATCGTTAGATCGTTGCACCGTGAACGATGTTGATGCAATATATCATCAGTCATTGAATCTTTGTGATTATCCCATAATGTCTCTGCTCGGGCCGGGAAACATGTAGTCAACACTATAGCGAATAGTAGACGAATTTGTTTTGCTGTACAGTTCAGTCCTACTTCAGCAAGCATACACTCCCACTGGTTGTCGTCTTCCAGCAAGCCGAGTGCAAGGCATGCATCTTTATACGTTGGATACTGTTGTCCATTCACTTTACGTAAATCTTGAAATGACAAAGGGTCGATGACATTAACCAATAACAGTCGAAGATAAAAGCACTCAGTCTGCCTTGGATTGACTGTAAATACTCGTCCCAAGGTGCTTGATTTGAATAAACCGGGACATGCATCAATCGGCGTGCCTTGCTTGCGGGGCATCCATTTTTTTGTTGAAGCCCATGTGAAATAGCGGGGTACTTCTGAATAGAGTAATGTCCGTGCAAAAGCACCAAAAGCATCCGCACGATTACACAATTCAAAAAGTTCGGTGAGTGTAGTTTTTTGTGGATTCATAGCACGATAAATCGCTGTCTCGCTCGTGAAATATACGCGCTGTCCATTTTCAAGATGGACGGCTAAATGAAGAACTGCTGGATCCCGTTCATGAATTTGGAAACCAAAGATACGCCAAACAGCTTCATTGGAGCTGACGTACCGGCCAATTTGGTAAAGTGTAATTTCATCGTTGTTATTCACCGGAGGAGCATTCACATTGGTATTTTCAACTCGAAATACAGCCATATCACTGCCTTTATTCACATACTTGCAAATGTATTTGATGCTCTTCACTGAACTGCAGAACTGAACATTAATATGAGCATTGAATGATTTGCTCAGCAGAGGCGAATATGGGACCACCTAATGGTTATCAATGTCAATATCTATGTTGTTGACATAGATGACCGCCATAGATGATAAGATTGTCCGCCATTATCGGGATTTCTTCGACGATATATTGGATATCCGTCAACATTTGTGATCGTGCAATTTTTCGGAAAACTTGTAGTACATTTTCCATCTGCCCAAATAATAATGGCCTAAAAATTCATTTTTCATTTTAACATAAAATAACTCCGTCGGATATTGAGGAATTTTTTAAAAGAATATACCATTTTAACTAATTTTAACATTTTAACAATATTAACGTTGAAAAAATATTTTAAACACTTACAGTTAAAAATTCATTTTTCATTTCAACATTAAATAAATTCTGACATCGTGTTTACGATTCTAAAATATTAACTTTGAAAAAATATTTTAAACACTTCGTAAGATACGGTTACGATTCTAAAAATATTAATTTTGAAAAAATATTTTAAACACTTCGTAAGATACGGTTAAAAATTCATTTTTCATTTCAACATTAAATAAATTCTGACATCGTGTTTACGACAACTCACGCCATCTACGTGGAAAAGTTGTTGAAAGAGTTGGTTAAAAATTAATTAAGAAAGAACTAATTAAGTTACAACTTTCATTTGTAAATCTAAACCATTCTCGAATCCACCTGAAGACACACAAAAAATTTCATTAAACTCAGTCCAGCCGTTTAGAAGGAGTTCAGTGACATACACACGCACAAAAGAAATATATATATAAAGATATATATATATATATTTCAGAATTACATTTACAGACGTGCTTAACATATGTAAATTCATCATAACTAAAATCACATAAATAGGCTTGTAATACATTTTAACATTTTTTAACAACTGTTAAACAGGTTTATATATACAGTTCGTTTGTCTATCCACGTTGCTACGTTATAAATATAAAAAAAAAAAAAAAAAAAAAAAAAAAAAAAGAATTCTCTAAGCATGGTATAAATATTAATTAATTGTATTAAAGGCAAACCAGATACTAAAACCAATCTTAAGTTAAAAAAAAAAGAAGTAAAAATGTATTTAAGGCATCTCTTAAGGTATTTTATTATTATTATTGTTGTTCTGGTTGTTCTTGTTGTTGCTGTGTTCTCTAAAGGTAAAACATATTCCAGTTAATAAATTTCATTGCTGAAACAAAAAATAGAAAAATTGGAAGCACTCAGAAAGTAAAATGCAAAAAGTTTCCAGAAATTCTTTTTTTTTTTTTTTTTTTCCTTCTTTCTTTCGTTTCTTTTAATGAGCATTGGAAACTGAAAAACTTAAAAAATAAAATTAATATAAATAAAATAAAATATTATTCTACCAACAGTTTCATTATAAGAAGCACTATTAAACTCTTAAAATTTCTAAACTGATGATTGATAATATAATAAATAAAATTGAAAAATTGGTTTAAAAAAAAGACGAAGGTTTTTTTTTATTTTCTTATATATATATATATATATACATAATCAAATATTTAATAGCATTAATATTTCATCCATTCTTAATGATAAATCTTGCATGTTTCCAATTAAAGGCATACATATTTCTCGCAATTTTAAATATCCTATTACACTTGGACGCCTGCTTTTAAACTGTAATTTAGTCTCTAAGTCTAATTTTTCTTCTGATTTGACTTGTAGTTGTGCTGATCCCTCTTATGTAAAATATGATGACAGGGACAATGCACATATATTTACTGGTGGTCTTAATATTATTAATGACTCTAAATTTAAGAAATTCTTGGATTACGGTACTAAATATCGACTCCCTTAAAAAACTAATATTTCACAGATTCTATAAAACTAGTAAATCAGAAAAAATTCTATTGCCTTAAATATAGTTATCAACTTAAAGATAAAGTCTTATCGATGAACAATGTCACTGATATCATAACATATGATTTTGCTGACCTGTTTAATAGTATTAATTTATTTGATCTTCATCATATTATCTTTAAACTTTTTGAAAAATTTAAAAGTCAAAATTCTTTACCAAAATTCTTTTCTACAACATCATTTAAGACACCTTTAAATTTTATTATTCATAACAATTACATTCTACACAGTAATAAGATTTATATTCAAAAGGTCGGTATTCCACAAGGCGGTTGTAGCTCGTGTTTGTTAGCTGACTTATACCTTTACCATTATGAACAGGGATTATGTATTGAAAATGTCTATTTTTACCGATACATTGATGGCATTATAATGTTCTATGTCAATAATTGTTCCCCTAATTTATTCAAATTTGAATATCCTTCTCACCTTACCTTAACTCATAATCTTCTCAACAACAACTCTATTAGTTTCTTAGATTTAAATCTTAAACTTGAAGGTAGCAAAATTTATATCTGTATGACAAAAGACAAGATTTTTGTTTCAAAGTAAATTTATTTACACATTTTAATACTTGTCTTCATATCTCTGTTTACAGAAATATGAAAATATAATTCTCAATCACTTCTTTCGTATACATAATCTTTGTTCAGATTGGTTTAAAAACAAAAATATATCTCACATAATTAATGCTGATGCAAAAATGGGTTATCCCAAGAAATTTATTTATTCAATTGTTTACCATTAAGGGAGTCTGTATAACACACACACACACACAAAAAGCTATTTAAGGTTTTTTTTAAATGGTGGATGGGTGGGCAGATGTTTGATTAAGGAGGTAGGGTGGTATTGTTTGACTGGTTGGTTGGGTGGGTTTGCTGTTGAATTAAATTTAAAAAATCGGATTACTGCAAGTTACATTCTTCTTATTTTTTCTGGTTCATATTATGAAATTTTAACTATTTCTTTCGTTAATTTAATCGTGTGCATTTGGCTACTAGTGGCTTCCCTTGTTTGGTTTGAACAATCAATCCAATTTAACATCACATTTAAAATAATAACTTTTATTGTTGAAGACTGCCTTGTATTGCTTATCTTTACATGTGTGCTTTTTAGAATTATTGTTTGTAATTATGTTTTTTTACAACTTAACATTTAACTCTTCTTATACTTTGACTGCAAGTTTAATTAATTTAGGTTTAATAAATAAAGTTGAACTATTAGTTTAATTATTTTGGGTTTAACATTAACATGATCCACTAAACATCAATCTAATTATTTGATTGGTGCCACTTATTCTCTTAATCATGCAGTTGAAACTTCTTAAATACACTCCTTATCGCATTGCTTTTATTATCCTGAAATAATTTAACTGACTTATTGATTATCTAGCTAAACGCTAGATGGCGTTTGCTCACTGCTGATTTATGTCAACGGTTTTATGATTCTTGTTTTACGTACAATTTAAATTAACATTTATCTAGATTAAACTTTAATTAACTTTAAAATATTTTTGACTATCTCAATAAATATTTACTCTGTGTATTTTATCGTTAATTTAACTGCTCTGTCGTTCTTTCTTTGTCGATTAATCGATGATTGCAAAGCTTTTATTTTTAATTTCATTTTTTGTTGCAATCATACTATTTTCCAGTTTGTGTTAAATGTTTTACATGCGGCTATTATGCTTTTTTCTAGTTTACTCTCTGGTTTCCATGGTGATTTTATTAAAAAATTGATTTCATTTAATATTTCATTTAATTTCTCATTCTATATGGTTTTGCTGCTTTGATCGGGGCTGAAGCGATACAAATTGCTGGGATTAGCTATATCGTTTTACGAAATCTTTGCAGTTTTCCCAGCTTTATGAAGTACATGCCCACTGAATTGTATTTTACTTCCAATTTTAAGCATTTTCATCCAATTATTTCTGTGATTATTTATTTGTTTTCTGTGTCATTGAGTTTAATGGTCCCTTTTTTTTATTATCAGCCATGTCGGCGTAAGTAATTTAAGTTATTTTTGTCTCTCAATGGTTCTTAATGAAATCGCAACAATGTTGTGTCAGTCTTTCCTCTACGTTAAAATCAGTTCTATATTTTTGTGTGTTGGTATTGTCTTGTATCTATTAATTGCTAAATTTTAAGATTAACTTTTATTACGATATCTATCATTTATATATATATATATATATATATATACTGTGTCTTCCAAAAGTCGCACCCACCCACCTCCTAAGTATTCAATGAATTCTAGAAGGACCTCTTTTCGTGAAAAAAGTTTGGGCACGTATGGGGGGGGGGGGGCTAAAGGGTCCGATAGAGAGGGCAACTTTAAAATTTCAAATAGAAAGATATTTCTTGTGTTAAATCCCTGGAAACGCTCTTGAAGACACTTAAGATTTTTATTTTTATTTTTTTTTCTTGACAATTTAATCTTAATTATCTCAGATTTGGCTCAGGCTTAGAAAAAAGAAAAGTCTAAATTTAAATAGTTTGATTTTTTTTTTTTTTTCAGAGAATATATTTCGATTCAGATTACACTCGCCGAAAAAAAATTTCACTCGCCAGAAAATATAGTTGTCATTTTTTTTGTTTTTTTCTTTTTTGCGCATTTTGGGTTTTTTCCCCCTAACTATCTGAAATGATTTTATAAATATGCTTAAAATTATATATATTAAAAGTTTGTCGTTTATGATCATGTTTCATAATCATCTATAATGAAAAATCTTTATAATACATTGTATTTGAGATTAGAAAAAGATTAAAATGTCTAATAGCATAAATGTAAAGAGTCATTAAAGAAAAAAAGAAGGGGAAAAAAAAACTTTGTTAAGCAATATCCTGTGAAAAACTTTTTATTATGAAAGATTAAGCTTTCTTATTAACATATTTATTTAACTTTTTACATCAAAAATGTCTTTTTGGTCCATTTTATTTTTGTAATCAGACGGAATGTTGATGTGCATAACTTGTTCATTGTTGTCCTTTGAAACAGCCATTTCGGAATAACTTTTTCGACAAAATCGTTACTTACATACCTACAAATCATTACAAACTCAAATCCTTGGAGTTTCAGTAAAAAACTGGAGAATTTGAACTGTTTTTTGGTTATTTTTCAACAAAATAAACATAGACAGTACTTTTAAAACGGCTCGGGTGCATTTTCATGCACCAATATCGAATAGGCAAACTTTCACATTTCTCTTTCTCGTATAGTGGGAGAGAACTACCGAA
Organism: Salticus scenicus; assembly: GCA_963930645.1. Lineage (NCBI taxonomy): Eukaryota > Metazoa > Arthropoda > Arachnida > Araneae > Salticidae > Salticus > Salticus scenicus. The sequence continues at coordinate 122,156,299 of OZ005659.1, read as the reverse complement.
CCTACTACCGAAACTACCAAAGAGATTAAAACTTTTATGCATGCACTAAGCATTTTTCCTTTCCCAGGCTAGAATTAAATATGAGGTTATAACATGACAAATTTTTGCCACATTTAAATCTATAAAAAGAATGTTTTCTGTCACCATAACGTGTAAGAATTTTATATATAACTAAACCAAATTTTTACTCGCCACAGTAAAAATTCCACTCGCCAATGGCGAGCTGGCGAGCGGAAATTTCGCGCCCTGTATATATATATATATATATATATATATATATATATATATATATGTTACCTCTTATTTAGTGATATGTATCTAAATATCAGGAAATCATACGCATCATGCATCCATATTTTCTTTTGACAAAAATGTTATATTTATAATTACGATTTTAATAGTTCATGTTCCACAGGTTCTCTCTCAGTTACATTCTTAAAAAAAAAAAAAGTGATTTTTTTTTCCTTTATTTCCTTTATTTTTATTTATTTTTTTTGGTTAAAAAGGAATAAAAATTCCATAACTTTATTTTAAATTGTCGCAGATCGATGGTTTAACTATTCGTTTGAAAGGTATTGACAAGCTCTTGAGAAAGGTACCCATAATGGAAATTTAGCCATTTCGGGGAGCAATGCTCCTATATATACATTTTATTTTATCATAACTAATTATTTTAAATTCTATAATGATTATTAAAAATAATGTACTATTATACGCGATTTTGTTCTGTACAGCCATGTTAAAAATTTAGAAGAAGCTTTAAGGCAATACCCCCTGTTGGATAATTTTCACCAAAATTTTATATGCATTAATTTGTGTTACAGTGCAACTACGAATCAAATTTTGAGAAATTCTCTGCATAAACTCTCTGCTTGAGATACGGTTGCTACAAAATATTGTTACACACACACACACACACACACACAGACAGACAACGTTTTCTAAAAATTGTCAAATCTGTTCAAGACCTCACGAAACGTGTAATTCCATCGAATATTCGAGGTCGGAAATTTTTACGAAGTTAATACTTCCTTCTTTTGAATATAGAAGAAAGTAAAAATAAACAAATAAATAAACAAATAAATAAAATATTTGCTCAGAATATCGAAAAGAAATTTCACAGAAGTTGAAGTAATCATTTCCACCCGTCAACAACCGTATTATTTTCAATTGAGAATTCATTCATTTTGCTTAATAACCATCTCATATTTAAGGCATGGTGCGATTTTCTACCCTATAAAAACTGAAATATTACAATACATTAGGCTTTGTCTTATTAGCACTTAAATATGACTATGCTCATTTTTAATACTTTTCTCAATTAAAATTCTTCTTTATGTTGCACATTGTAAAGTATCGCTAGAATATAAAACTTAACATTTCATTTAAATCTAGATATGATTTGTTTTTTTTTTTTTTTTTTTTTTTTTTTTTTTTGTTTTGTTTTTTGACATAACAAACGATATTTTTCAGCAGTATTCCAAATTATTTCTGCAAATACACAAAAGTGATCTATGCATTTTTACCATACAATCACAAATGTCTGAATATGAATGAATCATTTATGCATCTTTCTTTACGATTTCAACAGTTCATGTTTCATTAGATATCTTTCTATTATTTAAATATATTGCGATGATAATAAAAATAAATTAAATAAATAAAAACAAAGACGTACCCGGGTCTTCTATCGTCTGAAAATGAAATTATATCGAAAATCAATAACTTGAATGCTGCTCTTTGAAATACATGGAGTTTAATAAAGTGTACGAAACTTTAAAATTGATTTCCAATCTTTTAAGGTATGTTTTTTTTTTTTTTTTTTTTTTTTTTTTTTTTTTTTTTTAATAAGACATTAAGATTTGGATTTCTGTAATAATTTACGATGTAGAATTTGAATTCTTTCAGATATGCTAAAATATATTCTTAAATTACTATTACATATTTACAGAAAAAACGTATGATCTACACCCCGCGACAAAAATGTAGGTCCAAAGGGTTTTTTCTTTGATTTTTCATCAAATAACCTTATCTAAATTCTGCTTATCATTTATTATTATCATAAAATAACACTATTCCCTGACTAATTTTTATTTTAAGACTAACTTAGGAAAGTTTAATACTAATTTTTTTCTAATTTAAGACTATTTTTTTTTTTTTTTTTCACAAAATAACATTATATGAATTGTGCTGATCATTTATTATCATAACAAAATACTATCATATCAAAAACATATTAAAAAATTTAATTATATTCAAAATAATCATATTCAAAATAATCATACTCAAAAATTAAATTAAAAAAAAAAAAAAAAAAAAAAAAAAAAAAACTTTGTTCCTATCTTTTTGTCGTGGTGTGCAGTCTTAAATTAGAAAAATTTTAGTCTTAAAATTTTTCTAAATTAGTCTTAAAACAAAAATTAGTCCGGGAATAGTGTTATTTTATGATAATAATAAATAATAAGCACAATTTAGATAATGATATTTTATGAAAAATCAAAGAAAAAACCCCTTTGTACCTAGCTTTATGTCGCGGGATGTATTTCACTTTTGTAAAAAAAAAAAAAAAAAAAAAAAAAATGTTCTTTGTAAATGATATTTGAAGTATATTTAGTATACGTGATAAAAATGTATGGTATTATAGCAATTCTTGCAGTATAATTTATTTTTTAATATATTTTTACTTTCTTCTATACTAATGAGAAGAAGTATTGAATTGTAAAATTTGAGTGTTTCTGATTTATTTTTGGACGTGTTTAAAATTATATATATATATATATATATGTGTGTATGCATGTACGAATGCACGTATGTATATATCACAGCAAACGTATTTAGAAATCAACGAATTATGACAATATTTAACGTAAAACTAGATTAATTTTAAAACAATAAGCTCATTTTATAATTGCATTTTTGAGATTCGAAATTATTAAATTAGAAAGTATGATAATGTCTAAATTCTATCCTATATCGTTTAAAAAAAAAAAAAAAAATATTATCTATCGGTTAACATGAAAAAAATAAACAACATCTGTCATTTTAGCTATTTTTTATCGATTCAATTTCACACTAATGAAAAAAAAAAATTGTGTCTGAGATATATCTAAAGAAAAAGTCACAAAAGGCAAAGATAATCATTTCCACTCGTCAACCCATTTACATTTTGATTGAGTCTTCATTCTTTTTCATAATCAACATCTCATATATCTGACATAGTGTGTTTATACTATATAAAACCTGAGATATTACAATGCTTTAGGATTTGTCTTATTAGCACATAAATGAGGTTATGCTTATTTTCACTGCATTTTCAGACTTGAAATTCTTCTTTAAATTACATATTGTAAAGTATTGCCATAATATGAAACGCAATATTTCCTATAAGTTTAGATGTGATTTGATTTTACTTTTCAAGAACTTAACAAAATATTTTTCTTTTGCAACAGTATCCCAATTTATTTCCACAAATACCCATCTGAGATCTATACATTTTTATCGTACAGTCGCAAATATCTAAACAGGAATGAATCATTTATTCATCTTTATTTACGACTTCAAAAGTTCATGTTTCATTGGATATATCCCCATTGGATATATTTAAATATATTACGATCATAAAAAATAAATAAATAAATAAAAACAAAGTACACAAGTCTTCCATCGTCTGAAAGTGAAATTGTATCGGAAATCAATAAACTGAATGATGCTCTTTGAAATTCATGGAGTTTAATAAAGTGTACGAAACTTTAAAATTGATTTCCAATCTTTTCATGTATATTTTTTAAAGACATTATGGTGTGGATTTCTGTAATAATTCAGATATGCTAAAGTATATCCTTAAAATACTATTACATATTTACAGAAAAAATGTATAATCTATTTAAATTTTGTAAAAATGTTTATGTTCTTAATAAATGATATTTGTAGTATATTTATCATACGTGATAAAATTGTATGGTATTATAGCAATTTTTGTAGTTTACTTTTTTTTTCTTCGTACTTTCATCTATACTAATGAGAAGACAGTATTGTATTTTTAAAATGTGAGTGTTTCTGATTTAGTTTTTGACGCTGTTTGGAATTATATATATATATATGTGTGTGTGTGTGTGTGTGTGTATGTGTGTATGTATATGTATCTTTCCAAACATGTTTAGAGTCCAACAATTTATAACAATATTTAACTTAAAACTGAATTAATTAAAAAAACGACAAGTTCGTTTTATAATTACCGTTTCTAAATTCCATTTTTGAGATTCGAAATAAATAATTTAGAAAGTATAATAATGACTAAATTCAATTCTATATCGTTTAAAGAAAAAACACCATCTATCGATTAACGTTAAGAAAAATAAATACATAAATAAATAAATAAACCACAGCACTTCTCATTTTAGTGATTTTATCTATGCAGTTTCACACAAATGAAAAAAACAAAAAATGGTTTCTGAGATATATCCAGAGTAAAAATCACAGAAGGTGAAGAGCACCATTTTCATTCGTCAACCCATGTATACCTAAATTGCGTATTCATTCTTTTTCATAATGACCGTCTCATATATCTAACATGGTGAACTTATACGACATAAAAACTAAGGTAATACAATGCATTAGGCTTTGTCTTATTAGCATTTTCTCATTGCATTTTCTCAATTGAAATTCTTCTTTACATTACATATTATAAAGTATTGGTATAATATGAAACGTAATATTTCCTTTAAGTTTAGATATGATTTCATTTTACTTTCAAGAACATAACAAAATATTTTTTGCAAAAGTATCCCAGTTTATTTCCACAAATACCCAACTGAGTTCTATACCTTTTTATCGTACACTCGCAAATATCTAAATAGGAATGGATCATTTATGCATCTTTATTTACGATTTCAAAAGTTCATGTTTCATTGGATATCTTTCTATTATTTAAATATATTACGATCATAAAAAATAAACAAATAAATAAAAACAAAGTACACAAGTCTTCCATCGTCTGAAAATTAAATTATGTCGGAAATCAATAAATTGAATGATGGTCTTTGAAATTCATGGAGTTTAATAAAGTGTACGAAACTTTAAAATTGATTTCCAATCTTTTCGTGTATATTTTTTAAAGACATTAAGGTTTGGATTTCTGTAATAATTTATGATGTAGAATGTAAATTCTTTCAGATATGCTAAAATATATTCAAAATTTCTATTACATATTTACTGTAACGATGAATAATTTATTTTAATTTTGTAAAAAGTTTTGTTCTTAGTAAATGATATTTGAAATACAATTATTATATGTGATAAATGTGTATGGTAATTTAGCATTTTTTTTGTAATTTACTTATTATTTGTTTTGTTTCTAATTTATTCGATACTAATGAGAATAAAGTATTGGATTCGTGAAACTTTGAGAGTTTCAGACCCTTATATAACTCTTAAATCTGACAGATGTGGCAACTATTCTAACATTGAAGTTTGATTATTTGAACCTTGTTAAAGTTTATGAGACAATGTCTAACACTGTTGGACAGTTACAACTTTATTTGTAAAGTAAAACAGAAATGGGGACGCACAATGTTTTTAATACTGTAATAATTTTATTTTTGAAAACATAATATATTTATTTATTTTTTTTTTCATTATCGTTCCTTACAGAAAATGTTGAAAATGTTTGCCACCATTTTGAATGCAAACATGAACAAGTTGAACTAGATTTTTGAAACACTTCGCAGCATTGTTGGTGTAATTGAAGAGATTTCTTTAATTATGATCTGATTTAATTCACCGATGTTTACAGGACTTTTCTGGAAAATCCTATGAAAATAATGTAAAAGAGATAATGATAATGTAAATGTAAAGTAGGAATGATAATGTAAGATATTTTAATTAAATTTTGTTTTTCATAAATAAAATTATTACAGGATTAAAAAAAAAATGCGCGACTCCATTTCTGTTTTACCTCACAAATAAAGTTGTAACAGTCCAACAGAGTTAAAATGTCCTCCCTCACTTAAGCAAGGTTCAAACAATTATAGTTTAGTGTTAGAATAGTTGCCACGTTCGTCATATTTAAGGGTAATAAGAAAAACCAACGGGTTTTCTTTCAAATTGGTCACCCGGTATATGTGTGTGTAAAAAATCGTTATTGCTGGATGCTCTAGATTTATAAATAAAATGAAGTTTTTAACGAAATTTCACATTTAGTTGCGTCGTTACATACATAATTTTCTATTCGCTTTTCAAAAATATATTTCACTAGGTGGTGCTGTCCTCAGTTTCTTACATGTAGAATAATATTGCTACTCAGGATATTTTTTTCCTCATGTGGATGAATATCCATAAATCGGAAAATATCATGTCCAAACAAAATATTACAAGCGTGACTGGACACAAAAAAATTGTATTATTTAAGACGCAATTTTTGCAGTGCATTTTAATGCATCTAACAAAGATTACTCATTTAATATTTAATAAAAAATAAATAAATAAAGTGACAGGAATGTAACTCTTCTGACCTGTCCATGTCTTTTTCTCTACATTTATTTATTTATTTAAATTTTTTACATCAACGTTTCTCATATTAAACTATGTACAGTCGGTAACAAAAGTGTCCGAACATTAGCAGAAATCCCTATGTAAAAAAAGTACACTTCATACGGTTTTGTTAAATAAATACTTGTCGAATCTTGTTCTTACACTGACTAAGAACAGGATTCGACAAGGATTTATTTAACAAAACCGTATGAAAGGTATTTTTTTAACATAGGAATTTTTGCTAGTGTTCGGACACTTTTGTTACCGACTGTATACTTAAAGGACTAAAATATAATTTTTTGAATACATTTAATCATTTAACTTATTAAGGTATATTATTTTAAATATTGTATTAAGATTTTCATGTCACTTTTTTGGTTTAGGAAACTTTTAGCCTAGTGCATAAAAATACTATTTATTTCCACCATTTTGCTCAATACATAGAATGATTTGATGGTCTGAATCACCGAGCGTTTTTTTAATGTTTATGAAGTTTTAAATTATAAATTTAAATAATTTATAATATAGAATTTAAAATTTTAAGGTACAGTCTGTAACAAAAGTGTCAGAACACTAGCTAAAATTCCTATGTAAAAAAAGTACACATCATACGGTTTTGTTAAATAAATCCTTATCGAATCGTGTTCTTACACTGACTAAGAACAGGATTCGACAAGGATTTACTTAACAAAACCGTATGAAATGGACTTTTTTTACATAGGAATTTTTCCTAGTGCTCGGACACTTTTGTTACCGACTGTATGCTGAAATATAATCCAAAATTGGTATTTTATATTTACAATGATACTTTATAATCTAATTAAGTTTTTGTAAAATTAACTTGATAATTTAGTAGTAAATGACTTTTGAATTATATTTATTATATGAAATAAATATATATGTTATTTTAGCAAATTTTGTAATTTATATTTTATTTATTTATTTTAATTTTTTTTCTATATCTATGCGAAGAAAGTACGTTTTTCGTAAAACTTCTAAACTGCTTTGAACCATTATATATATTTTGAGAGGTTCTGGGTTCACTTGAACGTTTTTGAAACGATATATGTCTTTGTATTTATATGTGGGAGACATTCTAGTGGGGGAAAATTCTAGATCTATAATTAATGCACAAGATTTCATGCAATTTCACATTTAGTTGACTTTTACATGCATATTTTCCTACCAGCCTTTGAAAAATATCATTCAACCGATGGCATTGAAATTAAAGTTTCTTTCATGTATACTAATATAATTACTTAGGACGGACAGTTCTTTTTTTATATACATATGCGGTATAAGACATACTATTTAATAAAACATTGTGAAAAAAAAATACTCATGTTAGTAATAATTCAACCGAGATATTTTTTTGGAGATGAAAAAGCGTCCTATGCAAATATCTAACAAGTAATTATTTATGCATCTTTATTTTATTTTGTTAAAAATGTTATTTCTACGATTTCTAGGGTTCTTTTTCATTGGATATCTTTCTCTTATTTAACTATATTACGATCACAAGAAAAAAAAAAAAAAAGAGAGACGTACCTAAGATTTTTATCATTTGAAAATGGAATTATATGGGAAATCGATAAAGGGGATTATGTACTTTAAAATCATGGAGCTTAATAAAGAGTAACGAACACTTAAATTGATTATCACCGCTTTTATGTATATATTTTAAAGACATTAAGATTTGTATTTTAATAATAATTTATAATATAGAATGTGAACTATTATATATATTATTGTGTATATTATTATATTTTTTGAATAGTATAAAATATATTATAACATTACTATTAAATATTCATTATGACGCTGCATTATTATACATGATAAATAGGTATGGTAATTTAGCAATTCTTGTTATTTAACATTTAATTTTTTTCTATTTTTACCTTCATTCGTAATCATAGGAAGAAAATATACAATCCGTAAAAGATTCGAATTTGTAGGTTTTGAACCGTTATATAGGTCTTTAGAGACTCTGAATTTGTTTGAACTTTGTAGAATGATATATGCCTAATGCACAGGACCTATAGCACCTAAAGCACATCATTTAATGAAATTTTATATTTTATGTTTAGTTGCATCTTTACATACATTGACATAGTTGCCAAATTTTTGACTTCCGGAAAAAAAATCTATAATACGTTTTTTTTTTTTTTTTTTTTTTTTTTTTTTCATTAATTTATTTAATCAGTCATAACTGTAACAGAAATATTTAATAAAATTCTAATAAAAATTTTAGGTAGTTAAAATGTATAAAAATTGGCAACTAAACATTGGTATCTGTAATGATTAAAAAAAAAAAAAATGTGCACCAGGTGGAGCTGCCGTCCAGTTATTTTTATATATACTAATATATAATAGCACGAGACTTGGCGTTGGAATATTAAAACAGGAATAAACTACTACGTCAATATTTTTTCTTTGGCGTTCCTGACGTAGTAGTTTATTCCTGTTTTAATATACTAATATAGCTACTTCGGACGAATTTTTCCATACATATATGCACTATATAGATCGATTTTTAATAAATCACTGTAAAATTAAAAACTTATAATTTTAATAAATTAACATTGACAACTCTGTTTTCATTGCCTTTTTTTTTTTTTTTACAAATATAATCGATTCTTTACTATTATTTCTACGATATTGTTGTAGCGTAAATCAATCTTCCTTAGTTTTCAACACAATAATAAGGCAATCGTGCATTTGTTCCATGCATATTTTTATTATATATGTATATATATATAATATTTATATACGATCATTTAATTTTACCCTCAGTTCTTTCAAATCTAACTTTAATTTAATTAAACACACAAATTTATTTCCTAAATATATAATATTATTTTACAAATAATCAATAAAACCGTCTTTTACAGCCTCCTTGAATAACAGTCATTAATATTTAACAAATCAGTCAAACTCTTATGATTATCATCAATCACAAACATTTCCTCTATGAAAGCAGAACACGAAAGTGCCAGAAACATTTTAAAATGATTTATAAAGTTTGAATGAATTATTCTAAATTACTTTATGTTCTAAATCTAAACGCAATACTTATATTTCCTAAAATATTGCGTTGGAAACATTTTCTCTTTAAATATGATTTCGCAAGTTACGTAGGTATTCATAAACATTTATGTAAAATGTGTTATATATTGTTCATGTATTTTATCTTACATGTAAAGTAATAATTGAATAAGTGTAAAATCAATTTACGGAGTTATTTATTTTCGCATGTTTTGAAATTTGCTTGCACATTTTCAACAATTGCCTGGCAGTGTTTTTTTCTTTTTCTTTTTTTTTTTTTTTTTTTTTAGAAAAAGACTTCTTTAACATTTATTTTAGAACTTTATCTTTCAGAGAGTAAGACGTAGTTTATAATTTTTCATATTATAATAATTTATTTATATATTTAAAACTAGAATCTCCAAAAGTTGAGATTTCTCGCAAAGTCTACGTGTTATAAATATAATTAAAAACATAATAAATTTTGCGACAACACTTTTAATACACATCATACAATTTTATTAAAATCATGTTACACATAATACTAAGCTTTTCGCCATTAATTCGTGACATCATCAGGTATGTAAATAACATTTATAAAACAAATGAGACAGCATTTTGTATATCACAGAATCATTGGCGGTAATAATTGTTACAGAAAAGACTTCTTAAATTGCGTATCTAGAAATGTATCTAAATAGAGAAAGCTTTGTAGATAAGACAACGTGTTGCTTGAATTAGTATGTTTGTTTCACTTTTATAATAAAAATAAATTGTATTACTATAAAATTAACGCTAATTACCAAATCACAAAAATAAAATATACTAACAGCCTGCCATTGTGTAATGAATTAATAAATTCTAAACATTTTCTCCTTCGTAAATTTAATATTTTAATTCATTTCACCTCCTCTTTTACTATCAAACAATTATATGTTAATATCGGGATTTTAACAGATCCACTGGTGATCTCTATAAAATTCCAATAAAATTAAATGATGAACTATTCTAATACATTTATAAAACCCGTCGTACTGTCAAGACAAGATTAAAAAAACATATCCTCAACTTAACACAAGAAAGAAATTATGTCTTGGTTGAATTTATCTATAATAACCCTGGTGCTACAATCTATAATAACCATGGTGCTACATCTTTAATATCTAAAGTTGAATTAATCACTGTTCCTCGGAATAGTCAAGACCTACTTCTTGTTGAAGATATTAATATCTTAAAATGCATAATACAATTAATTATAAAGACTCGCCAATTTTACACAAAAAAATGGCCTTTATTATGTGAATCAAAATAATAATATCCTTATCTTTTCGGATTACATTGCTTTATTATGTTATCAGCTACCTAGTGCAACCTGTGTTAGAACTTCACAGCCCTGGCCTAAACGAAGGATCTCCTATAGATATTTTTCTGGAAGTATGCCTGATGCTACCATGTTTAAGCTCTACCAAACCTACGAATTCAAGCAACAAGTTGTCTTCTCTACAAGGCTTTCTCTATCATTTTCTAGCTACAGTCGGGAACAAAGTTCTCCGAACACTAGCAAAAATTCCTATATAAACAATTACACTTAATGCAGTTTTGCTAAATAAATCCTTGTTGAATCCTGTTTTTGAACTGACTAAGAGCATGGTTAGACAGGGATTTATTTAACCAAACTGTATTAAGTGCACTTTTGTTTACATAGAAAATTTTGCTAGCGTTCGGAGACTTTTGTTACCGAATATACAAAATTTAAGAATTCTGTGCTGTAACAACTACAGACAGCAGCAAAAGTATCCGAGCACTAGCAAAAATTCCTATGTAAAAAAATATACACTTAACTGTGTTTTGTTAATCAAATCCTTCTCAAATCATGTTATTAGACATACTATGAACAGGATTCGACAAAGATTTATTTAACAAAATTGTATTAAGTATACTTTATTATATATATACATAGGAAATTTCGATTGTGCTCGGATACTTTCGCTGCTGACTATATACCCGCCAACGATCCTGTGATACATAAAATGCTGTCTCGTTTGTTTTATAAATGTACCTTATATGCCTGATGATTTCATGAATTAATTGCGAAAAGCTTTGTATTATTATACTGTGATTTTAACATTGTGTGTGTTGTGTGACGCGTTTTAAAAGTGTTGTCCCAATTTTTAACATCTGTTTAATTATATATATATATACATATATATATATATTATTTAGCATTGTACCTATAACACGTTCAAGGCAGCACTTTTACAGAACTTAAACAGAAAACTCCGCCTTTTGGCGTTTCTTGAAAACGTTATATTTTAAAGCAAATGTATTTTACGGATTAATGTTATCAGTGAAAATGAATGTATGTAATACTTTGATTGTTTCTAATGAAGGTATTTATATGCATACTGTCCTAGTAGTAAATATACAATATATGGGCGTATTTTACAGAATAAACATAGCATACAATATGTAAAAGAAATGCCTGTAATGTGGCATCTATACACAGTGATAGAACACTGGCAAAGAACTCATACCACTATCAATGTAACAAAATCTTCTACTTCTTAAATCAACGGTACTACAGCTGAAGAAATTTCGTAAACAAATACCAGTATGAATTCGGCGTCAATGTTCCATCTATGTACACACTTTTTGTGTTCCTGATTATCAGTCGATTGGTCTTTTGGTAAGTGACGCCACACAAATATGCAAGCACCAGTAAACTGTATACACTAATCAATAATCTGTTTAAATCCCAATTCTTGTGTTTACGCAAAAACAGATCAGTCTTAAAAATGCAATATTTTGTGTAATATGTCTATGTTATGTGTAATTGTCATTTCGTCCTTCATTAAGTTTTGTGTGAAAATTTTGAAGTATGGCTTCTCGTCATTATTTGTGGCCTCGTAATTATTTAATAGTTTCGTAAATTATTTCACATTGTTCAGGCATTATTTTTCTATGCATTTGTTTTTATTTTAGTTTATTTAAAATATATATATATATATTTCAAAAAAAAAAAAAAAAATCTTTTAGATATTCACAGATTGTAATACATGGATAATATATTTTTAATAATTTATTTTTGAAGATATAAAGGATATATATCGCATTGTTTGGAAGATAAAACAAATTGCTCAATACATCACGTCATTAATGTTTTCTTATCTTTATTTTTTCAGAAAGATATAATATATATCATGCTTTTTTACGATCCTTTGGAAGCTAGTGTTTCTGTCATAAACTATGTCATCGATAAATGAAATATGAAATGTTTTTCCCTGAGTAAAATAAAAAAAAAAAAAATTATATATTATAACTTATTTAAACTAACATTTATTTAAAAAAAATAAAAAAAACAGAAAATGATTAACAGATCTTAGAGACATGTGATTGTGCTCTGATCTTCTTCTGGTCATTTCTTCGAATTGGCATGTTTACCTTTGTATGGTAATCCACTTAGTAGTTAAGTTAATGTCAGATTAAAGCTTTTAACATTTGGTTATTGACGATATGGTAGGAGTCAGTTCAGAGGTTTTCCATGACAACTGTCCTAATAAATTTCAATTCTTCAAATTGAGAATAGGACCCTATAAAGACTGCATGGGACTTTCTGCAGTTGGCTATATCACACTGAATAAGCACTCAATGACTGCATCACTAGCAAACCTTGGTTCTTTTGGTTAACTAATCCAAAAATTTTACCAATGACGTAACATTATTTTCGGTTATTCACGTTAACCTTGAAAAAATGTTGTTGTTTTTTGTTGTAAGTAGAAGTAACTAGATGTAAATAAAAATGTAAATTTTTAAGACGTATGCGTATGTTTTTATTCAGGTGGAAAATCTTCTGACTATCATATCTCCTAAAATAATAAAGATAGAACGAGAAACTTTAGAACTGAGACGGGTCTGATGTTACAGATGGTTTTTCGAACTTTTGGTTAAAATTGGAAAAGCAGAGGTGTGACCATGATATTTTTTAAGTTGACATTGCTTGAAAATCTTAAAAAACTACTTTATCAAAATACTGTTACATATTTAAATTTTTATATCTAATTAATAATATGAGTAATTAACAATGTAATAACACAATAATTCTAATTAATAAATGTGACCATACGATTTTTTAAATTGTCATAGCTTGAAATTCTTAAAAAACTACTTTATCAAAATACTGTTATATATTTCAATTCTTTATATTTGATTAATAATCTTATGAAGTTTGAGTCTTCATTTTCCTGATGTTTCAAAAAATACATACTTACTTAAATACGTGTGTACGCGTTACTAACAAACTTTGAAATGCGGAATTCTAATAAATTCCTAGGCATTTTATAAATGCCAAAAATTCGCCGGCAATGTATGAAACGATTAACCATTTCACACATTGCCTAGGTAGTCTACCGAATGACTGACAAACTGGCAAAGTATGAAATACAGAGGCTCTTCACACATTTTTTAGACGATTTTATTTCGCAGTAAGAAAAAATCGTTTGCATGGAGAATTTTATTTTCACAACAGTTATATTTTTGGAAGTTTTATTTATCTTCTGATATTTAGAATTTTTGTTTAGATGCAAAAATGCGCTTTTAAAATGGCAGTGGATGGAAAGATGCGTTTCCGCTATTTCCAAAGTGAGTTTTTAGTGAAATCTTTATGAAAAGCATTTATCAGGAGAAAAATGGAAAAATGTCGCAACAGTACATGAATCTTGGGTCTATTTAAGTGGTTGCAATAAAAAAAGATCAATTTATTATCTCAAAAGTGGAGATTTTTTTTTTCTACATGGTTCAAAGAATCAAAAGAAAGTTTTTCTAAAAGATTTATGATTGTCACTGGTTTTTCATACAAGCGCTAGATAAAAGCAAAAGAAATGTGACAAAAATGTCAAAATCAGCTCTAAATACTATCAAGAACATATTTTAATTCCAATTTTTAAAAATGAAAATCCAGATCTTTATCCACAATGCTATCAATCGGTTGAACTGTATCAAGACAAAACAAGCAGCCACACATCACAATCCGCAATTGCTTTTCTTGAAAAAAATGGAACAAAAAACGGGAATTAAAACCATACCCTTCACTGATATTCCTGCTAAATCTCCTGATGTATCACTGTTGGATTTTTGTGTTTTTCGACTCTTAAAATCAGCATTATCCGAACACCGACCTACAACGCTTTGCGGACTGTGGAAAGCCGTTCAAGAAGAGTAGAAAAATATACCTATTCCGATACTATAAAAAGCATTATTATCAGAGAAATTACAGTGTAGAATGATAGTTAAGAACAAGGGCTATCATACTGAACAAATAAAACACGAAATATGAGTGAAATTGTTTCAGTACACTCCATCAAAATCGTCTAAAAAATGTGCGAACAGCCTCTGTATATCTCCCATTTGTTTCGAATAACATGTGAGAATATTCGCATTTTGGAGTTCAGTTTTCGCAGTTCAGAGCTCGAAATTTGCATTTCTCGCTTTGTTCCGGAGCGCCAAAATACATTTTACTCAATTTGTTTAAAAATAACCGCACATTAGAATGTAGAAAAAGAGCGGGGGAAGCTAAAACCCCCATAGAAATAGCATGGGAAGAAAACCAAAAAAACTCACAATGTCAAGTGTGTTAAAAAAAGAAAATACAGGCTCACACCGGAAGTAATAAAATGACAAAATTGACTAGAAAAAGACATCGAAGAGCGGGAACGGGCGGGGTGGGGCGTTAAATATAACGACCGGGATTAATACGACTGGCATTATTACGACGCGAATTCTTGCATTATTGTGCTCTTTTTACATCTATATATATATATATATATATATATATATTAATATATATATATATATATATATATAACTTTTCTTTGAAGATCTTATAAATTCCCAACTTTTTTTTATGTGTGTGTGTGTGTGTGTTTTTTAAACAATAAAATAAATTTAATTGTGTTTTTTAACAAAAACCTTACATATGAAACTCCAGTAGCGCATAATGTTGTTTTAACGTTGTTATAACTAATTTCTCACTGTTCAAACTTATTTTCAACGCTATAACAACGTTATGTGCTACCTGGGAAACTAGAATATGGTAATCATCATAGCAGTATATTTGTTGTCAATCTATGTAACAGCGACAGCTTCCGCTTTTTACCTTAGTAAATCACAATAACTATTTTACATATGCAGTTTGGCAGTATTTCATTAACAAATGCTAAAATGTAGCTTCCACAAAATCGAAAATATTATAACTGTTGGAGGTTATACTCGAAATTGTGGTAGCATTCTCTTTCGTAATGGTATCTCACATACCACGCTAAGTCCAGTTATATGCTATATAAATTAAGATATAGCATACACGAGGGGAATTTCAGTGCGGCAGCACCACCACTTGATCAGTATTCTATCATACGGAATGAATATTCTATTTATAACCTCTTTTTTAAGATTTTTGTACATATACACAAGGAAAACTAATCTATTAACTTCCCGAAAATGTGAAAAACAGATCATAAAAGCCCCATCTGTAGGGTAATTAGCTTGAATAGTTCATAGATCAATAGATACAATTTTTTTTTCAAAAAAACAACTAAATATAAACTTTAATAAAACTATGAGCATTAATTATCAAAATAGAAGTGAAACAAAATTTTTGTAACAGTCTCACAGACAGACAAAAATGTTCTGTGAATGTTGAAAACCTGTTAAGAGTATCTAAAAATTTTACTGCATAGAAAAATGGAAGTCAGATAATTTTTATAAAATATATTTTTTCTTCTATAAATACAGATGAATGTAATAAATTACTACTGAAATAGCTATTGTGTTTGTAAATATAATTTAAATTTAAAGTAATATTTATAATGATATTGGTATTAAATGCTGAAACTCAAAACAGGAAGACAAATAAACATATATAAACTGGAAATACTTCTAAAATAATCAATGCTTTGTTCTACATTACAGGTTGAGTGGAGGAGTTAAATTAAAGTTTTGCATTTGTATATACACGACAACGTGTTGGTTTCTTCAAATTTCCATTTTGGAGAATAATGTTCGAAATCTGAAACAGGTTTTAAAAATAAACCCATTGACTGTCAATTATTTTAAAAATATCACATTAATATTGTACTTTTTAAATTACAAATGTGTGAAAACACATATTATATCTGGTTCGTCATACATCCGTGCGAACATCAAAATTTAATTCGCAGAAAAAGCATTATGTTTGCAATCAAAAATAGATCATAATTACTTTCCCTTACGTATATAAGACATATTCTAATAAAAGTGAAAGATGAAGTTCGCAAGTGATACTGAGGTGTCTTATCCAAAACAAACACAATTAAACATTGAAGAAGACAATGTGTACATATCGCTGAATATTTAATTTTCAGTATTTTAACCAGCACAGACTATTAACGAAGTAAGGCACATTACTACGCCTACAACAGTATAGCATGCCGGTATGGATGCTGCTTATGATCAGTTAGTTTAACAACAAACGCTAGGTCGGATAATTATAGCATGCTGCCGATATAGAATTGTGAATAAATTTCTAGGCTTTAGTTTTATGCATGAAATAATCTGGTGTGTCACTCACACGACTTTATCTTGCCTTGAAATTTAATACTATAAATACAGGTTGGAGATTAAAAGGTAAGATAACGAGTACTGTTATGCAAACCTATGTTAAACAATTCGAATTTGACTTCGGAAGAGTTTTGTATGATAATTAGATCTGTGTGAGGGGGGGGCAGTAGTTCCCCTCAACCCCCGTTTCATTAATGCACCTACATTTATATAGAATTTAATTCTGTTATTAAAATAAAAAGTTTACTTAAAATTATGCAGACAATTTTCACCCGCAACATTCCTTGATACTTGATGAAACTTTTCAAGAAACAAACATATATTAACTTCAAAATACAACATTTGGGTCTCATAAAATTATCCGTTTTGAGGTCACTCTAAGAAATACAAACAAAGATCAAACGTTAAAAAACTCGATTGCGGTAATGAGGAAGTCTCAAAACATGTAAATATACGAAAAAAAGGGATGAATATTTAGCTTAAAACATACATTATTTACAATATCTCTATGAGGAATTTATTTCAATTCTCGAACAGATTTCTTGGAAATGGTAAAATATTATTAGTAAAGCACAGCCACTAACAACAAATAACTAGTGTGTTGTGGCCACCACATGACTTTCTTCTATATTTTCCTATACAAATTCACTCAGTAAAAATAATTTATTAAAATTATTATTTAAAAAAATATCTTGCATGATAATGCAGATGATTTCCATATTAGAGAAGTAGTATAACACTAAATATTAAAAAAATGTTGACTTTATTCTCAATATTACATTAAATGAATATATATTACATTAAAAAAAAAAGTAAAAAATGAAAAATATCGATAACTTTATTTTAAATTATCGCAGAACGACGGTTAAACCATTCGTTTTAAAGGTGTTGGCAAGATTTGTGGAAAGTTACGCATCATGAAAATTTACTGCCCTTGAGTTGGGACTTCCCCCCCGCCCCACCCCAAGGAGGAAGCGAGCCTCCTACTAGCACAAAAATTTTCCCAGTCGACTGGCTCTATTACACACACACATACATACTCGTTTCATTTAGTTCAGTGCAGTCTACATGTTAAACTCTACATACCTGCAATTTCCCCCAGAGACGTAGTGTATTTGAATATTTTGAGTGTCCCTGTACACGAAACTTTTGCTTCATCTCAGCGAAAAGCTTAGTGTAGCATCCCTATATGATACACATTTAGAATACAGAGTTTGGAATTTCTGCTACTATTTGCTTTTGAGGTATGCTGATAAGAGACACAGACAGACAAACACACAGACACACACACAGATCATTCGTTAAAAACATGATTTTCGTATTCAGGGGACCTCAGAACATGTATATATAACAAAAACTTACTTTCGAAAATTTGACCCTAAAACAACATTTTCTCTACCGTAAGGGTAAGAGAATGTAAAAAGAAGTCCAATGTCACTCTGATTATATTCACACAAAGCGAAACTTTTCACCGAGCATTTCTTATTTTATTATTAATTTTTGATGTGCATACAATATCAGGTACATAAAATGTACAATGAAATATGTAATTTATGATGAAACATATAATATATCCCATATAGTATATATATATATATATATATATATATATATATATATATATTCATAGTGTTTTAAGTATAGTGAATGGGTCAAAATTGAAGCATTAATTAAGAACGTTGTGATTGTTTTATTTCATTAAAATAAATTTACAGTAAAACTAGAGTTATTCAAGTTTCGGCAGGTATTTTGTGTGTTTCCTGCCAGTTTCACGACAAATATGCATTTCGTATTCCACTTCTTGCAACACCCGTGACATAATTTCCGCTGTAAATGATTCGTGCACTTCAGATAAGATTATCTATTCCTCGCATCAGTTGTTATAACACCTGGGGAAATGAAGAAACGAACACTTTTTCTTAAGCAAAACCCCACGCGAAAAATGACAAAGAGTTAGATCTGGGAATCTTGGCGGCCAACCAAACAATCGGATATCGATTGGACGAACACACGACCAATCCAGATCTGGGGTAGATTATACATTTTTACTGTTCATACTGTCATACATACTGTCATACATTTTTATGCCAATTTGGTGGAACACAAACTAACGATGTTTTCTCCCCAGTCTTCTAAGCAAGCAGATTTTACAGCTCGCTTCCATGAAATTGGTGACGTCATTTCGAAAAACACTGCCTCTAATAAAGATTTCGTAACAGGATGTTTTTACACTGTTGCTCGAAACAAATCCTATAATTATAATTTCAGAGTTAGTTTGATCGTGTAAATAAATCAGTTAAAGAACTTGTACTATGCTATTCTTTTTGCCCAATTCCATATATTTTAAATTATTATTTTGATGATAAATAATTATCCGTATTTCAAAACTAGAATCCCTTTGATTTAGTAAAGCATGATGTTCATTTTATTTTACATTTTACATAGACTTACGGCAAATTTTATGTTATGAAAGCTAGATTAATAATAAAATATTTATAGATATTTTAAGAAATATCGGATGGCTTACTATAACCCGTTTCAAATATATCTTGCAAACTGTAATGTTACGATCTCTTCATTTCGAACATTATGAACTAAATAAATTTTATCACACTTTATGTGTCTCTGGAACTTTAAAACTTCCATAAATTCTTGTTTTTATTCTTTGGCAACCCTCCAGTTTAATCATACAGGAAGTCAAATGTGATGGAAAGCATAACGTTTTTATATCTTTGACGATGATATCACTTTGGGATATTCCTCAAATCCATGCCATTTTTGCAAAATTTTGTAAAATGCCAGTACTATATTATGTGAAATGATCTCTACTTTTGATCTTTTAAGAATTTTGTCAGTTTTCGAATGCTTTTCCATTAGGTTAACAAATGGTTCAACATAAGTTTTCTCAGATTTACAGTAGGAAAAAAAAATAAAGGAAAAAATCAATAACTATTTCCTCTTTTCTTTTAGAATAAATTTTAGACTATGTCGTTCTGCAATTTTATTTTTAAAAGTAAATTGAAAAATTAGAATGTGTAAAATATGCTTGTGTGATTTCATTTTAATTTAATTGCTACACGTCACATAATAGTTCATTCACAATGCATTCAAATTTCTTCATAAGATAGAACACGTTTAAAGTCTGGATGGAGAGTATAATTAATGACATTACATAAATCTGTACAAAATAATCATTATATTTCTTTTTTTAGGGAAAAAGCATATAAATGAATTTCTGGTATTTAAAGATATTTCGTAATAAATTAAAAATTTTAATATACATCTTTAAAAAAAAAAAAAAAAAAAAAAAAAAAAAGAAAGAAAGAAAGAAAAGAAAAGAAAAAGAAAAAAGAAAACCACGCAACAATTGTTTTATATCTAAATATGACAATACCTTCGTCTGGGTTAATAAAGTAGGTACGAGTGCTGCTAACTAATCGGCGCTACACACAACCGATTTACGACAGACAAATACAAATACAACCAAAGATAATATAAATGCTAGTGTAACAATAATTATAAGAAAATGTAGAAGAAATTAAAATATACATTGGGATAAAAATAATTAAAAAAGGGAGAAAACAAACAAAATTAAGTTATGTGAGTAATTTTGAAGCGTCAGACAGGAAAGGCGTTAAAAATATCATTAAAAATATTTTATGATCCTTATATGTAAAAAGCTTCATGGAAGTCCAAACGGGAAGTAGACACTCAAGAAGAAATAATTCTAGCTTTAGAAAAGTCAAAACAATGACCACGAATGACCACCAAACAATTGTTCATATTTTCCATATGAACATTCTGAACATTCAGACAGGTACAAGTTTTTATTGCTTCCCACTGCTAGACTCATAGCCAGTAATTGTCTTCTATAAAACTAACTTTATATCTTCTATCTCCTCTTCCCATTTGGGTTTTCACAAAGCTTTTAAAGAAATAAAAAAGATATTTAAAATACAATTTAAATGTATAATACGTGAATCAGTAGTGTATAGGTTACGTTCTCGCCTCCTACCCGGTTGGCATTGGCTCATTCAAAGTAGATTAAATATGTCTATATTATTTTGCAAATTTACAGAAGTTTATGCTGTAAAATTGTATTTAAGGTGATTTTTAACAATTCAATGACGCGCGTATTTATAACAAGCATGAAACTTAACGTGCAATTAGTTGGCGATTTTTAATCAACACGTTATTGTGTAATGTAGCCTTTTTTTTTTTTTTTTTTTTTTTTAATGCATATTTCAATTAACATATTTAATTACATATATTTGAATATAAAACAAGCAAAAAACTTCTAGTAAATTTCGCAACATTCGCACAAGTGATTTAAAAATTTGAAACATCAAGAATGTTTTCAAAGATACTTCAATTTAGTTTCCTTGCATCATTATATATTTCTTTCTTAAAATAAAAAATAAAATAAAAAAATGTATATTTTATATTATATCGAAACTTGCAGACAAGTGAATACAGAAGCCAAAACATAGCCACATCTCTTATACGTGACTTAAAAGGAAATAATAAAAATTCCCCATATTCTAAGTAGATTTCTTACCCAGCTTGAGCGTGTGGTTTATTCATGTATATTATAATGAATTTTGAGGTGTGATCTAGCGTGTCTTCAACGCAGACTTAAACATTTCCGTTTTTATTAACATTTATGTCGTAGTTTAAAGCGGAAAGAGGAACTGCATTCTTAAACTGCAAAATTGTTTTTATAATTATTTTTAACATGTTATTGAAAAGAAATATTTTACATTAAGGAACTAAAATTATTAACGGTCATGTATATATGCGTATATGGAATGTGAACTGACTTTAAATAACTGGAATATACATGTAAGTTTTTCGACATTAAATTTAATGGGAATTAAACTGAAGAAAAATAACTGCCTGTAATAGTACATTAAGGCGTTTTTGATTAATTAAAATAAATTAAAGAATTATCAATATGGTTCTAATTATGCAATTTTTGTGTAATTAATGGCTTTCACATTTTACATTAATAATAATAATAATAATAATAATAATAATAACAATAAAAAATTGTGTTTAGTAATCATAAGAATTATTAATAACGGGATATTTAAAGAAGCTCAATACTTTTTAACTTTTCAGTAAATCTAAAAAGTACAGTCGGCAACAAAATTATCCGACCACAAGCAAAAGTTCCTATATAAAAAAAGTACACTTAATACTGTTTTGCTAAGTAAGTCCTTGTCGAACGATGTTCTTAGACTGGCTAAAAACATGATTCAACAAGTACGTATTTAAGAAAATAGTAGTAAAAATACTATTTTATATAGTTTTTTTTTTTTTTTTTTTTTGTGTGTGTGTGTGCTAGGATATTTTTGCTGTATTTTGTCTAAATATGATTGCGTCATAAATAGTCACAGCATACAGGCAAACAAGGTTACAGTCTTTTTACAGAAAATTCGTTACTAATATAAAACGGACATTTCATAATTTATGAGTGAAAATTTCATTTGCCCATACTACTAAATTTAAGGTAAAAGGCAACAATACAGATTTATCAACAATGAAAAACTATCGACAAACGATTCTAACTACAATTAATCTATATTTCATTAAAATATAGTTGGTATTAGTTAAAATGGCAATTAGTTGGAAAACAAAACAATTTTCTTTAATATAAAAGCTCTCCAAAAATAACGATTTAACATAGGATAAAGTACTAAAGAATTTCATTTCCCTGCAAGTTATAAAAGTAAGAATTTGTTCAATAATTCCATGATGCATTTTTGCTGCTAGGAATAAACATCAGGTGATATATAATATATATCCCCGACGTTCAAGTTATAAAAAAGAAGACAAAATCACTGTATTTAAAATCGTTACCATGCGGCTGTAAAAACATATTTCCATATTTGGTTCATACAAAAAGTAAGTTGTCCGGTAGCTTCGAAAATATTCAACATATAAGTTAAAGAAATCTTTCACTAAAACAGAAACATCTCTTAAGAACTATAAAATAAAACATATACTATAAAGTGCAATTGTTTTCAGTGTACTGGTTATAAACAGATCTAGAAAATAATGAACGTATGCAGAAATGTTGGCTGGTGATGAAACATTTTAGTAGCGGAACTGGTGAATGAAATATAGAGAGAAATGGGGCTTTAGGTAAAATGGTCAAACCCCCCACAAAGAACCCAGAGGAAAATTCTCTGTACGATCTAAGAATGTAATAACAATTTACCACATTCGCACGTAGATATACACGGTCATATAAAATATTATAAATATAAATACACGGATTATAATGCAGTTATTACAAGATAGACAAGATTAAATGTTAAAATAAAATATTAAGTAATTATTTTCAGGTAAGTCTGCAAAAGTAAAATATAACGGATTCACTCGGTCTACTGTTTGGGATATACATGTATTTCTAATTTTTAATAAAACACAAGTAAATATACCCTCCTATTGATAGAACAATTCAATGGATTTCAATCAGTATACTTTAATGTGCATCTAATGCTTTGATATTGATAATACTGTAAAAACCATATGTTACAGTTACTTAAATTGCAAAAATAAATAAATATATAAATAATAATATTAATAATAATAATAATATATATATATATATATATATATATATATATTCCAGAGGTAGCTCAAATAATTTTCAAAACTTTATATGCTACATTTTATTTTTTTAAGCACTTTTTCTATACATTCTGCTTGAAAATCCCCTATAAGACGCAATTCCTGACCATTTCTTTGACGTCTAATCAGCAAATTAATATATTTTTATATAGATAAGTGTTTAAAAGAATTTATGGAACTTTTTATGACAGAAATTCCAGGAATTGTTTTATTTTAAAATTAAAGCAACTTTGTATAGACTTATCTCTATATGCATTTATTTTTTTTCTTTTCATGCCATTATTTTATCTGACTAATTATTCTTATATATTTGCAGAAATGAAAAGAAATTCTTCCATTAATGTGTATACATATTCTCCCAATATTCTCATCTGTTATCAAATAATTTCTCATATATTTTTAACACGCTTTTATTAGCTTCACCTGTATGCATGTTAGTATGTATGTTTGTAACCGCTGTGGGAACAAACAAAAAATATATATTGTAAAAAAAGACTTTCCCTACATGAACGCTGTGGATGTGAGGTAAAGCTCCAAGCTACGAACCTAAAAGTCAAACATAAATTCGAGCCTAGTCAGGGGAGATTTTTTAAAAATGGTTTTTGTTTAATTCTAAATTATTATTTAAAAAAATTAAAAGTATGTAAATATTGTAACTCACATGATTTTCTCTTACACTTCATTTTAATACTGTAAAGATAGATATTTTGTACTTTTTAGTTCACATTTCAATAAAAGCGTGTTTTTTAATTTTTAAAAAGTACAATTTTATTCTAGTTTCATCTGTGATGATGAAAAAAAAATGTTTCTAATTGAACACTTTTAATTTATCGCAGCTTAGTTTTCTAATGATTCTGTGTGCTTTTGTTAAAACACAGAAAGATTATTTTAAAAAAGAATGTGACATGTGTTTGGTCTTGTATGAAATCGTCGTGGCTCTCCTTTCCTGCTGTGTGATCAAGAAATGAAGTCTAGATACTAATTTTAAACTGAACAAAAACATTTTAATTAATGATCGTAAGTAGTAAAATGAGTCTACTCTCTGGACGCATAATGCAACTAAGATACCTCAATCTTCACTTAAATATAAAATAATAAATGGCTTCGTATTATCCGTAAATTTACGGCAGCATGATTGGCGTCGAACTGGACAACACTCGTCAGTACGACACTTCAGGTAAGCTAAACTCCAAGAGATAACTTGAACAGGACTACACTGAACTAAAACACCTCTAACTGCAAGCCCCGTACTGAAATGAACTGATGGAACTGAGAGTAAGATTTTATCATACCATTTGTACACTGGAGAATCTATTTGCGTTTGTGCGTAACTTAGTTTTAAAAAAACTTATTTAATTGCTAAATTACGCAAAGTCCAAACATGAGTTTCAAGGCTGTACTTCATATTCTTTAAATCCTTACCTGCCGAGCTAAACTTACAAAATTCGCTTTCCAGCGATCTCCGCTATCAGCGATTTTTCGCTATCTCCATTCTTTTTCAACTCCGAAATGAGTAAATCCTTCGAAAATAGTGTCAAGATCTCTTTCAAGTTTACTTTATTGCATCATAAAACAGTGTCAGGAGTTTCACTCTCTCAACTCTGAAATGAGTAAATCCTTCAAAAATAGTGTCAAGATCTCTTTCAAGTTTATTTTTTTGCATCAGGAAACAATATCAGAAGTTTCACTCTCTCAACTCTGAAATGAGTAAATCCTTCGAAAATATTATCAAGATCTCTTTCAAGGTTATTTTATTGCATCATAAAACAGTGTCAGAAGTTTCACTCTCTCAACTCTGAAATGAGTAAATCCTTCGAAAATAGTGTCAAGATCTCTTTCAAGTTTATTTTATTGCATCATGAAACAATGTCAGAAGTTTCACTCTCTCAACTCTGAAATGAGTAAATCCTTCAAAAATATTGTCAAGATATCATCCAAGGTTATTTTATTGCATCATAAAGCAGTGTCAGAAGTTTCATTCTCTCAACTCTGAAATAAGTAAATTCCTCGAAAATAGTGTCAAGATAACTTTCAAAGTTATTTTATTGCATCATTAAGCAGTGTCAGATGTTTCACTGGAGCAGTAAAAGACAAATGATCGTACTATATACGTATACATACAACTGGGTCAATTAAGGGGTTAACAGAGTTAAGACTTCTAATCCAACTCGACTACTTCACAACTCCCAATTTGCGAATTTTTAACGAAAACGCTCTTAAGAGGCCTCTCCACTTATCGTCCCGAGAAGCCAGAGCCAACGTCATTCTATGGAGAATTCCGCCCCATTATAACTTATTAACTAATACATAGTTTCAAATTCCGCTTTCACGTTCAGAAACTTCACAACTATTAAAACATTTATCGAGTTCTAAAAATTAATTTTTTAAATTTTAATATTTTATTTTGAGGTTGTAAAATGCGAATTTTCACAATGTGAAATTTTTCATTTTTGAGCTTAAAAATTAAATCTTAAAAATTAAAAAAAAATCCATTTTTAGAAAGCGATAAATTGTTTAATAGTTGTGAAGTTTCTGAATGTGAAAACGGAAATCAAAAATATGTATTAGTTAAGGAATTATAATGGGGCGAAATTCTCCATAGAATAACATTGGCTTCGGCTTTCGGAGGCGAAGGGTAGAGAGGTCCCTTAAGCCTCGCACATTTTCTTATGTAGCTATTTTCCTACATTATTTATTTCATTTTAATATTACATAAGTAAATGTAAAATACACTTTTTTTGTTATAGAAAAAATGGAACACTCAAAAAATATTTTTAACAATAGGATATGAATATAAGATAGGTTAACTTCTTATATTATTTTCATCATTTAAACTACTTCATAAATATTAATAGGAAAGGTGTGTTAAGTACCCACTTTAGATCACATCTCAAAGTCTATTATAATAAACATGAATAATATTCATGTAAAAAATAAAAAAATGAAAGTAAAATTGAAAAAGAGCATGGACTGGTATATTTCTAGACACGTGTAAAAGAAAAGGATGTATAAAGTAAATTTTGGCTTTTAAACATATGCTAACAATAAGGAAGTTTTTTTTTTTTTTTTTTTTTTTTTTTTTGACAAGTATTAAGTTTAATTTATGTATAGGTAATAAGATAAAAAATATTTTATTAATAAATGTAAATTTATGCATTATGTAAAAACATTTACATATACAAAATATACATAATACTGTTTAATTTGTTTAAATTAATATATTCACTGGAAGAAAAGCGAAATGTAAAATATACATTTTTTTTTTCTTTTTTTTTTTTTTTTTTCACGAAATAAAAAAGAGCCACTACATTCAGTTGAAAAATGTCGAAAATAAATAAACTTGTCATTTTTAAGCATAACACATTCAAACTTGTTTTTATTAATGCTATTATATATGTATTTTTTTTTTTTTTAAGTTATTTTAAAAAATAAAATAATTTATTCAGAATGTGTTGTTTTCATTTTAAATAATAAAAAAGTAAATAAATATTAAAATAAAATAAAATAAAGCAGCGAAACCATTTAAACGATCCGTGACTTAACATATAAAAAAAAAAAAAAATGTGACATGATTTTTTTTTTGAGCTTTATTAATTCGATGAACAACATTTATTTTTGTTTCCTTGACGGAAATATGTAGTTACTTCTAAAAAAAAGAAAATAAAAGAAAAAATAAAAGAAATTTTACAATATAAAAAACAGTTTGTAAAGTTATAAAAAATTTAAACTAGGAAATTCACTTTGTGTGTGTGTTCGTGTGTATGTGTTTTAATTTATTTGTTGTTTTTAAATAAGAGAATGAAATTCAATTACATTTTGTGACTTACTTTTACTTTTTACGCTAAAATCGATATGTTTTCTCATAATGTGCTAGTGCACCACTCTATTAAATAACAAAATGTCGATTTTATTGCACAATATTTTTGAATATTCAATATTTTAACTAAATATACATTTTTATTTACATTTTTACTCTTTTTCATTTTCTAACCATAATGTTAGATTTAATATTATAAAAGACAGTAGGCATTTCTTTTTTTTTTTTTTTTGGTAACATACATACTACTAAATAAAAATGTCAGAAGATCCAACTTCTCATTTTTTCTTTAATCCATTGCTGAAAAGTTGTTTTAATTTATCTCATATTCATGTAGACATGGACAGGGAGATTGACAGATTGATTGATTTTTTTAACACGATTAACCATGAAGTATATAATATGAGTGGTTTACTACTCACTTTAATCTTCGACTGAATATTAATTATTTTTACCCAATAAATGTACATTACTACAAAAAGAAAAGAAACAATATCTATATCTTCCATATCATAGTGCATAAAATATCATAATTGTTTTGGTGAGTAAATTTGTTATTAAATTTTATTTTACCATTTAATACAATCAAGAGATTTTTATAAATGCATGTTAAATCCATTCTGCTAAATTGAGTATCATTTTTAAAAAAATACATTTAATACAAATACCATTATCAGACTTTAAAAATCGAAATGTATGTGAGTGCACATACACAAGCCTTAAAAATAGATTCGTTAATGATTGTAGACATAATTTCATGAAACATTTAAAGATATAGTATGCATCAATTTATGGCATTCGTTTATTTTATTTATTTATTTTTTTGTTTTGTTTTGTTTTTTGTAAACACTTTCGCTGGTATTTGGAATTAAACCGTACAATTCATAGACTCACCTGGAAGTGACAGAGAAGATTTTTAAGCTTATAGAAGGGGATGCCAAATTCGATTACATCCGAGATCTTTAACTTAGGCATTCGGAGATTTATCGAAAGTTTGTATGATAACGGGCTATGGTCGCTTAGAAAGACAATCCAGACACTCCTTTGGAGCCTGGCGTAATTAATTGTTGGTAAGCCCCCAATTACATAGACCCATAAGAAATAGTGCATTAATGTGAATGTGTGAAACAAAAATGTGAAACCTGTTTAAAGTTTGTATAATACAGTTTTTATTATAAAAAAATATGTTGTATACCAAGTTTTATATGCAGTAATATATTAAATACATAAAGAATAAATACAATGTAATACTAAAATAATAATAATAACAATAATAATAATAATTTACAAATCATCGCATATTAACACAGTTATTTGTTTTTATTGTAGTAAATATAATTTGTTTTGCAATGTGTAAAGTTTACACAAAATAGCCCTGTTTACAATATTTATTTAATTAAATTATTTATGTCTTACCTCGGTTTTTTTATTAATCAAAATTATCGAATAACTTAATAGGGGAAAACTCAACCGAACTTTCTTGAACTCATGTATGATACTGTTTGTTCTGTAGAGGGACAATTACCTCAGAATACAAGGCACGATTAGTTAAAATACCAAAATATACATATAAAATTAAAGTACTGAGGGTGAGGGGACACTTAGTTTAGCAATCAAATGGTTTCAGGTTCAAGTTTCTTTTAGTATTATTCCGTTAGCATCATTCGACGTTCTCACCTTTAACAAAAATTATGATAACCAGTATATGATATTGAACTCTGAAATGTGAAGCTATGAAAACAATGATTATATTAGTTTATATAATATTACTAACGTATAATAAAAAAAAAAAAAAATCAACTTTTTTTTTTTCTTTCCTTTTTCTTTTTGTTTTTCATTTCTTTTCTTTTTATCTACGATAAAAGCTATTTACCTAAATAAAGTATCCTAATTTTTTCATTATAACACGGATCATTATTTAGATTTACTAAAATATATATATATATATATATATATATACGGTATACGCTTTTATTTTTTATTGATTTATTTATTTTTTATTATTGTTTCTTTTTAAGATAAAATAAATTTATTAATGCGTCATGCCATTTTTATTTTCTTATCTTTATACCTTCTGGAAAATACGACATAAACCTCTATTTTATGGCATCTATACTAGTTTTTCCCTTCATGAAAATTGTCATTGATACTGACAATTAATTATAGGGGCGTTTTCAGTAAATCATTTTAAATCTTTTTAAAGTTCTTATGTTTAATTTTATCGTGTTTTATTCTTATTATATAATTGTAGTAGTATAATTTATATTTACTTTTAGTTTTATTTTGGTATTATGCTTGTTAATTCTTTCCCCATTTCTTTGCACAATTGACAATTTTAATGCTATATAAAATCAATTGAAAAAGAAATATGATAATGAAAAACAGGACATCGTGTTCTTCAGTATTTAATTAATTATGTATGCTTATTAATTCGTTATATGATATATTCTAACGTTATTTGATAGTAACGTAAATCGGAGGAACACGACATATATAAGGACGTTTTGCTTAATACAACCAAAAATTAAAAAAATATATATAATAATAAAAAAATACACTATGTTTTATTAATTTTTAATTAATAACTTATGCTTATTAATTAATTTTCCAGTCTTTAGACAATTGACAAATTTAATTTTAAATAAACTCTTGTATTTGTGGCATCTTTCCCCGTATATACGGGGAAGATGCCACCAGTTATGAGGCAATGTGCAACGCCACAATAAATAAGTAAAATAAGAAAAACATTAGAAAATTACCCACGAATTAGGAATAACTATGGAAAATTAAATTTGTAAATTAAAATTTTCTTAAAATTTTACTTTGTTAAATCTAATAAAAGTAAAAGTTTGAATTTTATCCAGCGCAACATTTAATTTAGTGCTCATGATCAATATGCAATTGTCGTGCTACTATTCCTTGAACGGCTAGTGGAGCCAATGGCTTTTCTGTGTTTGTGGAGGCAAGTGTTGATGACAATCGACTGCTTCTAGATCTGCAGGTGGAAGCGACTGCTGTTATAGGTCTATAGTCATATGCACTGTTGCAAGGCGGGGAAATTGGCGCAGAACTCATATCAGAATTAGTTTAAATTATTTCTCTACCTATAAAGTAGTCGGTTTATAAAGAAGTAAGATTTGTCTCATTTATTGTGAATTCTGCCCCAATTTTGCACTCCTGAGTTTGTGAAAGGAACAGCTGCCTCATTGCAGGAACCAACAGCAATAGCGCACGCGTGATTGGGGATTGCTTGTGCGTTATAATGATAAATCCCAGTAGATGAAAACCCAGAAGTTCCATTTCCTGCTTTGCTCTGACTTATATAGAAGAGAGATCCTAAATGAAGTTTAATAAAAAAGCACCATAAAACTGGCGTTGTAAAAAATATTACTTACAAACTTTGAATAAACACCATAAAATGCAATAAACTCGCAACAGTTTTTTCGGGTCGAAAAATCACACGACACTTCATCATGCGAATAAAGTAAGCACGAGTGCTGCAGTCAAAGCGGCAACGCACCCATGCCGCTTTGACTGCCGCTTTGACTGCTGGTGCGTTGGCGCTTTGACTGCAGTACTCGTGCTTACTTTATTCGCCTGATGAAGGGTCGTGTGTTTTTTCGACCCGAAACAATTGTTGAGAGTTTATTGCATTTTATGGTGTTTATTCAAAGTTTGTAAGTAATAACCTTAATGAAGATTTGAAAGTTTGTTAAAATAATACTACAAAAATGAATTATTATAATATTATAATTTTAATTTTTAATTCAGCTTATATTTTACACTATAATATACAGTACATAAAACACAAAATTTAAAAGTCATTTAATTTATTTCTGTACCATGTTGCGTCTTCCACAAACTATGGGGTGAATATGCCACGCATGCTTATTTTTGTACTGCTTCAACGTTAAGGCTCCTTCTGTTTACGTTGTGTGTGTAATATAATAAGGAACTCACTTGTATTACTAATATATTATTTAAAATAAAATATATGTTTATGAACATTAAATATGAGCAGCCGAATTTTATAAGGGCTTTACTCACAAGAAATGCTGACACGATCCAATATAACGACGATTAAAATCGACAATTTAAGATGAATTCACAATCCACGCGTTCACTGGGGCAAATATTACAACACAAGACGATCTGTATTGCAATTCGTTGACACATAAAAGTGCTACGAACAAACTTGTATCTTCCCTCGAATTATCTTATATATATATTTTATTGTGCAAATATTTTCAGTTTTTTATGATTTATAAATGTTGGAAAATGTTTTTCTGCATTAAAACTGGCAGGTAAACAAAATATTGCATTAATGAAAACTTACAATTTCCGTTGTTCGGTAGATTTTACCGTTTTAAAATTTACTGTAAAGTTTTTCGCATAGTTTTTGAAACTGCTTGTCTGTGTATTAATAAATATTTTCAAGCGTTGCATCTTTAAAAAAAAAAAATAAATAAATATTTCAGGGTATATTTCACATTTAGTTTTTGTTAAAACTTCTCTTGAATTAGTGTTAATTTTATTTTTAAAGATGCTACTGCTATATTGCATCTTTACGCTGACTGGGAGTCTATATTTCAACTCTTCATTACATGGGAATAATGTTTGTCAGTGTACGCGTGCTTTTATTTTGATGGATAAAATGGCTATTATAAAACATTCGGATAACAAAGACTTTCAAAATTTGACTCATGAATAAGTATTTGCAATGTAAGGACTGATTTCTATATCATTTTCTGTGCTGATTTCGAATATGGCATCCATTTTTCTGAATCGCACAAGATTTTTTCATAAAATGGGCTTAAATATATGGGTAAAAAAGCCTCTTTAGTACCATTTATCGATTGTATTTTACTTGGCGTTTCATCGATTCCTCTAAATTTGCTCGAACATTAACATGGACATATAGTTCAGAGAATTATCCAAGAACGGTTTTCGATGAGGAGTATTTCACCGAAAAAAGATATCGAACCGATGACAAATAACGTGAAAACTCTATAGAAATCGTTTCTTTCCATTAGATTTTCATTTGATCATTTTCCAAATTCATCGTGTTCCGGTCATGGGATTCATCTTCAGTTATTCATGTTTCTGTAGGCATTCTCTGTGATTCCTTCCGGTTACACGACAAATATCTATTACGTATTCCATTTCCTGCCACACTTATGATATGATTTCCTTTGTAAATGATTCATGCACTTCAGATACGATTGCTTATTCGCTGCATCTTCACCCATAAATCTTGGGAAAACTGAGAAACAAGCATTTTGTCTTAAACAAAATCCCGTATGAAAAATTACAAAGAGTTTGTTGATTTTACAATCATTTTTCAATAAATAAATCAGGCTGGAGTCTTGAAATAGAACATAGAACGATAAAATAATTTCAAAATTTTTAATGAAACTGCACACACTTCACATCTTACGATCAACAGATATTTCTGAACATAAACATTTGTATTTACAACCTATTATATACAAATTATATACAGAGGGCCGCACACCGTCTGATCGAGCAAGCTATTAATTCAGCTCTGGTGTAGACTGTCATTGAAGTAATCATGTAATGACATGCATTTTTTTGCAAATTTGGTGGAGCACCATCTAACGGTATTTTCTTAGTCAGTCTTCTAAGTATATTTTACAGCAATCGTCTATGAATTCGGTGGCGCCATTTCGATAAAGTGTGCCTTTAATAAAGATTTCGTAACAGGATGTTATTTTGCTGTTGTTTGATAAATTTGTGTAATTACAATTAATTTGGTCGGCTAAATAAATCAGTTACGGAATTTGTACTATGCTAGTCTTTTTGTCCCATTTCGTATAAAACGTGCTGTATAATATATATTATTATATATATATCATAAAATATTATTTTGACGATAAATAATTATACTTATCAAAATGGGAATCACAATAATTTCGTGAAGCATGATATTCATTTTATTTTAAACTAGCAGGCTACGCCCGCTTCGCTGGTCACTATATTTAAATGAATTTTCAAAAAAATTGGATCAGTATTTATTTTTTACATCACATTACAAATAAAAGCAAAAAAAAAAAAAAAAACACTGAAATCGCTTTAGATTTCGCTTCTTTGGGTACCCATTGCCTAAGGCAGCTCTTTTTTCTACCCGTACTGCATCGGGTCCTGTTTCCCACTGTCTACAGAAAGGTCTTTCCCGGGCACTTCAATTTGGGTATTTATCGACGACTTGTGAATTTTCTGTTATTTAAGAACTACGATTTTAAAGATGACTGTATCTCAGCATTTATTAGATATTTTAATTTTTGAACCATGTGTTTTAGTTATTTACACTATATTACTATTTGATTCCGACCAGTGCAATAAAATAAAATAAAAAAGTAGATTTTCTTTGAAAAGGAATTAAATACATGAAAAACAAACGAATTTTAATCAGTTTACTCCTTTCTACTATAAACTACCATTTTTTTTCACCCAATAAATATTATAAATAATAATAATAATAATAATAAAAAGATTTTTCTCTTAAAGGAATTAATTAAAAAAATGAAAAATAAAAAGTTGCTACAGTATAAAACTTATACATAAACGTAACAATTTATTTCTATTGCATTACCATTTGATTTTCAATAAATATAATAATAATAAAAAATAAAGAAACAAAAAGAAAATCGCCCTCAAATGAATGTATTAAATAAAAAATGAATTGCATAATAGCCGTTGCTAAGATACGCAGACGATTACAATCGAAGAATAAATTCATGAAAAATGAAGCATTAAAGCCAATATTTAAAATCGAAAAAACATTAATTTAAAAAATTCAAATTCGAAATTTGAAAAAATCTCGATGCGGTGCACCTCTGCAGGTTCCTAGGCACCTATATGCCAAATTTGGAAGCTCTGCGATCAATAGTGTGAGCACCAGAGCGCAGACAGACACACAGACACACACACACACACACACATACACTTCTCTTTATTTATATAGATTTTACATAGACTTACGAAAATTTTACGTTATGGTAGGTAGGATAATAATAAAATATTTGTATACATATTTTGAGAAATATGGCTGATTTACTGTAACCCCTTTCACATATATCCTACGAACTGTAATATTACTTTCTCTTTTTTCTAAACATTCCGAACTAAATAAATTTTATCACATTTTATGTGTCTCTGGAACTTTAAAACATCCATAAATTCTTGTTTTTATTCTTTGGCTGCCCTCCAGTTTAATCATACAAGAAGTCAAATGTGATGGAAAGCATAACGTTTTTATATCTTTGACGATGATATCACTTTGAAATATCCCTCAAATCTATGCCATTTTTGTAAAATTTTTGTAAAATGCCAGGAGTATATTATGTGAAATGATCTTTACTTTTTGATCTTTTGAGAATTTTGTCAGTTTTCAAATGTTTTTCCATTAGGTTACAAATGGTTCAACATAAGTTTTCTCAGATTTACAGTAGGAAAAAAAAATAAAGAAAAATAAATCAATAACTTTTTCTTCCTTTTTTTTCAGAATAGTAGAGAAAAGTTTAGAATATATCGTTTTGCAATCATTTTCAAAATTAAATTGGAAAATTTTAACGTGTAAAATATTATGCAATTAATTTCATTATAATTTACTTGCTACAAGTCACATAATAGGTTATTCACAATGTATTCAGATTGCTTTATGATACTGAACACGTTCAAAACCTGGATGAATAGTAAAATTAACGACATTATATAAATCTCTACAAAAATAACCTTAAATTTCGTTTTTCAGGAAAAAGGCATAGAAAAGAATTTCTAATATTTAAAGATATTTCCTAATAATTTAAAAACTTTGAATAAACAAATTTTGTTAAAATAATAATAATAATAATAGTAATAACAATAGAAAAAATTCTCGCATTCGTTGTTTTCTGTCGAAATGCAACACTATCCTTCGTCAGGTGAAGAAAATAGGCACTAGTGTTGCTATCAAAGCGGAAATGGCCAAAAACGGTAAATGACGGGCTAAATAATAATAATAATAATAATAAAAATATTTTTCGAGATCCCATATGTAAAAAGCTTCATTGAAATCCAAACTGTAAGTAGAACCTCAAGAAGAAATGATGTTACCTTTAGAAAAGTCAGGCCAATGACTATGAATAACTACTAAAGCAATGACCATATCTTCCTTACGGGCTTTCAGAACATGATAACAGCTCCAAATGTTTTACTGGTACCTACTACTGGACTCATTGAATGACATCTCTAAAACTAACTTTGTTTCTTCCATCGCCTCTTCCCATTTTTGTTTCCATATAAAGCTTTTTACAAATTAAAAAAATATATTTAAAATAGTTGATGAATATATAATACGTGAATCAGTAGTGTATTGGTTACGTTCTCGCTTCCTACGCGGTTGTCATTGATCACTTTCTAGTTGGTCAAATATGTCTATAATCTTTATTGTGTATGCGTTTTACGCAAATTTACTATAGCTTATGCTGTAAATTTGTATGTTTTTTTTTTTTTTTTTTTTTTTAATGCAATCATTACAATTCAATCATGGGCGTATTTATAGCAAGCTTGAAATTTATCCTACAATTAGTTGATGATTTTTAATCAACATATTATTGTGTATTATAGATTTTTTTTTGTATGTATATTTGAATTAACATTTTTAATTACGTATATTTGAATGCAGAACAAGCGCAATTTTTCATATCATGTACATACGTACATTATTTTTGGCTGAATAGAAATTGTTTATTCAATACATAACTTATTGTATAAAAACTTATAGTAAATTTCGCAACATACATTACTAAGACAGTGATTTAAAGATTTCAAACATCAAGAATGTTTTCAAAACTACTTCAATTTAGTTTCTTTACAACATCACATGCTTCTTTCTTGAAAAAAAAAAAAGAAGAAGAAGAAGCAGGAATAATGTATTATATTATTCCGAAACTTGTGTACATGTGAATATAGAAGCATAAACATAACCACATTTCTTATACGTGACTTAAAATGAAATAATAAAAATTCCCTTTATTCTAAGTAGATTTTTTTTCACAGTTTGAGCATGCGGTTTATTCATGTATATTATAATGAATTTTGAGGTGTGATGTAGCGTGTCTTCAACACAGGCTTAAACATTTCCGTTTTTATTAACATTTATGTCGTAGTTTAAAGCGGAAAGAGAAACTACATCTTTAAACTACAAAATTGTTTTTATAATTATTTTTAACATGTTATTGAAAAGAAATAATTTACATTAAGGAACTAAAATTATTAACGGAGATGTCTATATGGATATAAGGATTGTGTATTGCCTTGTATTTCTTTCGACATTAAATTTAATGAGAGTTAAATGGAAAGAAAAATTGCAGTAGAACGTAAAGACTTTTTGTTTAATTAAAATAATAATAATAATAATAAATTAAAAAATAAACGACATGAAATAATTTTGCAATTTATATATAACCAATGATTATTGCCTTTTACTGTGATTGTATTAAGAACACAAAAATTGGAGTTAAATAATTATAAATTGTATTAATAACAGAGTATTTAAATAAGCTCGATATTTTTTTAGCTTTTCAGTAAAACTAAAAAGTATTTTGTCTAAATATGGCGACAATATCCATAGTTCTAATATATGTGTGAAAAATATATCCTCCCATTGAAAGTTCAATTTAATGAATTTTAATGAATTTATTTTCATAATTTATCAAATGGTTTAATATTGATACTGCTTTAATAGAAGTCTGCTCTAGTTATTTGAATCGCAATTTATGATTTGTAAAAATATATAAAATATTTGTAATTTGTAAAATTTGTAAAATTATCTTTATATTTTAAAAAATATATTACAAATTTGTTACAAATTATATTACAAATTTGTAAAATTTGTAAAATAATGTTTATATTTTAAAAATAATAATTGTAAAAATAATTGTAAAAATAATATATTAAAAGATATATTTTAATCCATGAAAAAATATAATCTTCCAAATAAAGAAGCAGCTTAAAAAAATCCCAATAAGGTATAACTGCTGACCATTTTTTTGACATCTGATCAAAAAATTAGTGTATTGTTTTATATATCAGCTTTCAGAAATATTTACCGGATCCCTAACAACACATCTTCTCCAAAAGTCATCCTCAGGATGTCCTGTGGATAAAAAGGAAATCCTATAGACCTCCTCAGGATGTTCTTTGGACAAGTGCGTTGTTAAGGATATTGTATTGCAGAAATGCCAAGAATTCTTTTATTTTGAAATTGAATCGGCTTTATATAGAATATATGTATATGCATTTTATATTTTCTCGTGTCATTATTTCAAAAGTATTATTAGGAAAAAAAATCTACTTTTAATATATATATAAACATTCGCCCGGTATTTTCATATATTCTCACATAATTACTAAAAATGTTTTCTAGTTTCTTCTGCGATAATGTAAAAATAAGTAAAAAATAAAAGTTTATATTAATTGAATATTTTTATTTTATCTTAAATAAATTTTCTAATTTCAGTTATTTTCCTTACAACTCAAAAAAGTGTTTTTAAAAGTTAATGACAAAAGCTCCGGTACGACTTCTTAATTTATCTCCATTGCTGCTGTGTGATGAAGAAATGAAGTTTAGATACTAATTTTAATTTAACAAAAATGATGATGAGATTATTTTTTAGCCGCATAATATAACTCAGAGACCTCAATCTTCCCTTAAATATAAAATAATAACTGTCTTCATATCACCCTTAAAAACCTGTAACGACATGACTGGCTCGATCTCGACTATAATTCGCAATACATAGATGCCAACATTTATTTATTTATTTATTTATTTTTTGTACCGAAAGTTTTAAATAGAAATGATAATAAGTTATTTTTCAGTTTTCTGGATTAAACATGATAAAATCATTTTCAAATAAATACTGGTGTTAAAAAAAATGTACAAGTTTGCACGTATGTTAATACTAAACTTCAGGTAAACTAATCACCAAGCAATAACTTGAAAAAGGCTGCCCGGAACTAAAACACTTTAACAGCAACCCATTTACTGAACTGACGGAACTGACAGACACGAGTACTACACTGGTCAAAAAAATTTAAGGATCAGCCCGCTATCTCTTTCTCTTCTTTTGCACATATTTTTTAAACAAATAAACATATGAACATAAAATTTGGATGGCCTGTTCATTATCATATTATTAACCGAATCTTATGTAATTTTAGCATAAGAATCATTTTTAAGCTAATAAATATTCATTTTTCTTGCAAAAGTAAGCTTTGGAAAAAATGAAAAATTTCAACAAATTTAGGAAAGAACACATAATGAAAAGTGGTGTTAAGGATGCATTAGAGATAGGTAAAGACGCTCATACCTTGAAATGTTAAACTAAATCTCGATTTTTCTTTTTGTATTAACTTTTCTTTTACTTTTATAATGAACTTTTTAAAAATATATAATTACTAATTTGTAAACTATACTCAGCACTAGAATAATAATGATGTCGAAAAATAATAGTATAATGAACATCTTATCCAATTTTGAATGACATCTCTAAAACTAACTTTGTTTCTTCCATCGCCTCTTCCCATTTTTGTTTCCATATAAAGCTTTTTACAAATTAAAAAAATATATTTAAAATAGTTGATGAATATATAATACGTGAATCAGTAGTGTATTGGTTACGTTCTCGCTTCCTACGCGGTTGTCATTGATCACTTTCTAGTTGGTCAAATATGTCTATAATCTTTATTGTGTATGCGTTTTACGCAAATTTACTATAGCTTATGCTGTAAATTTGTATGTTTTTTTTTTTTTTTTTTTTTTTTTTTTTTTTTAATGCAATCATTACAATTCAATCATGGGCGTATTTATAGCAAGCTTGAAATTTATCCTACAATTAGTTGATGATTTTTAATCAACATATTATTGTGTATTATAGATTTTTTTTTGTATGTATATTTAAATTAACATTTTTAATTACGTATATTTGAATGCAGAACAAGCGCAATTTTTCATATCATGTACATACGTACATTATTTTTGGCTGAATAGAAATTGTTTATTCAATACATAACTTATTGTATAAAAACTTATAGTAAATTTCGCAACATACATTACTAAGACAGTGATTTAAAGATTTCAAACATCAAGAATGTTTTCAAAACTACTTCAATTTAGTTTCTTTACAACATCGCATGCTTCTTTCTTGAAAAAAAAAAAAAAAGAAGAAGAAGCAGGAATAATGTATTATATTATTCCGAAACTTGTGTACATGTGAATATAGAAGCATAAACATAACCACATTTCTTATACGTGACTTAAAATGAAATAATAAAAATTCCCTTTATTCTAAGTAGATTTTTTTTCACAGTTTGAGCATGCGGTTTATTCATGTATATTATAATGAATTTTGAGGTGTGATGTAGCGTGTCTTCAACACAGGCTTAAACATTTCCGTTTTTATTAACATTTATGTCGTAGTTTAAAGCGGAAAGAGAAACTACATCTTTAATCTACAAAATTGTTTTTATAATTATTTTTAACATGTTATTGAAAAGAAATAATTTACATAAAGGAACTAAAATTATTAACGGAGATGTCTATATGGATATAAGGATTGTGTATTGCCTTGTATTTCTTTCGACATTAAATTTAATGAGAGTTAAATGGAAAGAAAAATTGCAGTAGAACGTAAAGACTTTTTGTTTAATTAAAATAATAATAATAATAATAAATTAAAAAATAAACGACATGAAATAATTTTGCAATTTATATATAACCAATGATTATTGCCTTTTACTGTGATTGTATTAAGAACACAAAAATTGGAGTTAAATAATTATAAATTTTATTAATAACAGAGTATTTAAATAAGCTCGATATTTTTTTAGCTTTTCAGTAAAACTAAAAAGTATTTTGTCTAAATATGGCGACAATATCCATAGTTCTAATATATGTGTGAAAAATATATCCTCCCATTGAAAGTTCAATTTAATGAATTTTAATGAATTTATTTTCATAATTTATCAAATGGTTTAATATTGATACTGCTTTAATAGAAGTCTGCTCTAGTTATTTGAATCGCAATTTATGATTTGTAAAAATATATAAAATATTTGTAATTTGTAAAATTTGTAAAATAATCTTTATATTTTAAAAAATATATTACAAATTTGTTACAAATTATATTACAAATTTGTAAAATTTGTAAAATAATGTTTATATTTTAAAAATAATAATAGTAAAAATAATTGTAAAAATAATATATTAAAAGATATATTTTAATCCATGAAAAAATATAATCTTCCAAATAAAGAAGCAGCTTAAAAAAATCCCAATAAGGTATAACTGCTGACCATTTTTTTGACATCTGATCAAAAAATTAGTGTATTGTTTTATATATCAGCTTTCAGAAATATTTACCGGATCCCTAACAACACATCTTCTCCAAAAGGCATCCTCAGGATGTCCTGTGGATAAAAAGGAAATCCTATAGACCTCCTCAGGATGTTCTTTGGACAAGTGCGTTGTTAAGGATATTGTATGGCACAAATACCAAGAATTCTTTTATTTTGAAATTGAATCGGCTTTATATAGAATATATGTATATGCATTTTATATTTTCTCGTGTCATTATTTCAAAAGTATTATTAGGGAAAAAAATCTACTTTTAATATATATATAAACATTCGCCCGGTATTTTCATATATTCTCACATAATTACTAAAAATGTTTTCTAGTTTCTTCTGCGATAATGTAAAAATAAGTAAAAAATAAAAGTTTATAGTAATTGAATATTTTTATTTTATCTTAAATAAATTTTCTAATTTCAGTTATTTTCCTTACAACTCAAAAAAGTGTTTTTAAAAGTTAATGACAAAAGCTCCGGTACGACTTCTTAATTTCTCTCCATTGCTGCTGTGTGATGAAGAAATGAAGTTTAGATACTAATTTTAATTTAACAAAAATGATGATGAGATTATTTTTTAGCCGCATAATATAACTCAGAGACCTCAATCTTCCCTTAAATATAAAATAATAAATGTCTTCATATCACCCTTAAAAACCTGTAACGACATGACTGGCTCGATCTCGACTATAATTCGCAATACATAGATGCCAACATTTATTTATTTATTTATTTATTTTTTCTACCGAAAGTTTTAAATAGAAATGATAATAAGTTATTTTTCAGTTTTCTGGATTAAACATGATAAAATCATTTTCAAATAAATACTGGTGTTAAAAAAAATGTACAAGTTTGCACCTATGTTAATACTAAACTTCAGGTAAAGTAATCACCAAGCAATAACTTGAAAAAGGCTGCCCGGAACTAAAACACTTTAACAGCAACCCATTTACTGAACTGACGGAACTGACAGACACGAGTACTACACTGGTCAAAAAAATTTAAGGATCAGCCCGCTATCTCTTTCTCTTCTTTTGCACATATTTTTTAAACAAATAAACATATGAACATAAAATTTGGATGGCCTGTTCATTATCATATTATTAACCGAATCTTATGTAATTTTAGCATAAGAATCATTTTTAAGCTAATAAATATTCATTTTTCTTGCAAAAGTAAGCTTTGGAAAAAATGAAAAATTTCAACAAATTTAGGAAAGAACACATAATGAAAAGTGGTGTTAAGGATGCATTAGAGATAGGTAAAGACGCTCATAACTTGAAATGTTAAACTAAATCTCGATTTTTCTTTTTGTATTAACTTTTCTTTTACTTTTATAATGAACTTTTTAAAAATATATAATTACTAATTTGTAAACTATACTCAGCACTAGAATAATAATGATATCGAAAAATAATTGTATAATGAACATCTTATCCAATTTTCATGTTTGTATGCATATTTTTTTAAGAGTTATTCACATGCGAAAAGAAGAAGAAAAGAGAAGAAACAGAAAATGAATGCAGGTAGAAAGATTTGGTTGTAATCTAACATAGGAACGCATGTACATCTTTATCTATCTGTAAGTCATCCTTATGACCATTTTTCATTAAGTGTTCTTTCCTAAAGTATTGAAAATTTTCATTTTTTTTAAAGCTTACTTTTGAGAGAAAACTGAATATTTATTAGCTTAAAAATTATTCTTATGCTAAAATTACATAAGATTCGGTTAATAATATGATAATGAACAGGCCATCCAAATTTTATGTTGATATGTTTATTTGTTTAAAAATTATGGGCAAAAGAAGAGAAAGAGAAAACGGGCTGATCCTTAAATTGTTTTTACCAGTGTATTTTATCATGTTTTTGATACACTGTAGAATCAATTTGCATCACTATACAAACTAGTTTATAACAAACTTATTCAAATCTAAATAATTACTAAATTTCACAAATTCCGAAATTTTCCCTTGTAATTCGTAAC
The DNA here is from genome assembly GCA_963930645.1 of Salticus scenicus. Taxonomy (NCBI): domain Eukaryota; kingdom Metazoa; phylum Arthropoda; class Arachnida; order Araneae; family Salticidae; genus Salticus; species Salticus scenicus. The sequence continues at coordinate 122,113,302 of OZ005659.1, read as the reverse complement.
TGTTGAGTTTCAAAGCCATCCCTTGTAGAACTGTTTTTTAAGCAGAGCTGAGACTTCTTACACAATTCGACTACTTCGCAATTCCCAATTTGCGAATATTTTACGAAAACTCCATGAAGCCAAAAAAAAAAAAAAATATTTTATGAAGTTATTGGTATAAGTTTTATTTCATTTTTTCAATATCCGAAATAGCACATTTAAAAATAATTTTAACAAAAGGATATGAATATATGATAGGTTGACTTCCTATATTCTTTTCCTGTTTTAAACTACTTCATAAATATTAATAGGGAAGGAGTGTTAAGTACCCATTTCAGATCGCACCTCAAAGCCTATTATGATATACATGGATAATATTCACGTAAAAGTAAAAAAAAAATAAAAAAAAAAGTAAAATAGAATGAGAGGAAGGAGTGGTATGATTTAACTTCTAGACACGTAAAAGAACAGGATATTCTGAATTTTAAACATATGGTGGCGATAAAAAGGTTTTTTTCTTCTTTTTTTTTTTTTTTTCTTTTTTGTTGTTTTGTTAAGTATTACGCTTAATTTGTGCTGTATAGATGCTAAGATAAATAAATAAATAAATAAATTTATATATATATATATAAACAAAATACATATGGTAATGTTTATTTATGTTATATTATTACAGTCGCTGGTAGAAAAACAATAAGTAGAATATATATATATATATATATATATATTATCGAATAAAAAATATAATCACTATATTGAGTTAAACGAGAAGAAAAAAAAAATATGATTTTTAAACATGACAAATTCAAACTTGTTTTTATTAATGGTTCTATATATGTAATAATAATAAAAAATTGCTTTAAAAATATTTTAATCAGAATGCATTGTTTTCTTTTTGAATAATTAAAAAATAAATGAACAAAACCTTTTTTAAATGATACGTGACTTAACATATCAAAAAATATGACATGATATTTTTCTTAAAACTTCATTTATTCAATGTATAACATTGTTTTTTTTTTTTTTTCCATCACGAAAGGTACTTCTAACAAAATAAAATAAAGAATAAATACAAAAACGAAAAACTATGAGATTTTACCGTATAAAAAACAATTTGTAATGTCATAAAAAAATTCCAATAGAAATTTCACTTTCGTTTTTTTTTTTTTTTGTTTTCTGTTTTTGTTGTTTTAAAATAACAAAATGAAAATCAATTACATTCTGTGAATTACTTTTACTTTTTATGCTAAAATCGATATGTTATCGCATAATATGCAATTGCGCCACTCTCATAAACAACGAAATGTCGATTTTATAATATTCAACGTTTTTGCTAAATATATAGTGTTTTACATTTTCTAAACTTAATGTTAGATTTAATATTATAGATGATAATAAACATTTCTTTAAAATAACGAAAATATTACTGAATAAAATTGTCAGGAGATTCAACTTCCCGTTTTTTTTTATTATTATTATTATTTATTTATTTATTTATTTATTTCTGAAATGTTGTTTTGATTTATCTCATATTCATACAGAGATAGATAGATATATAGATAGATAGATGACTTTAACATGATGAATAATGAAGTATGCAATTTGAATGGTATACTACTGATTTCAATCTTTGGTTGAATATTAATTATTTTTACCCAATAAATGCAATTCTGCTAAATTGAGTATCATTAAAAAAGAAAATACAATTAAAAGAATTACCAATCTCAGACTTTACAAATCTAAATTTTTCTGTATGCTTGTACACGAATCTTAAAGGATAAACACGTTAAAATTGACAATTCCATTCTACATGTATCAATTTATGTGATTCGGATTGTTTTTGTCATCTCTTCGCTGATATTAGAAATTAAACTGTACAATTCCCAGATTCACCTGTAAGTATCAGAAAAGCTTTTATTTTTGAGCTTCTGGACAGGTGCTGAGTTCGATCAATTCTGCGATCAAATTAAGCACTCGGAGATTTATCAAAAGTTTACATAAAAACGGGCTGCGGCAGATTAGAAAGACGCTCCAGAAAAGACACGAGCTGCCGTAGCGCAGTCATTAGAGCACAGGGCTCGTAATTGGAAGATTGCGGGTCCGATACTCGAGCCGGCTAAAGACCGTTGTGTATATTAATGGTGGATGGTGCACGTAAAATCTGTCGTGGCTGCTATGTCGCAGCCAAATTTCTCATAATAAAGAAATTTATTTATTAAATACAAACATGTCACTGATGCTTATTTATATTCCTAAATTTTTTATGTTTCATTATGAGAGTTTATCATCACGCGTATTGAATACAATAATCACTATTAAAAACATTTCTTGCTTTTCTATGAAATATTCAACATGGATACAGTTTTCTCATTAAGAAATCACACAAGAAAACGTTTTGAAAATGTTTCAATACCAAACATTTAAAATTAATATTTATGACACAACTAAAAAAGGTTACAAAATAAAGTTAGGTTATTTTGTTATTAATTTTCTTTCGAAGAGTACTGTATCAGAAAAGAAAGATTTGCCAAGTCATGTACAAAATAATGATGGAATACATTATGCATTAGGTGCAAAGTTGTAACATTACACATGACTAGATTGCATTTAACGCTCCCGGACATTATACGAATCGATCTTATGAAACACAAACAACTTTCTGTTGTGATGCAATGTTAACGAAATATACAATAGAAATTGACAATAAATTTTGCTGAAAATATTCGATAATAAATAAAGTTTAAGTGACGGGAAATGAAGAAATATATATATTTTTTAATTTGTCTTTTTAATTATTATTAAATTACGGAAGTAAAATAATGTGTTTTCTGTAACAGAAATTTACAAATTACTGACAAAAAATATTAATTTTTATGATACACAAATATGCTACATTTAATTTGTAATATTGTTTGTGTTTTACGTATATTAATTGATTTCCAAATACATTCTATATTGAGTAGACAAAAGCATATAACTACTAATAATCTGTTTTATTTTTATTTTATAATATATTGTTCAGATTTTATATTTAAAAATGTTATGTCGTGTTTTTATTTTTTATAGGCCTATTTACTATATTACTATATAAAACTATTTACCATACTTAGAACTTTAGAATCATAATTTATTCATTGCATCTATAATTTAGTGAACATTAATGTCGGACATGACTTATACACACGCATATGTAAAACAATATACAAGTATATATTTTATATTGTGTATATAAAATAATATACAAGTGTATATTTTAATTCATATATATATATATGTCTTTTTTTTTTTTTTTTTTTACCTTATAAAATGTAAATGTACGTGATTAAATAACACATAATATAAATAGACACTTTGTTCATTTATATAAAAATTTCTATAACTATTAAGTCTACATTACTTTATTTTTTAATGTTAGAGTGATTTTAAAGAAACATATTACTTAAGATTGTATGTTATACTTTCGGAAATAATTTATTTATTTGTCTCATGTAATTATAAAATGTAAAATATACAACGGAAAAAGTGTCACATTTTATTTTATTTTAACTAACCAATAAATATATGAGGATGTGCGGTGTTCGAATTAAGGTAGACTGGCTGCAATAGGGTCCAAAGCCTGAGGGACAGTGGATAAATATTTGAGAGAGATACTCTGAAAAACTGTCCGTGTTTCGTTTCTTTTTTTTTACAAGTAAGATAGATTTTTTTAATTATTTATTTATGCTTTGAAGGCAAAATAATAGGGAGACTGGAAAGTAAAATTGTTTTTTACAATAAGATCAAACAGATATTTCTTTTTAAATGTTTTTATTTTTAATCAATAATGTAATCACCCTCGTTATCAAAAATCCTTCGACATCTAGTATGCAACTTTTGATGCCAGATCGATAAAAATGAATTGGTTTTTGAGCAAAATCTATGAAATTCGCATTTTGGACATCATCCAAACATTCAAATTTTCTACCACTTAGAAAATGCTGTAGAGGTCAAAAGGAATGGGGCAATATCGGATGAGTAGGGTAGGCTAGGCAGTTCCTCCCACCCTAATTTGTTAATTTATTTACCAGGGTTCATCTTGCGCAGTGTGGCCCTGCGTTTTCGTTTTGCAGAAAAACGCCTTTTTTGTTATTAATCGTCGGACACTTTTGCATTAAATTTTGATTTAGTTGATCAAATTGTTCACAGTAAAGATATACATTCACAGTTTTTCTAGGTTCAGTACTTCAAAAAGAACTACCCCGCAAAAACCTCACACAACAGAAAAAATCACCGGTTTCTGGTGTAAACTTTGCTTAGCTGTATTTTGTGACGATTCATTCGAAAAAAGCCACTGCTTTTTGCGTTCTGGACTATCATAAAATACCCCTTTTTCATATCTAGTGATCGAAAATGATTTTGTATTTTGCCGCTGAAGCAATAAGTTGCACGTGATCGATCAGTTAGCTTTGTTTCTTTAGTACAGATTATGCAAGACTCATGTACTTGCTCTGCTTTCTTTACCAATCAGCTGCAAATTTTCTTTTATATTTGACCAATGATGTATAAGAGTGTTCGACAGCTTTTTGATTGTTTGACAATGATTTTTTTCCACTTTCTCCCTAAACAAGTCACTGTTTAACATTGTTTGTCATTCTGATCGATACGAGTCAGAAAGATCAAAATTACCGATTTTTAACTTCAAAAAACAACATTGCATAGCTGTATTTTGTGACGATTCATTCAAAGAAAGCAACTGCGATATGAGTTTTGGAATATCATAAAAGACCCATTTTTCATATCCAGTGATCAAGTGATCAAAAAACGCTTTTGTATTGTGTCTCTGGAACAATAAGTTGCATGCAATTGATCGGTTAGCTTTGGCCTTCGGACAGATGATTATGCGAGAACCAAGTACTTGCTCTGCTTTCTTTACTAATATGCTGGAAATATTCTTTTCTGGAAGACCAATTTTGTTTAACGGTGTTTGATAGCTTTTTCATTGTTTTACATAGATTTGCTTCCACTTCCGCTCTTAACAATTCACTGTTAGCGTTGCTTGTCATTAAGATCGATAGTCACAAAGATCAAAATTACCGCATATAAACTCAAAAAAAAAAAAAAAAAAAAAAAAAAAGCATTTACTGATGTTTAATGCATTTGACTAAACATCGCAAATGTTTTTTTTGTAGAAACTGTTGCTTTACTTCTGACTCAAAACTCAAATACGTACAATAACGGATATATTCCCCTTTTGGTATTTCGCTGAACATTTCACTACAAATTGAAAAAAAAAAAAAAAAAAAAAAAAAAAAAAGACATGCGCAAAAACGATATTATTTTCCGATCCCTCTAAAGTCATCCATATACTATTATTTTTTTTTTCACCTTATATTATATGCAGAGTATGCTTTGTTTTTATTCAACATTTCAAACATTTAATTATTTATTTTATGTTTTGTCGTAATAAATGAGGATGAATCCAAAAAGTACCAAATTGTTATATGCTAGTCAGAAATTTACATATTTAGTTAATTAACATGTGCAGATAATATTTCAAGTTTCAGAAAAAAAAAATCAAATAAGTTTTAAAAAAGTAAAACGTGTACACGTAATATAACAAGATACGGCAAAAAATTGCATACATTTATATTTTGGGGATCTAATAAAAACAGGTTTATATAAATAATCATCATGCTATGGATGCACATAAACTTGTATGGGTTTACAAAAAAATCAAAAAGGATATATTAATAAGTTTCATGAAAGACAAAATATGAAGCTACAAAATTATCAAAATGTACATATGAGGTGAAAACATTGAGATTAGGCGATAATTACCTGAGAACGAAAGGCACATTCAATAAAATTTAAAAAATGTATACATATAACGTAAAAGTACTGATAGTTAGGGGACATTTAGCTTAGCAGGCAATATATTTCAGATTCAGACTTCTTTTTTCTATCATTCGATTTTATTTTTCTGATATTTATTATAAAATTATGAAAAACAGTCTACAATATTGAGCTATGCAACGTGAAGCTGTAAAAACAATGGTAATATTAGTTCATAAATATCACTAACATATAACTACAAAAATTATTTTCAATGATATATATATATTACGATAAATGCTATTTAAAGATATATATATATATATATATATATATATATATATATAATAAACCTGCCTAAATTTTATATTATAACATAGATCATTATTTATATTTACTAGAAAAAGTATACTGCATATGTCTTTTTTTTCATTTTAAAGATAAAATAAATTGAATAATACATAATGCCATTTATATTTTCTTATTTTTTTTCCTTCTGGAAAATACGGCATAAATATCTCTTTTACCTCATTTATGCCACAATTTCCCTCCATTAAAATTGTCATCGATACTGAAAATTAGTTATAAGGCATGTTCAGTAAATGATTAAATCTTATCAAAGCTCTTACATTTAATTTCATGGTGTTTTACAGTCATTTTTTAATTGTTGCTGTATAATTTATATTCACTTTTAATTTTATTTTGGAATTTGAATTAAAAGCTTCTTTTAAAAAGAACGTTTTTCAGTCTTTACACTATTGGCAAATTTAATGTTAAATAAACTCATGTATTTGTGGCATCCTTTCCCATATATACGGGAAGATGCCACCAGTTATGAGGTAATGTGCGACGTCACAATAAATAAGTAAAATATGACAAACATTAGAAAATTACTTGAGAATTGAGACTAACTATGAAAAATCAAACAAATTCGTAAATTGATTTTTTTTTTTTTTTAAGTTTAATTTTCTAAAACTAATAAGGGTAAAAGTTTATACTGCAGCCTGCACAACTTTTAATTCTGTGCAAATGATCATCATTGCAATCTTTGTGCTCTCATTTCTTGCATTCAGTGTGCAAGGTTAGTGGTACCAATGGGTTCTCTGTGTTGTTGGGGGCAAGTGCTGGTGACTGTTGACGGACTCTAGCTCTGCTGTGAAAGCAACTGATATTTTCATATGCGCCGTTGCTGGACTGGAAAATTGACACAGAACTTACACCACTGCCCGTTCAAATTATTTCTCTACCAATAAAATCGTTGGTTTATAAAGAAGTAAGTTTTGTTTCATTTATTTTCGTGTGCATTCTGTGCCAGTATTCCACCCCTGCGTTTGTGAAAGCAACAGCTGTATCATTGTTGGAACTAACAGAAATAGCACACGCGTGATTAGGGATTACTTGTTGGTTATAAAGATAAATCCCAGTAGCTGAAAAACCAGAAGTCCCATTTACTACTGTGGCTGCCTTGCTCTGAGCTATATTTTAGACAGATCCTTACTGAAGACTTAAATGTTTGTTAAAATAATCCTATAAAAATTATAATTTTTAATATTATAATTATAAATTTTATCTCCAATTATATTTTACACTATAATATGCAGTAGATAAAACATAAAGTGAAAAGGTCATTTAATTTATTTCTGAACCATGTTGCGTCTTCCATCAGGTATGAGGTGAAGATACAACACTGGCTTATTTTCATATTGCTACAAGGTTAAGGCCCCCTTCTGCTTACGTTGTGTGTGTAATAGAATAAGGAACTTACTTACAATATAAAATCATCTGTTCACGAGCTTTAAATATTGTGGAGTCCTGGCCCCAGCATTAACTGCTCCGGACTCCATCTCCTAACTAATTGAATATTTTTAATTCAGCACGAGACTCAAATGTAAAATGAAAATAATCCTTTTATTTAAACTTTACAGTATAAACAGGGAATGACTTTTCACCCAGAACTCAATCAAAAACAATGTAGATAGATTTACTTAGAAAGATATGAAACTTTTATCTCACCATTGAAGGAAATAAAAATTCTCTCTGGCAGTATTTTAGCATATTCCTATGTAAAATGACCTTCTGAATCTGAATGTGACGCCCGTTTTGCCCTATCACCCACCAGTTTTTAGGAATGGCCCGCTATTTTTATCATTTTCGGTACTTTTTTGGCTATAAATTTGATTTGTAGGAGGGGGAGGTTTATTTTAACCGTTAAATATCTTCTGAGGGGCTATAGAGTTGGAAAATTCTAAAACATGGACATTTGCGACAAGAGAAAAAATTTTGGTGGATTCGCCCCTGAAATTATGCATTGCATATCTTATATTTTTAAAATCTGTTATTATTGCTATTTTTTAAACTTTATATTTTATGGTTTTTAGGTGTTAAATTAATTCTTTTTCATTCTTCATATCAAATTCATTGTGATAAAATTATCGGACAGGAAAATTCAGATGGGGATGGTGTATCTAGAAAACGGTGGGCGACTGGGCAAAATGGGAGTCATATTCGTATTCAGGAGGCCATTTTACATAATAAACAGCAATAATTGTAACATATCTCGATTTTTTTCTTTTCTTTTTTTTTTTTTTGCAGAGCAGTGTAATTTAAGCGTCATAACACTGCTTTCCGAAGATCAAACAGATTACGCTAACTCGTAGAATAAAGACAGGTTTCCCTTATGCTTCACCTCTACTAAACTTTAGCAATACACTGCCTAAATAACTAACTCGCCAACACTACAATATTCCATTGCTTACTTGAATTACATATTAGATGCGACTTTATTCACCGCTAAGAACGACTCTCTCATCTTATCATCATACTACGATATTTATCTGAACTGAAATCAAGAGCCTACACGATTCACTTCTAAAAACTCAATAACCATTCGTATTCACTTACCCTACGCCAATTACTTCCACTTTAATGGCTCCTTGTTGGCAAAAATCATTCTAGCTTCCTCTATTACGTCGCCGACCATTGGCGTTAATTCATCCTTACTTCGATCTTTTGCGTTACCGGGATGCCCGTATGTATGCCTGTATATATCCCAATTTTTGTCGCAAAAAATCTTGAAGTTTTTTGGGGGGAAAAAGTATATTTATGGATTAGGAAAATCTAGTATAGTTTTTGTTATATACAACGTTTTTCTTGTCTCTTATGTATATATAAAAATTAAAATTTATATTAAATCTATAGACTGCAGTATTTCTAATTGCAATTTATCAGGATTACACTGCTTAAAAAAAAAAAAAAAAAAAACGCATTTTTTTTGTAATTTTTAAATAAGTTTTAAATCATGGTTTTCATAGAAAATTATGTGCACATATTTCTAAAACATCATAGGTTAGAAACACAAAAATTATGACATGTGATAAATTTGTACTATAACTATTGATAAATATTCCCCGAACACATCTGTCTTATATATACAACTATTCGTATTATTGCTATATAATACATTTTCTATTAACAAATCTAGGCTGGTAATACGTTGGTAATTTCTATAGTATGAAGAAAATAACAATCGATAAATAACATAGCATGCTTGTTCATTGTAAAAACGGTAATCCGTAATAACCCCAGTAGCACATAACGTTGCTTTACTTTGTTATTACTAATTTCTTACTGTTCAGACTTATTTGCAACACTTTAACAAAGTTATGTGCTACCTGGAAATGGCAAAACAAAAAAAAATTAATTAATAAATTAATTAATTAATTAAATTAATTAAATAGATAAATAAATAAATAAATAAAAGGGAAACGAATAGGAAAATAAAAGTAATAATTAAAAAATAAAAGAAGCTATATGTTAATGATAATGTTTCTTTTCAAATATAATATTTAAATTATGATTGGCTGTTCTAAATCAATTATGTAGTTATTTATTTTCAGAGGAAACTTAAACTTCAAATATAAATTATATATTTCGAAAATTTTAGTTGATTTCCGACATTTTATTTACTTTATATTAATAATTATAACATTCTATCTATAACATAAGCCATTTTAAATTTAAAGTTATGTTTCAGGAAATATAATTGGATAATAAAATTGGAAAAAATAATCAAAGTATTATCATAATTATTCATATTAACAATTTATCAGTGTTAACATTTTCGTTGAAAGATATGTATTTATATAACTTTTTGTTTTCAATTTAGACACTAAATATAGACAAAACTTATCACACTAATATGATGATTTATCCTAATGCAAATATTTGATTAACTACAGTTCTATATTAAAAGATAATAAGACATTCTACTTATTCGTTTAATGTTATGTTTTAAATTATTGCAATTATCATGATATAATAGTTAAATTTGAATGCATTAAAACATTACATATTTTTATCACTATGACTATTTACATCAAAATCTCTTATTAGCTTTTTCCCTTAGGATGCATATATTTCCAGTCAAAAAATAACATTATAATAGGAATAACATTTTATAAAATTGCCCCCAAGACAAAAGTAAATTGCCTGGTATATTTGAAAAATATTATATTCTGTGAAACTGAATGTAGTTATAATAAACACATATTAAATTAAAAATATATTTCGTATGGTAATGTTGTATTTATTATTTTCCTGTGTAAACATCGTAAATGAGAGATAATGAATTTTATTTATTAAGATTCATTTCATAAGATTGTTAAATATGTTAATTTGTGATTTTCTGTAAAAATAATTTCATTTTTCATAATAATATTAATAAAAATTATTATTATTAATTATTACTATTACCATTTATATTTTATAGTTTATATTAATATTCTATAAAACATAGCACTTGCTACTAACTGCTTGTTAATAAATAATATTAAAATAAAAATTCAAACACAATATGTCAAAAAGTTGATTTAAATATTTTATATTAAATAAGAATAAGAATAAAAAGAAGAATAAGAATACTACAATCGCTGCTTTACTTTATAGAAGTTCCCTTAATAAAGATCAATTACGTATGCGTTTATTCAGATATTCGTTTTCATATATCCCATAGTAAAACAAATGCCCATTTGTAAAATCAAGAGAAATGCTGACAAAAATGGGCTTTGAAATATAATTCCTTAACACCTTAGGCACCTTGAATTTGATTCGCAAATCTATAATAATAAAAAACAATAATTGCCTGACTGTTTGTTCATCTATATGTTCAGACCCCAGTGATCGTAAAAGTAAAAAAATCTGGAGTGACTCCACTCGACTTTCCGAACATTGAGTAATTAACAGTTTTGTAGATAAAGTAAAGAAAGAGTAGTTGTTAAACAAACAAAAGAGAGAAAATCATAATAGAGTGTTTGAGTATTTTTCTCCATCTATTACACGATGTTTTATTTAACGCTACTGAACTTTGAGCCCATAGATCATAATGACAAAGAAATTTTCGTTGTGTCCCTGTAAAAACCTATAAATGTTAGATTCACCAAAATGCTTATAGTTAGTGCAACAGTGATTTATAATACTCATATAAATTTTCAGATGAATTCAATAAGGCGTTTAGATGCTATCGTACTTTTAAAAATTTAGTCCCATAGGCCATAATGATAAAGAATTTTTCTTTGTGTCCCTGTAAAAAAACTGTAAGTGCTAGATTCACCAAAATCTATACAGTTAGTTCAACTGTGATCTATAACATGTGTACAATTTTTTTGCTCGGATTAATAAGGCGTTTAGACACTATCACATTTTTAAAAATTTGTTCCCATAGGCATAATGATAAAGAATTTTTCTTTGTGTCCCTGTAAAAAAACTATAAGTGCTAGATTCTCCAAAATCTATACAGATTGAGTATTTGTGATCTATAATATGTGTATAAAATTTTTGCTCAATTGAATAAGGCGTTTAGATGCTATCGCACTTTTAAGATTTTGCTCCCATAGGCCGTAATGATAAAGAATTTTTCTTTGTGTCCCTGTAAAAAAACTATAAGTGCTAGATTCACCAAAATCTATAGGGTTCGTACTATGGTGACTTACAATATGCGTACCAACTTTCAGGTTAATCGAACGAAGCGTTTAGACGCTAGCGTGTTCACCCACAGACATACACACATACACACATACACACATACACACATACACACATACACACACACATACATACATCATCGTAAAAATAGTGAAAACGGACTCAGGGGACCTCAAAACGTATAGAAACATCAAAATCTCGAATTCGGATTTTTGACATGATTACAATACTTTCCTCACTATAGTGTTCGGAAAGTAAAAAAATGACATAAGGATGTAAAGAATTCTTCCGTAGAGAATAGCGAAAAATAAATTAATTATAACTAGTTGTGGATTTAGTAATTAAAACTTCAGCTTATGGCAATTAATAAACGAGTCTATTCTGAGCTTAAAAAAAGTTTAAGTAGCGTAAAATGTATAAATAAAACAGAAATGTTGGTCCGATCGTTACGAATTTGGTACCAAGAATGACCATAGTGAATTACCAAGTAAAACCATAGTGAAACCATAGTGAATTACCAAGTATTACCATTTGGTACCATGAATTACCAAATAAAAGAGGCAGTTTTTCTGAATCCAGGGGAGCAATCCTATTATCGATGCGGTAATAAGACTTTTTTAATTAACTAAAATAGTAAATTTTAGAGGCAAAACCTTTTTTATTACATTTACTATTTTACCGTGCCAGAGATTTTTGCAGACTATACTTCCGCTCGGAATAATTGCTTTTAAACTCCATGCCGAGTTACTAGTAAAAAATAAAACCTTTTGTTTTTCTTTTTCTCTTTTCAGTTTTAAATCAGATATTGGTAATCATCCGTTACTACCGATCACATGTCTACAGTTAAAAAAAATTATGAATAGCTATAAAAAACAAAATTTTAGTCAGATTATATTTATGTACATTTATTTTTCTTTTATCTGTTTATGTAAAGAGAGGAAATCTACTTTTAACGGAGAAATAATGTTTTTTTACTATTTTTATTTTCTGAATTGGATAGTAAAAAAACAGTTTTGGAATTTCGCAATTTTTTTTTACGGACAGAAATTGCAAATCGCCCTTGATAGATTAGCCAGTTTGAGTCTAAAATTAATAAAATTTATTCATTAACTTTTTGATATGCAAAGAATTTGATATATCAGTATGAAAATTGTCACTGTTTTCTCAATCTGTAACACCGAAGTTATTCATTAATGGATGAACCGATGATATTTAAAAAAAATTGAAATGATACTTTTATATTTTATATTTTGCCTACGCTGAGGATTTTATTTTGAGGGATTTATAACAAAGAAACATACACTCAATACACACATAAATTAAAAAATCTGGTGTGACTCCACTCGACATTCCGAACATTGAATAATAAACGGTTTTACAGATAAAGTAAAGTAAGGGGAGCTGTTAAACAAAAGCGAGAAAATTATAATAGGGTGCTCGAGTAATTCTCCATATAGTACACGAGGATTAATTTAACGCCATTGCACTTTGAGCCCACAGATCGTAATGATAAACAATTTTTCGTTATATGCCTGTAATAAGCTATAGATTATAGATTCATTAAAATGTTTATAGTTAGTGCAACATTATAATATTTATAAAACTTTTCAGCTTCATCAGAGAAGGCATTTAGACGCTATCGCACTTTAAAGTTTGAGCCCATATGCAACAATGGTAAAGAAATATGCATTGTGTCCCTGTAAAAAGAATCATAAGTGCTAGAGTCTCTAAAGTTCAATAAGTTCGTGTTATGGTGATTATAACATATATATAAATTTTCAGTTTATTTGAATAAGGCGTTTAGTGTCTGTCGCACTTTGAGTATATAGGCCTTAAAGATAAGCAGTATTTATTTGTGTCTCTGTAAAATTATGTAAGTGCTAGAGTCACCAAAATCTATAGAGTTTGTGGGATAGTGGCTTAAAACGTGTATATAAATTTCCAGCTCATTTTGATAAGATATTTAGATGCTATCGCACTCTAAATAATTTCACCCCATAGGCCATAATGATGCAGAATTATTTGTTGTGTCCCTGTAAAAAAAAAAAAAAAAAAAAAAAAAAAAACCATAAGTGCTCTAGATTCACGAAAACCTATATAAATCATGAAAATGTCACCTATAATATGTGTATAATTTTTTTGCTCAACTGAATAAGTGGTTTAGACACTATCGCAATTTTAAAAATTTGGTCCCATAGGCCATAATGATAAATATATATATTTTTTTATTGTGCTCCTGTAAAAAAACTGTAAGAGCTAGATTCACCAACATCTACACAGTTCGTGCAACTATGACCTATAACATGTGTATAAATTTTTTGCTCAGTTCAATAAGACGTTTAGACGCTATCGCACTTTTAAGTATTTGGCACCTTAGGCTATGATCATAAAGAATTTTTCTTTGTGTCCCTGTAAAAAAAAAAAAAAAAAAAAGAAAAAAGAAAAAACTATCAGTGCTAGATTTACCAAAATAAATAGGATTCGTGCTACGGTGACTTACATCACACGTACCAACATTCAGCTTATTCTAGCAAAGCGTTTAGACGCTAGCGTGTACACTCACACACATACACACACACATGTTCCCCTTAGAGGGAAAATGCGGACGGTGTGTGTAAACCGCCAAATTGCGGACATGCTTAAATTAACTATCTATCGTTATGAAATTTCATATTTTCTTTTAAAAATCACCAGTTAAACGTATGTTACCTTCACTTTTTCAAAATTTAAAAAATTTCGAATGCCTATTTTTGCAAGGTAAATGCGGACCTCATATACACAAGCATATGCCGGAAATTGAGGACATCACACTTTTGCGATAGTTTTGATTTTTTTTTTTTTTCTTTCTTTTTTCTTTTCTTTTCTTTCTTTTTTTTTTTTTTTTTTGTAATTTTCTACTGTATTTTAATACAAGAAAATATTGTATTCGTAAAAATTTTGAACTACCGGTTTTCGTTGGATTACTACGTTTTAAGAAGTCCAAAACCTTATTAGAAATATTTAGTAAATCTGTTTATCCATATATGTGTGTGTAATAGAAATTTTTTGAAAACTATATCTCAGGCAGAATTTCGGGGCAGAATTCTCAGGCAGAATCGCTTAATTTTTTGGCGCTGCCCTAATGCGATTTCTCCCATTTAAGGAAAAGCTACATTTCAGGTTCTACTGTGTATAATTAATTAAAATGTGATGTGTGAGAGACACTTTATGGAAAATTATGCTGATTCAATTTGGGTGCATATTGGCTGATAGGTGGCGTTGCTATGCTGCCATTTTCCCCGGCACTGACATGCTGCATTTTTCTACGTGGACTCGAAAGCTATATCAGAAATTCTATTGTATGTAATTGCACAAAACTTGCTATATGAGTGGGCCGTTACGAAACAGTATGCTGATTCAATTTGGGTGCATATCGGCAGACAGATGGCGCTGCTATTACTCACCATCAATGATTTTACGTATGATTGTATCTCAGCATCTGTTGATTAAAATTTAACCAAATTCCATAGGTAAAATATTTATAGCTAGAAGATATGATTAAACTTCTGTGCAAGTTCAATAGTAAATAGTTCTGTTATAAAATATGATTTAGAAGAAAGTTTTATGATGTCCACAACAGTCTACTTTTTTGTATGTTTCAGTAGCAAATTATTATACTTCCGTAGGCGCAATGGACCACATGTCCCTTCATTCTATCGTGCATTTTATTTTATGTTTTATTCCATTTTCAAATTATTAAAAGATTAAAAAAAAATAAAAAATAATAATAATAATAATAATTAAAAAAAAAAAAACTTAAGCGATATTTATTATTACTTTAATTCATATTTTATGGTAAAAATATTCTAGCTAGGTTACGCTTCTTTTAGATGAATTATTTCATAAGCATTGGAGTAGTTCTTGGAATAAGTATTTTCATGATGCTGGTCCAAATCTCATTTGAGGTATCTAAATTCTAATTATTATTCCTGACCGTATTGACCCCAAAACTAAGATTAAATTTATCTCTTGTACTGTATTAAATCATGACATTTTTTTTTTTTTTTTTTTTTTTTTTTTTTTTATAAATAAGGACGTATGATGACCACGTGAAATATGAAATATGACATACCGGATATGTTTTGATATATACCTGAAAATGCAGACATACGTCAAGACTTACGTCATATACCTGCAAATGCGGACATCCGTAACACACTTGAAAATGTGAACGTCCATAACACACATGAAAATACGGACGTCCGAAGCACACCTGAAAATGCGGACTTCCGAAACACACCTGAAAGTGCGGACATCCAAAACACACCTGAAAGAGCGGACGTCCGAAACACACCTGAAACTGCAGACGTCCGAAACACACCTGAAAGTGCGGACGTCCGAAACACACCTGAAAGTGCGGACGTCTGAAACACACCTGAAAGTGCGGACCACCGGAACACACCTGAAAGTGCGGACGTCCGAAACACACCTGAAAGTGCGGACGTCTGAAACACACCTGAAAGTGCGGACCACCGGAACACAAAGTGCGGACGTCCGAAACACACCTGAAAGTGCGGACCTCCGGAACACACCTGAAAATGCGGACGTCCGAAACACACCTGAAAGTGCGGACGTCCGAAGCACTCCTGAAAATGCGGACTTTCCGCATATCCCGGATAAAGCAGACTTAGTACATGCAACTGAAATATACATATAATGTGACATTATTTAAGAATACAATATGAGATTATAACAAATTTGAAAAATGTACAACAGAACATAATAAATAATAACTAGAAGAAGGGGCAGAGAGCACCATGGCTTAAGACAGGTGGAGCGGATTAAACCCGTTTGATGGGGCCCATCTTTCCTCAAATCCATTGAAAGATCATATGATAGCATAGAAAAAAAGTGAAATTGTAGATAATAATTACTGCAAAAAATTAAAAATTAATACACATAAAAAAATTAATAAATTTACTAAAATTTAAATTATTCAGCAAGCAAGTTTAATTTTTGAGACAATATATTAATCTAGGTCAAAATCATGTTACAGTAATAAGCAATCATATATAGTAATAAGCCTTAACAATTTTGTTATTAAAATTATTTAAATAGTCCCATATAATACAAATAAGAGTGGGTTATGATTTACGAAATATTCTCTTCAATTCCATTAAGTATAGTATATCCATAATCTATAAATTCATTTAAATTAAGAAATATATTGGATTTGAATTGCCATAGGAAAAAAAAAAAAAAACACATTGTTCATACAATGGATGTTGGCCAATGAATTTAAATTATATTCACTATACAAAATTAAGATTATATCAATCATAGAAATCCAGTATGCTATATATATATATCTACATATATATAATTTATCATTATAATGATCAAGCATCAGGAAAGAAGACTTGGATTAATCAACAAACAACGACGTATGGAACTGTAGCCTTATACAAGACAAGAGGTACCAATAGTTATTTTAAATCATAATATATATTTATATGATTTAGTTCATACAAAGTTGGTTTATAAGTAACAATAATTATATATATATATATATATTTTTTTTTTCACCTATTAATATATATATATATATACAGTCGGCTGCAAAATTATTCGAGCTCTAGCAATAATCCATGTCTGAAAAAAGTACACTTAATACTGCTTTGTTAAATAAATCCTTATCGAGTCATGTTCTTATTCAGTCTAAGAACATGATTCGACAAGGATTTATTTAACAAAACAGTCTTAAGTGTACTTTTTTAATACAGGAATTATTGGCTAGTGCTCGAAAAATTATGCTGCCGACTGTAAATACCATCTTAGCTTTTATTTTCAGAAGTTTGGAGCAAAGTTTGGTTTTAGTAAAACATGTTTAACCCGCTCCACCTGTCTTAAGATGTGGTGGACTCTGCTTCTTCATATTATGATTTTAGTTTCATTTGTTTAGATATTGCTCTTATTTCACATAGTTTTCAGTTCTTATATTAACCCCTTAACTATTCGGTCGTATATATACGTCTTGCAGAAATACGATCCTTTGTGTTACACTGCTACCAGTGAAACTAGTCTCACTTTTTTGGAATGGAACTAAATAAGCATGACATTGTTTTCGAAGGGTTTACTTATTTCAGATAAGGTGAAGAGTGGGAGGAATCGGGTGGACGTATGGTTGGGTTTTACGTCGCACTAGTGCTGCGCAGATGGGCAATTGGCGACGGCCTGGGACACACTCCTAGAGGTGGTCCAGAGACATGCCATCACAATTTTGATCCTCCACGGAAGGGATGGCTCTCCCGCTACGGTGATAAATTTTGATGGGAACATGGAGGACATTGCGGCCACGACAGATTTTACGTGCACCAGCCACCATTAGTGTACACGACGGTCTTTGGCCGGCTCGAGTACCGAACCTGCAAGCTTCCAATTACGAGTCTGGTGCTCTACCGACTGGGCTACCGCGGCCCGTGGGAGGAATCGGAAAGAGAATGTTTCGGGAACAATAAACAGATAACTACACGCACCTGTGTGAAAAATGGTGACACTTTAAAGATAATCTTGCAAATTTTCGTCGGCAGGTAAGGGGTTAAATATATGCGTTCATTTCTTATACCAAATATATATATAATGGGAAATTTTCCATCCCGGTAACTTCCAAAAAATTAATCAAATAGAGCAAAAGTTATATAGTGCACTTATATGGCCGCACGGCAACTGGTAGGGCCGAATAATTTTAAAGATATCAACAATGGGCTCTTCCCAGTGTCGTCTGCTCAATCATGTGATAAAGAAAAACAAAGAAACAAATTCAGTTAAATTTTGTTCTTAAGATCAAAAATATTAATATTTAATATATAATAAAAGTAATATTGTGCATTTGTAAACAGTAGAATAACTGTATTTTTAAATTTAATAATTAAAAAAAAAAAAAAACTTTATATGTTTATTTATTTTCTCAAATAAGAATCGAGTTTTGTATGTTGTAGTATAACTGTTACAGTTGAAGTTGTTTAAGTTGAAGATAAATTGAAGTGGAAGGCTGATTTTTATACGAACTATGTGAAAAATACCAGAGCCGGGAATTGAATCAGCTAAACGCCCGGATGCTCTACCACTGAGCTACCCTGGCTGACAACTAACTCGGCATTTCTCACGTAATATTCGTTGGCAAGGTCACCGAGTCTGCAAACGCAGCTATATCAAGTGACAATATTAATCGTGGAACAACTCAAATAAACCACGAAATTTTTATTTAGAAATTTTTATTCATCAACCTTGAAAATTTATTTCAGATAAATTGGACTGGGAGGCTGATTTTTATACCAACTATGTGAAAAATACCAGAGCCGGGAATCGAACCCTGGCCCTCCGCTTAACGCGTGGATGCTCTGCCTCAGACAGGGTATCTCAGTGATAGAGCATCCGCGCGTTAAGCGTAGGGCCAGGGTTCGATTCCCGGCTCTGGTATTTTTCACATAGTTGGTATAAAAATCAGCCTTCCACTCCAATTTATCTGAAAAGAATTTTCAAGGTTGATGAATAAAAATTTCTAAGCTAATATGTTAGGAACATTTCATATTATTTAAAGACACTTCAATTTGAATTTGATGCAATAACTATCTTAAACCCACCTTGCATTAAAAAAATAAATAAATAAATAAATAAATTCAATTACGGTTCTGTTAATTTAAACTTATCTTATGTATCAATCAAATTTGTAACTAATATTTAAAACTGAAATAACTTTTAAATCCATAAATATTACATAATAGCGTTAATAATTAATAGTAAAATTGTTTTAATATATTTGAATTCAAATAAATTTGCAGTATGGAATGTATAGGATCAAAAATTAAAACGTAACTGAAATGCAATGATTCTTCTTTTCTTAATTAAGTTTAACAACCCACTCAACCAAACTAGCCAAACAACACACATACCTTTATCCTACAGTGGATTGATAAAGTATGAAATTGCCGATGATGGTGATAATATATATAAAGTCGTTTGTCCTGTGTGAGTACGTGAGTGAGTGAGTGATTCATAGTCTCTAGCCCAAACCCTTAATCTAGGAGCATGAAATTTTGTGACAATGTTCCTTCTATTATCTTGGTATTAAGAAGCGATTTTACAAATTTCGCCTCCCAAAGAAGGGAGGAAGGGCAAAACATGATTTCATAAAATTCTTCTTCTACCTCAAACAAAAAACAGATATCTATAAAATTTTTGCTTTAAAATATAGCTGACACAAATATCTAAAAAACAATTTCTTGAATTTCAAAAATTTGGTCTTTAAGGTGCGTGTGTGTGTGTGTGAGGGGGGGGGGGATGGGGCAAAACGTGATTTCGATTTCACGTAATCCTATTTATTTTAGACAAAAAAACAAATATACGTGAAATTTTTGCTCTAAGATATAGTTAATACAAATACCTAAAAACCAATTTCTGGAATGTTAGAAATTTAAACGCTAAAGTGGGGAGAGGACAAAATATGATTTAAAATAATCCTTTATATCACAAAAAGAAAAAAAAAAGATATATATGAAATTTTCGCTGTAAAATATAGCTCACACAAATATCTGAAAACCAGTTTCTTAAATTTTAGAAATTCATCCCAGGTGAGGCAGGAGGGGGGGGGGATGCAGCAAAAAAATAGGAATACAGTTAGACTGTTTAAAATTGGTACAGGTAGGTTGTAGAGGTCTAAGTTGAATGAGGATATTTTCGAAAGTGTAAAATTATCACGAAGGGCGGGAAAAGTGTGGAGTTTAAAAAAAATAAAAATAGAGTTAGATCGTTCAAAACTGGTACATAGAGGTTTTTGGTATCTACAAATCAATTGCGGATATTTTCGAATTTGTAAAATTTTTAAGAGAGCTGGGAAGGGGGGGGGGAAGGCAAAGCAATAGAAATAAAGTTAGATCGTTCAAAATTGGCGCGTGTAGGTTTTTAGGATCTATAAATCGAATGCAGATATTTTCAAAGGGGAAAAAATATTCTAAGATTCTAAGACGAAGGTGCCGCTCACCACTATGCAGCGGTTTTGAGTGTTTTCGACTTTTAGAGAGGGACTCTAATGGCACTGTGGCTATTTAAAAGAGCCCGGCTCTAAAGGTTAATCTTTCTCCATTGTTTATTGCATAAACAAAATAATGATAATAATAATAATAATAATAAAGGTCGCCAAAGCAGAGCTCTCACGTGACAGAGGGCGACAACGAAGTTACATGAAAATGAGGAAGAGGACCGGAGCTTTGCTCCCTCGCTTGAAAAGGTTTGTTAAAAGAGATTACATGGACTTTACCCCTAGGTGAGAAAAGTTGGTGACTGGTAGTCTATTTACAAAGTTCAAACAGGTTATATACAAAGTTTACACAATATATATACAAAGTTCACACAGTCTATGTACAGTGTTAAAAGTCCTCGCACGGGTGGTAGATGGATGCAAATTGTAATGAAACAATATACTTTGAGGTGGATTTTTTGTAGATTTTAATACTAAGTAGATTTATAAATTTTACATTTGGGTAGAGGTGTATAGTGGTTGGCTGGTTGAAAATTTTTGTTCAAGCACTGGCCATTGACAAGTGTTGGTAAATTACAACAGCATGCGCTGGATAATTGCTTCCCGGGAACATTTCTGTGGAATTCTGTAGCATCAGATAAGACCAGTTTTTGCCATGCAGAAATGGAGGAAAATTGAGGAAAGATAGAGAAAAAATTTAGTTTGCTGAGTTTGATAAACCCGAAGGAAGGTATAGATACGCTTTAATTTGAGCCGTAGGGGCTGTCTAGTTATTATATTGTCCAGCCAAGTTGCTGGACTAGGGCTAGGGTTCCTTAAATGGTAAAGTGTTGCAAGTTGACAGTGAAAGTAGTAGTTTGTGCAGTCCCCTCCTTGCCGCATGAGCATAAGGGTGATCGTCGGCAGTGAAATTTGTAAAGGTATTTTGGGAAGGGGGCCATGACCTGAGAGAAAGGCAGATATTTCTGGGAAGAGGTCCCAATAATCGAGTGAGACATTTGGTATTAGCTCGTGAGTGTGTCATCTTCCTTTTGGAGACACGCTCCAGAGATCCTGTCAGTCATAAATTAGTTTATGATTTAGGTAATATTTTATGCAAGAATGGAGAGCTGGGAGTTAATAGGATATGTCACTAGATTCTGTTGCTGATTTTGCAAGAGTGTCTGCTGGTTCATTTCCGACGACTCCCTTGTGGGCAGAAACGTGTGCCAGGGAGATTTTAGTTTTTAATTTTGAGAGCTTTATTTTAATTTCAAGTACTTGTGGGTGTCTGCTCTTGTGGTGAGTTATGGCCTGCAGGCTCTAGAAGTTGTCACTGAAGATTCAGATTTGATTGTAGTCTACAGATTTTTCTTCCGACCACTCAATTGCCTTCAGGATGGCAAAGAGCTCACTCTGAAACTGAAAGACCGAATTGTGGTCTGCGAGCCTGCCCGCTCACTGATGGAGAACTTTGTTATTGTTTATTACGCAGAGCGCAGCTGCCACTCCATGGTCGGTTTTGGAGTCATCAGTGTAAATCGCAAGTTGAGCAGACGGGGAGAAGCTGTTTTTTGAACAAATTATGAACAGGGAAGCAGCGTCCTGTGCTGGGTGTATTTGCCAGCTGTTGGTAAGCTGCTGGGCAATAGTATTAGGGAAGAGAGTGCCTGTGAGAATGGAGTTATTTAATTGCAAGATGTTAGTTTTGTTAAAGTTGTATTTTAATTGGAGGTGAGCATGAGGAATACCAATGATAATTGCGAGGGCGTCAGTAGAGATTGTTTTGTAACCTCTAGATATTTGAACCAGAAACGTTCTCTGTATTGAGTTAAGGTTATTCGACGCTGCTTTGGTGAGGTTGCCTCCCCCCAACCCCACCCCCAAATGCCAGAACCATAGACCTTATAAGACAGACCACGCATCCGTCTCATTATCTGTCCGCGAGATGAGCTAGCTTCCCCAGCTAAATTATCACGTGATGCGGGCCTGAAGAGAGAGGCGGGAATGAATATTATGTGATTTTTTTTTAGGAAAGAAAGTAGTTTTGAGTTTTTTAAATTTCTGTATTGTACACATACTTTTCATTTAAGCCTTTAGATTTACGCATCGTTGGAAAGCTAAAATGTCATAGATTAATTATAAAAAAAGTTTCTTTTGTGAAAAACCATTTTGAAGGGGAGAATTTTTTGTTTGATTCTTACAAAAATAAGTGCTTTCTTATAGAAGAATCTCCCTCAAGTCTATGTCACGTGACATGCGGAGCTGACCGCAAAAGATGAAGGTATCAGATTACACCCTCATGTTGAAGATATTCACTGTAATGGGAAGTCCTATTGGTGGCATAGTCTATATATATAATGTCTATGGCCAGAACTGTAGGTTAGGATAAGGAAAAATTATGAGGGTAGACGAGAAGGGGGACAAAAATAAGGAATCCCTTCGATAAATAATTTAAGAAAAAGATAAATATTAAATTTAATTTTTTTTTCTTTAAAGACATATATTCTATAAAAAAAACATTATAAAGGAAAACACAGAAAAATTATTCATGTTTTAAAAATAATAATAATAAATAAATGTTAAAAATCTCCCGACGAGGGCTTTTTTCTTTTCTTTCTTTCTTTCTTTTTTTCTTTCATAGATGAATAATGTAAGAAAAATAATTATTAAATTTAACTAGGGTTTTTCTTTTTCTCTCTCTTTTTTTTTTTTTTTTTTTTTTTTTTTTATGGGAGGGAAATATTATGAAACCTAGTATCGCATGAAGAACTATAAGAAATGAATAAAGTTGACGACAAGAAAAATATAAGCAACTTGGTATTGAAACATTCAAATTCATTACTTTTCAAGAGCATTGAATGAACGTTGTATGCAAATTCGGTAATCTTTCAGTCATGCTGAATGCAAACTGCTAAAAATTTACAGCATGCAATGCCCGTGGTCACCTAAAAGGCTTGAAAATAATTTATATATATATATATATATATATATATATACTCTACTGAAAGACATTAACAAGGAAAAGAGAAGAGAAATTATTCATTTAAAAGGAAAAAGATCATGTTAAAATATAGAAATTTAGTACTTGGTTAGTAATATATAATTTAATTTAAATAGCAACTAACTATCTAGGAATAATATTAAGGTAAGTTTGAAGTTAAATTAAATAGAAAAATCAATAAATAAAATTTATTCATTCAAAAGTCAAAATTATTTATTTCAATAACTTAAAACAAGTCTTCACAGGTAATTTTAATTTAATGAAATATTATTCTTATTGGTTTATGTAGTTTCAGGGGTCTGAAATCTTTTGTTGCTCGGCTTTTATTAACTTTTAAAAAATTAATTATATGTATATAAATGATTAAAGGTTTAAATATATATATATATATATATATATATATATATATTGTCAAAATTTCTCTTTGCAATATTGTTTAACGTTGAAGATTGAGAACCTCATGGAAATTATTGAGTTTTTATATCGGTTTACAATTTTTTCTTGATAATTGTTCAAATTTAAAAGGAATGTTTTAATCTGAAAACTGTTAATTTAAATTTAAATATAACAATAAAAAATAAATAAAAAGTGCGATGTAAAAATTATTTCTCTTAAATTATTCATTTATTTAAATTATAAAAAATAAATAAGTAAGAAAAAACACTTTTTTTAGTTTAAAAAAAATTAATAATTTAATAGAATATTTATTTTACATGTCAGTAATAACTTAAAGCAAACGAGCACTGTTTTCTGCTAGAAACACGATATCAAATATTAAATTTAAATTTGAATTTAAACATTAACAAAAAAAATGAATTAACAAAAATAAATAAAATGCAAAAATTATTTTCTCTTAAATTATTCATTTATTTAATAATAAAGGTTTTTTTTAGTTGAAATAAAATATTTTAATAATTTAATAGACTATTAATTTTTACACATCAGTAATAACACAATTAAAGCAAGCGATCAGTGTTTTCTATTAGAAGTGTTTATCAAATGATGTTAATTATAAATTTAAATAAAACATTAATCCCTCCCCCCACAAAGATATAAAAATTACTTTCTCTTAAATAACAAAGAAAAATTAAAAGAGTGTTTTATTTTTAGGTGGAATATATTATTTGAATAATTTAACAAAAAATTCTATTTTTAAATTTAATAATTATTTTCTTCTAAATTATTCTTTTATTTAAAAAGAAAAAAAAAAAAAATCTTTTTTTTTTTTTTTTTTTTTTTTTTTTACTTGAAATTGTAATAAATTTCGAACTTGTTATTATAAACAAATCTGATATCTCAAAAGTCAACAAACACGCGTGATGAAAAACACTTGCTTCATTGGATGTGTCTGTCGCTTCGGTGTGCGGATGGAAGAGGGTGAAAAGATAAGTTGCTTGCATCGCATCCGCGATTCCAGAGACATGCCGCGCATGCCGCTGTCGCTTACCCCTTTAGTGTGCAGCCTGCCTAACAGGTGTTTCTTCTTTTGCTCTAAACTCACCTTATTATCCTGACAACACGCTATAGGAATATAAAGTACGGGAAACGCCTGTATGCAATTAGACAATTTCTTAGAAATAAAGTTTAACAGAGTAGTAAATGTTAGAACACCAATCCGATATATGGAGTCCTTTGGACTAAAGCAAATCTAAGGTTACTTTACAGAGATGAACCTTAGAACGTTATGAGGTAAAAAAATAGCAGATCCCGGAAAAAAGTGCACGAAAGAAAGAAAAGGCACCAGGAAAAAAAGCACTTTTTCATTTTGCAAATCGCAAGAACAATAAATATCAAATAATGAATTTAAAGAATAGCTTTCACATTACATATTTAGAAATTTCAATTAAATTGATACAACATTCCTAGTATATACCAGGGGGGGAGGAGAGAGGGTAGGGGCAGATTGAAAGAAAATAATTGTTTTTAAATCATCTTCTTAGTGATTTTAATGAAACTTTATATAACATTCACTTACTATTTATGAAAAAATTACAGTTTCGCACACACTTGGGGGCTGATTGGTGGCAAGGGAAAAATAAATTATATTTTTTTAACATAACCTCATTATATTTATATCATACTTTTTTTTATGAAAATCACAATGAGTGTTATATATAATCACAATGAGTGTTATGCGTGGGGGGTCCCAGAAAAAAAAATGATAAACGGAAAATATGGTATTCTTGAACATCAGAAACTTCCTATAAATATAAAATAAATATCATTTTTGCATATATATATTTTTTCGTATCTATATTAGTAGAGAAAAATCCATGTTAGACCAATTTTCGATCTTTTGAACACAACACCACCCATTCCCACCCCTTCAAATAAAAAAAAATAATAATAATGATATTTTCTACTTTTTTACTGCTTTGTATATCCCCTCCTTGCCCTGCCCTCCAAATATTTGTTCACTTATTTTAACTTATTTTTTTTATTAATTGAAGGGGGAAGGGATTTTAGCATATATTCCATAAACACAGCAAACTTTTAGAAAATTATTACATTTTAAAACAGTAAATATTTATTTTCTTTTGTATAGATTACTCTAAAATTTATTAACATTTAAGATAAAAGAAAATAATCTAATAATATTTTTGTTAATATCTTTTGATAATCTAATCTTTTTAATTAATATATATAATGATCCTCATCTGTCATGAACGAATCCGGTTAGTACCTCTTCAAAACAGAATCTTTTGGCAGCCATTTTTTTTTTTCCGTTTGTTTAATTCAACTTAGGAAACATACATATCATTTTCATACATGTTTTGTATCGCACATATTCTTATTTCCTATAAAACCTTGAAAAACTATTCAATTGTAATGTATAAATGTCTAAATTAAGTATAGCGGATCACTGGCTATTATAAACATGAACCTATAAATAGAATTATGTAACTTCATGATTATAAACAAAGCAAGACCAAATAAAAACAAACCAAAACTGTTGCCATTCAGAAAATACAAATTCTAAATGGACAACTTTTTAATTCCGAATGAACGACTCTTTGATTGTTTCATTAAAAAAAACGCTTAAAATGTTTCTAAAACATATTAAAGCCTTAAAAATCTTAAAATATTTGTAAAAACGCATTAAAGCCTTTAAATATTTTTATCAAACTTTATTGTTTGATTACATTGTAAGGTATGATTGGCGCCGAGTTTAGTACGTAAATGCCGCCAGTTGATTTTAGTTTTGAAATTAGTGTAAAATGATAGTTGGGATAGAATGTTTGGTTGGGCAAGTAAAAGTCACCAGTTGAAATGAGTATTGAAATTAGAGTAGTCTAATGTGATAATGTCGAGTCAAGGTAAAATGTTCGGTTGAGAATGAGAAAGTCCCTAGCTGGATCCTGGATATTTTGACGATGTTGAGGGTGAGATAGCTGGTTGGAGGTATCGAGTAGAGGTGAATTTCGGTTAGCATGGAGTGTCTGTAGTTATTGGATAGTTAGTTAGAAAATTTGAAAACAGGATCTACGATAGTCTTAAAAAAAGTATTTTAGTAAAATGAAGTGAATCGTTTTTTCTTATTATGAGGACTTTAAATACGCAAGCGAAGTGATGACGTCACTGGCCGTTCGTGGATACAAGAAAAATATTTCCTATATTAAACGCCCAATGGATTTTTCGTAAAAAAATTATTAAAAATCGAGGGAAATTATTTCCCGATTTTAATCCCCATATTTAGGTTTAGATATGTATTAGTTATCATGTGCATGCGTTAGATTAAGTTGTTTTTGTTCTAAAATTGATAAAATTTGAATTTTAAATTTCAAAACTCTAGATAAAAAAAAAAAAAAAAAAAAAAAAAAAACTTTAATATTCCATTGAAAACATAAACATTTCATTTCAAAGGATGATATTACACAATAAATATCCAACTAATATACTAATTAAAAGGAAAATGATAAATATTCTATCATAATTTGAAGTGAAATTTGTTTTCAAATGTCTAAATAAAGTATCTGATATAAGATACTAATATGTTGCAGCGGAATAGATTTGATATCGGTCATCCTTGGCAGAAAAAAAAATGTATATATATATCGCCAAATTATCTGGCGAATATAATTTAATTCCTTTCAAAAATCATGGTTATTTTAAAAATTTATATTAAGAGAGTAAGGAATAATATGAAACAATATTTCGCACAACACATATTACGAAAATATACATCTGGCATGTATATTTTCGTAGTACGTTTTTGATCGCCAAACACAAAAACGCCAAGGACAACAGAG
This sequence comes from Salticus scenicus, assembly GCA_963930645.1. Classification (NCBI taxonomy): domain Eukaryota; kingdom Metazoa; phylum Arthropoda; class Arachnida; order Araneae; family Salticidae; genus Salticus; species Salticus scenicus. The sequence goes on along the minus strand of OZ005659.1, from coordinate 122,085,284 downwards.
TTTTGAAATTTAAAATTAAAATTTTGTCAATTTGACAGCAAAATAACTCAATCTAACATATGCACATGATAACTAATACATATATATACCCAAATATGGGGATTAAAATCGGGAAATAATTTTCCTCGATTTTTAATAATTTTTTACAAAAAATCCAATGGGCGATTAACATAGGAAATCATTTTCTTACATACACGGACGGTCAGTGACGTCACACTTCGCTTGCGTATAAAGCACTTAATGGAACACTGGGATGTGTTGTTGCTGTTGTGTTGTCGGGCCTATATTTTTTGTCAACCAGCAGTTTTTTTATTGTCATTCATATTTATTGATCGGGTAAAATTTTTGAAGTGAAAACTTCTTTAGGCGCGTTGAGCACTTTTGGGTGAACAAAAATCATTGAACTCCCGTCATCGTCAGCTGACGCTTTCCATTTGAAGTGAAAACTTTTGGGTGAAGAAAAATCATTGAATTCGCGTCATCGTCAGCAAACGCTTTCCATCCTTGTATGATACAAATAATGTATCACACAATTGACTGCTAATGTGATGTGTTAATAATTATATACTGTATATTGTTTTAAAATCTGGTGCGGCGTTACACGACTTCTCTCATCTCCGGGCACTGTCTCTATTGCAGTTAGACCTCACAAAACCGTGAGAAAGCCCAAAGTTGCCATTTTTCTCACGTTTTTACAATCTGGTGCGGCTCTACACGACTTCTCTCATCTCCGGACACTGTCTCTTAAAGATTACAGCCGGAAACGTTGCAGTTAGGCCTCACAGAACCGTGAGAAAGACCAAAGCCTCCATTTTTCTCACGTTTTTACAATCTGGTGCGGCTCTACACGACTTCTCTCATCTCCGGACACTGTCTCTATTGCAGTTAGACCTCACAAAACCGTGAGAAAGGCTAAAGCCGCCATTTTTCTCACGTTTTTACAATCTGGTGCGGCTCAACACGACTTCACTTAACTCCGGACACTGTCTCTTAACGATTGCATCCGGAATCGTTGCAGTTAGACTTCACAGAACCATAAGAAAGACCAAAGCCGCCATTTTTCTCACGTTTTTAAAATCTGGTGCGGTTCTACACGACTTCTCCAGAGCTTCCAACCTAATCCGGCAAATTGTTAGTACCGCACCTTTTTCTTCACCACTTAATTTTTAGAGTATTTTTCTTCTTAATTCATTGTAGATACATTTGAAGAGAATTTCTCTAAAAATTAAGTGGTGTAGAAAAAGAGGCGGTACTAACAATTTGCCGGATTAGGTTGGCAGCTCTGCTTCTCTCATCTCCGGACACTGTCTCTTAAAGATTGCAGCCGGAAACATTGCAATTAGACCTCACAGAACCGTGATAAAGGCCAAAGCCTCCATTTTTCTCACGTTTTTACAATCTGGTGCGGCTCTACACGACTTCTCTCATCTCCGGACACTGTCTCTTAAAGATTGCAGCCGGAAACGTTCCAGTTAGACCTCACAAAACCATGATAAAGGCCAAAGTTGCAATTTTTCTCACGTTTTTACAATCTGGTGTGGCTCTACACGACTTCTCTCATCTCTGAACACTGTCTCTATTACAGTTAGACCTCACAAAGAACGAAAATTATAAAATATCGAAACACATTTGATTTATAAACAAAAATTGAAAATACATTTAAATGATCACGTGGTAACCATCATGATCTAAACATTGTTTTCAAGATTTATCGTTCACATTCCGTCATTTTTGACGGGGTTATATACTAGTAATCTAATAATTGTTTTGTTTTCAAAGTAGAAAGTATTGGATTCGTAAAAATTTTCTACTTGCAGGTTGCCAACGGAATTACAGATTTTAAGATGACGTGACCATAATTTCATCATTAAAACTAGTATGAGGTGTTCACCACAAATCTTTCTTCTACAGTTTCCTATACAGTTTCACTCACTACAAATTATTTATAGAAAATATTTTTCATGATGAATGTTGACTATTTTCCTCCCAGAGAAGTATAACATTAATTGTCGAAAAAAGTCAATTTTCCACAAGTTATATGTATATATATATATATATATTCTTAAAAATGAAAAACATCGATAATTTTTTATTTTATTACAGATCTATAATTCAATCATCGCTTTGAAAGGTATTCGCGAGTTCTTTTGAAAGATACCCATATTTAAAATTTACACACACCAGGGGTTTCCCTGAGTGAAGATAGGAGTAGGGAGGGGGGGGGGGGGGAGAATGATTCTCGTGCACATGCAAAAACTTTTCCTGGTTGAATATTGCTATCATAAATATTTATATATTTTTTTAATTTTCATAATTAAAAGTTAGAAACAAATTTCCTTATTTATATACGTTTATGCAGAAATTTGCCTTATACAGCTATATTAAATTAAAAAAAATAAAATATATGGCAGTGTTACCTTTTGTGCAATTTATCCCCAAAGGAAACCAGCTTTGATTTACGTCTAGGTCCAATAATATATAAAGTTTGATTAAATTCCATCCACTGGACCTATAGAGGGAAAGCCCTTCAAGGGTATTTCTAATGTGTTCTAAGCATATTTACGCGAGTTTCAGAGAAAACCAGGGAAAACTCCTAATGGCTAGGTCGATGAATGTGAGCTGAGATTAAATCCTGCATTTTTCATTTACCAGATTTTAGTGCAGAACTCCTCGGCCACTGGTGCTACCAGGGAGGTGAAGGGAAAGAAAGAAATTGTTTTTATATCACGTTTTCTGATCCTCTTTTATATTTAGAGTGTTTTTTCACATAGCTTGATGATAATTATATAAAACTATATAGAAATCAGTCAAAATATATAAGCACACCGTCCCCCCCCCACACACACACCTCCAATTCTTTCTTATATATCTAACAATCTCTTTCTTTTTTTTCTTTCTTTCTTTCTACACAATGTTTCCTTTAAGCAGGAAAAAAAAAAATGCAAAATATATTTTTTATATTCCTTGTCAGCCTCACCTCTTAAACCTCACTTTGGAGCGATTTTTCTTATTTCGTCAAAATTAGTAAAACTTAATATAAAATAAAAATCATTCTTTTCCTTCTGCCCCTCCAGCCCTATCTCTCCTAAATATATTTAGCCCATAGTGCACTTTTTCTTTTTGAATTAGCAAGTAATAATTCCACGTGCACAATTTGATAGAAATCGCAAAATAAAGTTTAAAAAAAGAAAAAGAAAAAAATCCATTTTCTACTTGCTCTTCCCCAAGACCCTTCCATATAAATTTAGTTATACCAATGTATTTTGTAAATTACTATGTAAAAATTATACAAAATTTGATTGAAATAACAAAAAAAAAAAAAAAAAATCTCTTTCTTTGAGCACCTCCCTCCCTCGTACCCTACTCCCCAAGTATACTATAATTCTACTGTGTTTTCTGTCAGTTAATAATTATTATAATATGCATTTTTTTTTTTTTTTTTTGCCTATGCTCTCCTAAACCCAGATATATAAAACAGATACTTTACTTTTTCATTATTTTGAAAACTTTTTTAGAAATCGGAAACAGGTAGTGAACTCTGAGAAAGGAATCTTTTTACTTTTACACTATGTTTATGGGAAAGAAATGTTATTAAAAGACTATGTAAAAATTACTTCCCCTTAAATAATTAAATAATTTTCATTTTTTGTCATTTTCCATCATTATTTACAATTGTTCTCGTTTCTGCCAAACTCATTAATATTTTATAGGCGTATCAAAGCCGTTTAAAAGTTTCAGATTTGTTTGACCCTTCCAAAACTTTTAATTAAATAATGATTATTATTTTTTTTTTTCCCTCGCTTTCTTTTTGAGGATTTTTATGATTATCGTTTTATTTAGCATATTGAGAATTATAAATGATATTGAATGAAAACATTCTTGACACATTCCGTTGTTTTATAATATTTTCCTGCAATAAGCAATTTCATAAATTTGCACAATAAATTATTATACACGTTTCAAATATTAAGAAAACACTTTCAATACAGTGACACAATTATGAACAAATATGACTGAAAAATATAGCTTAAAACAGTTTTTGCTAATTTTGCTAATTAAATTTATTTATATATGCATTGAAAACCCTTTCAAACATTGCATGATATGAAACCAAGTATCACATGAAGAACTATAAAAAATGAATGAAGTTTATGAAAAGAAAACATAAGCAACCTGAAATTCAAGCCTACAAATTCACCACTTTTTCAAGTGCTTTGAATGAATGTTGTATGCAAATTAGGTGATCTTTCTGTCATGCTGTATGCAAACTGCTAAAAATGTACAGCATGCAATGCCCGAGGTCACCTAAAAGACTTAAAAATAATTGCAAACAATATGTGGAAAAACCAACTTAGAAACAAACTTATGAAGTGGAAAAAACCAAAAAAGAAACAGAAAGACATTGTGAATATAAATATTATTTAATATTACTATTAATTAGTATTATTAAATGGTGTGATATATTACCTAATTTAATTATTGATATCTTTAAAATTACCCAACTCATTTCTAAATATTGGACATATCCAATTGAAAATGGTTGTTGTACAGAAACTACTTCTATAGTAGAAAATTTTATATTTTTCTCTGCTTTGCTTAATTATATTTATTGATTATCAGTCTAAATGTTTGTTGCTTAATTTATAGCAATGTTAACTGTTTAAAAAGTTTCCATTAATATTGTATCGCGAATAATACTATTAAATTATTTTTACTTCAATAAATGAAAATAAAAGTAGATGATGTAAAGTAATTTTTTTTTTCTCCCCATCTTAAATGTCTTTAAATTCACTGTCGTAATCTTTGAGTTTTTGATGAAGTGATAGTGATTTTACATGATCTCATATATTGCTGTCTCAGAAACAACTCAGTTTTTATTACCCTGTTGCTGTAATTACCTTTAATAAAGACAGAGCAGTTTTTGAATAATACAATATTATTTTTCAGTATTAATTTTTGTGTCAAATTTTCCAGTATCTTTTGTTGTATAATGCTTCATTTCCATATGTAATTATTTATTCTTGAATTCAGTCTTCCTTCCTGGTATTTAACACTTATTCATAATGATATGTTATTATTATTATATCAGGAAACTGTTTCAAACATTTCAAAGGAAGAAATAAAAATATCATATGAATAAATGAATATATGTATATTTCATTCTGAAAACTTATTTGAAATGAAGTATAAAACAACTTTATTATTAATATACGACATGTTAAAATTTATGAATGTAAATAATGATTTCAGTTTTAAAATGGTGGTTATAAATGTAGTTGATACGTAACACAAGTTTAAATTAATTATCACTGTATTTTTTTTTTTTTTTTTTTTTTTTTTTTAAGTACGAAGATTTTAATATAATAGTTAAAGTATAGTATCAAACTGAAAATAATTTTAATGGGTGTTTTTAAATATTATAAAATCTTACTCAATACAATTGTTTAAATATTTAAAATTACTCAACTTGTAAATAGTCTCAAATTTTCTTTTAAACCAAAAAAAAAGAGTTTTTTATATTATAGCCAAATGGTTACTAAGTTAATTAATCAAATCTTTCGAGTATTTCTCCCCCTTGCTTATTATTATTATTATTATTTATTTTACTGATGCATACAATTTTAAATTAAATTAAACAAAAACATGTATAAAAAAAGGGGGTGAAATTGCTTTTGAAATTATATATATATATATATATATATATATATATATTTTTTTTTCAAATTTCAGGATAATTTCCCCACTCTAATTCGTTGTGTGTGCACAGAAAAAGATAATTTTTCGAAGGGGGTTTATCAATGAGTTTGGAATTTGACCTTGGCCACTCTTTGATTTGTCCGACAAACATCTGTTGCAACCCGAGGTGTTGAGGCGGGAGGAGAAAAAAATATTATCTTGAGGAACGATGTATACTGTAAATGACAAAATACTTTACATGTACGCACTCGAAAAAAAAAAAAAATATATATATATATATATATACAATATTATATACAATGAAGCATCGTTTACGCATTTTTCAAGGGACTTTCGTAAAGAAACAAATAAACCAATTAAATAAATAAATAAAAATTGTACAACCTACTTTTTTTTTTTTTTTTTTTTTTTTTTTACACACTATTACATAATAAAGAGAGATATAAAAAATCTAATAGATTGCATGGTTTTTTTTTCATCTTTTCGCTAAAAATACTTTTCAAATAAAGTTTTAAACAACTTAAAAAGATAATATAAAAATAGTAATTTTTCACTGAAAATTGCTGTTTTATACACACATAGATATTAAAAAATATAGAAAATCGGAAAATATATATATATACCTTAAATTCGAATTTAAACTCCGTTGATTGTCATTTATTCATTAAAACCTATCTTCATTAAATTAATATATTATTCTCTTGATTGAATATGCATAAACGACAGTTAATTATATTATTCTTAAAGATTTTAACGTTTGAGAAAGGGATGTTGGCCATGCTGAGTATGATGCAAATCATAATTTATCGAATTTAATTCAAAAAATACTTCCTGGTACGTCGAACGACATAAACCAGTACCTTTATAAACTTGTCGTTTTTATTTTATTACTTCTTTAATTAAAATGATAGAAATTTCTAAGCAGCTGAAGTGTCTTACTTGGAGTATTCGGAACACATTGATACCTCTCATGACGCGAAGGACCCTGCCATCCACTAGAAGATACTGTCGCAGACAAAAAAAAATTGACGCCAGAGACAGTAACATTTTTTTAATATATAGAGATAAAGAAAAGCTGTTTAAAAATTATTTAATAAAATATTCTAATTAAAGAAAACTAATTTATGTATTTAAAACATACTTTTTAATAACTAATTTTGTTGAGATTGCTTAATTATTATAGTTTGCACTTTTAATTTTCAACTTTTAATCAATTTAGACTTTTGAATATTTCAGTTGCAGCGGTTCTGCTATCAAAGCTGGAATACTAAAAGTTCCGGGTTTGATCCCAGGTCGCGCTCGTTGATCTAGCCGTTCGGAGTTTTCTATGGTGTTCTCCGAAACCCGCGTGAATATAAGCTGGGGCCTCATGTAAACCCCTTCCCCCCGGAAAGGCATTTCCCCCCACGCGTAGGACCCTCATGTTGTCAATCGGCCCTAACACTTACACCACGAAGATATTTTTAATATAAACACAACACAGCTTCAATAACAGCTGTCAACAGAAAATCCACAGTACAAACTGTATAGCATTAACCATAGATCCGTTAAACTTTTTCGATAGTGTTTGTATCAATACTGATTATTATTCATTTTCTTTTCTTTTTCTCTGAAAAAAAAAAAAATATATAAATAAAATAAATAAATAAATAAAATAATAATAAAAAAATGATTTTGATGAAATTCTGGCAAAAGCAGGATTTAGTTTAGGACGGAATTTTTTTTTTCCAAGTTATAACATCGCTTTCAAATTATTCAATTCTATTTCCGATAAATTTTCGATTTCGATAATTGTCCAACTGTTGTAAAACTGGTATCGTAAAAATCCGCAGATTGAGTGGTCCTCTGTCCTAAAAAAAAAAAAAAAAAAAAAAAAAAAAAAACTTTAGAGTTATAGGAATTTATCCTCATGGGGGTAACAAAATGAAATGTATTTCTATCTGAACATAGTATAAAAATGTCACTTACGGCTGGGTTGCAATTTTTTTAAAGTATCAGTAAGTGTTACATATATTTCTTTAGTAGGAGGAAAGGGCAGCGAGCAAGTAGATGATTCTTTGTCTATCACTATGTTACTTATTTTCATATTGGGTTTAATATCTGTCGAGAGTGAACAAGAAGACCACTTTTCACTTTACAACTAATTCAATTATTTTTAAATTTTCTAAATATAAAACTTATTAAACTATCAAATAATGTAACACATTCAACATTATTATTATTATTATTATTATTATTATTTTGTACATTACTAATTAAAAAAAAAGAAAATTTAATTTTAAAATTCAGTACGCAAACGGTAATTCTAAAATTTTACATATGTCAGATCGATCACGTTATATTTATTAAAAATTTAAAACTTAAAAAAGATCAGGTGAGAGTCTTGTTTATATAGATTAATATTTCTGAACTTCAAATGTGTTTCAATTGAGTGATATGATGATCAATTGAGTGATATGACTCAATTGAGAGCAATTGAGTGATAAAAATGAATAACTTAAATCGTGTCTGTTATTTGTCATGTCTATCACGCTATATTATTACCTTATTAAGTGTGAATTATTTTTCTTAAATTAAAAATTCTGTATTATTTATAAGAAAGACATGCAGATACACTAGCATACCAAAATCCATAAAGGTAAATAAATATTTAGTAATTAAAATTGGACATGAATGCAATTTAAAGTCTAGTCCGTCACAAATAAAATTAATAACAACTGAGATTTAAATTTTTAAAATTAAGGATTTACTGAATGAAAGTTTTCTCTCTCGCCATTTCTATTTATTTAAATTTAATTAAAAAATATATTAGCTCCAACAGTTCTGAGAGGGTTTTCTCTCAAAGCTGGTTGACGTGAGGTTTTATGCTCGATTCCAGGTCGCGCTCGTCGGCTTTTCCGTTTGGAGTTTTCCGTAGTTTTCTCCGAAAATACCATAAATACTAGTTAAACCACTTAGAAAGACTTCGCGGAAGGCACTTTCCTTGACCTGTTGAGGGATTTGCTCCAAACTTTGATAGATACAACTACATTTAAATTGATAGGGAATTCTGTGCTGTAGTTCCTGAGTTGTAGTCGCCACAAATTTTTGTCACACACACACAGAACTTTCAAAAAAAAAAAAAAAAATGCGTATTTCAGGGATGGAACACGGGCGCAAAATTCATACCACTATCAATGTAAGAAAATTTTCTACCTCTTAAATCGACGATATTATAGGTAGAGAAATTTCTTAAACACATTCCGGTATGAATTCTGCGCCCGTGTTCCATCCCTGGTATTTGATGCTTTTATTCTATTTGAAATATTTTAATAAAACTTTAAGAAAGACGCAATACACTGGTAATTATGTTTTTGTAGGTATCTGCATACCCTGTGCGTGTGTATGTGTAAGGGGGAGGGGGGGTTGTAAGCAAAGAATGATTTCATTAAAATTTTTTATTGTTATCAGTAAAGCTAAATATATTATTAGATTCTGGGACGTCGAGTGATATAAAATAACGACATTGAGAAAGTAATAGCTTCTTATATTTCATCCATTATTTAGTAAAATGTGAAGGGATGGGGCACAGCATAAATAATAATAATTTATATTATAGAAAACATTTCTAAATATATATATATATATATCATGTGGAAATCAGATGTAATTTTTCACTACTTTCTCAATTAATTTCCCAATCCATGAGTTTGATTAGTAGGGGGCATAAATTATTAAAAATTCAATTCCTCTTTCTTAAATAATTTTATCGAAATAGGCTTTTGTCCTGAAGGGATTTCGTCCGGGTGGATTTTGTCCGGAGTTGATTTTGTCCGGAGTGGAATTTGTCCGGGGTGGAATTTGTCCGGGGTGGATTTTGACCGGAGGGGATTTTGTCCTGGACCCCGCTTTGGGATTATTATATAACTGTGGTTCACAGCTGAAAAGCGAAACTATTTTACAGCTAGGGGAAAAAAAAAAAAAAAATATTTAGCTGCGATTAAATGGTTTCAGTGTACTAAATGGTTTCAAATGGTATTAAATGTATGAAATATTTTTATATTTGGATTAAAAAAGCAATTATTTTGGACAAAAATTGAGCGTTTTTCAGAGCTAATTTCTGAAACCGATATTATAGTTGCTAAAACGAGCCTCTTGTATTCCCATTTCTTTCAGTAGTTTTTAAATAAATTTGATTCTTCGGTAATTTAGACAAACACTCTAGAATTCTAATAGGGGTTTCTAGAACGTGCTTTCAAAGGACACTAGAATTTATAAGGATGACATGAAGCTATTTTTACTAGAGCCATAATTTAGAATCTAGATGTCAGTTTTAGAATTATTTCTCAGTGCAAAACGTAAACGTAGTAAAGATAGACACTCTTTTTTTTTTATTGTCATTGGGCAAAACCTTCCCTCTGGGCATTTAACAGGGGTTCAGTGAAGGTATTTCGAAGTGTTTACTGATGATAACGAATTTAGAGAAAGACATGAATAGTTTTCTCTAACGACCTTTCTTCTAAAGATGCAAGCGGCTGGGCTTGTGATGTCCATTGCATTTCTACACACCTATTTCAACAAAGAATTAAGTACCCAGCAGCTATGAGTCAAAGAAATAAGACAGATTTTCTACTGTTCAGGAAATGGAAAACTTTCCTGACATTTTGGGAAAAGGTTAATGCTGAGACGCAATTATGAACAAATATAAGTGAAAAATTCTGAATAAAATAAGTTTTTGCTTTTTTTTTTTTTTTTTTTTTTAATTTCCAAAAATATTTTTTAACTCTAGAAAAGTTAATAAATAATAATAAGAAGGCCATGAAGAAGAGGAAAGAATGGTTATTTTCTTCCTTCTTTTTGAAAAGACTAATAAACTTATAATAAGTTAATAAAAGATAAATAATTTTTAAAAAATTATTATGACGAATAAATGTAAAGTTTTATCATTTCAAATATTTTCTCACGAAATAAAATTTTATTATTAACATATTGTTTTACTTGTATTTTAAACATATATTTCTAAAATATTTCATGAAAATCTATTGAGAAAAGCCATAATTTAACTACAATTACTTTATGAATTACTTTCTTCTCTACACCAATTATGTCTGAGCACAAATTAGAATTACTTCAAATATCAAATAAGTTTCAGACGTTATCAAAAGTTCCGTTACCATTTTTTCTGCTGAATATTTTTTCCTTTACTATTTTATCCGCTTACCATCTTTTCCGTTACTATTTTTCCTGGTAACCGGTAAAAATGGTAACGGAAAAAATGGTAACGGAAAAAATGGTAATGAGGAAATTAGTAAAATCATATTGCAATAATATCATTATCATATCATGATGATAGCGATTTTACACAGCTATTGGGTGGCTCAAAACTGAAGTGGTCAGAAGAGTTTTGGATCGCTATAAGTATTCAATGGTAGGAGTGAAGTTTTTGAAGTTAGAATGTCAAGGTTATTTTTTTAACTTGTATTATTGAAGCGAGAGTGCTAATCATTCCGGAACATTCTATTTCGGCCTAACTTCTCTCTCTCCCTGGGGCAAGAACAAGTTTGGTCGTGATTATACGGATCCGATTATATCCACTGGAATCGGTCAATTCGTTAACAGTTTTGAAGGTGCTTGTTTGTTTTTGTTTAAAAAAAAAAAAAAAAAAAAAAGTGATTTGCTTTTTGGCCCACCAAATGTTTTACGTTTTACAAATCTGTCTTATAAGAAACCAAACACACTTAAACACAAATTATAATTTTTTCAGATAGTTTTTAAAAACTGACTGAGATGATTAGCATTTTTTAATTCATTTAATAAAAGGATAATATAGGAAATATTATTATTTTTTTAAATGTGTTTTAAAACATTACATTATTTATATGATTAACATTTATAAGTCGGATTAAAAAAAAAGAAAAAGAAAAATGTATTTTTAGTTATTGACATTACACAAATTTGTTTAAGTCGATTATAGATCTATTCATCCATTCTAGCTATATAAATACCTAGAGATATGAAAATAAGTTGTGCACAAAAACTGAGAATGGAACTACTGTCACAATTTTGTTGTTAGGGGATCCCTGAAAAAAAGAGCAGCGGAAAAAAAGGGCAATTTTTCAATTCGCAAATCGCAAAATATTATGAAATAAAAAATTTAAAGAATGATTTTCAGATTACATTTTTAGACATTTCAATTGATTTGGTACAACATTCAATTAGTGTATACCTGGAGGAAGGGGAGGGGGGGTGACTAGGAGCAGATCGAAGCAAAGCAATTGTTTTTATATCACATTTCTACCGATTTTTATGAAACTTTGTATGATCGCATACAATTTGTGAAACAATAACAGTATGTGTCAGACATACTTCGGGGGGGGGGGGGTATATCACCATTTTACCGATTTTAATGATATATTCTATAACGATCACTTCATTAAATTGGCAATAAGATGGTATGAAAATATATTCCTTCCATGTGGGCCTCTAGCTCTCACCAGGTAGTGTAACCCTCTCTTCAATTTTTGATAAACAATAAGAGATATTTATGCAAAATTTCCTATAAATGTAAAGCAAAGTGATTTAAAAACAATATTTTTTTTCACTCAGTCCTCCCTTCCTCCTAGATATATGTAACTCTCTTTGAAAGTTTTCATTAAATGTAGGTGATAGTTTTTGAAATTTTAATTAAAATTGGTAATATTGTGGTATTTTTACAATTATTTTTCTCCTTTGCCCCTTATCCCATTGCCCCCAAGATATATATAACAATCAGTTTCTAAATATTCAATGATATTTTTAATAAATTTTATTAAAATGCGAAATATAGTGATACAAACATTCATTTTCTTTCCTTCTGTGCCCCCCCCCCCCACACACACATATGTAACCTTACTGTAATTTTTCATTAATAGTAACAATAAGTGATATTTACACAAAATGTGAATAAAAAAGTCGATAATAAGTTTTGTTTCAAAAGATTATTTTATTTTTCATCTGCGCCCCCCCCTCCTACCCGTACTCCCTCTTATCAACTATAGGTAACTCTCACTATAATTTGAATAAAATGTAAGTGATAGTGCAAAGTTTCATGTAAATAAGTAGCATGGTGATATAAAAACAACCATTTTCTTCACTCTGTCCCCCCCCCCTTAGTAAGCCATCCAGATATGTGTAACACAGTCTGTAATTTTTCTTAAACTGTACGTTGTACATACATAAAGGTTCTGTTTTAATCAATAATAGGGTAGTTTAAAGAATAATATATTTCACTTCCATCTACGCATCCTTGCCCCCCCCCCCCCCCCAGGTATATAATACACTCATTGTGATCGTCATAAAAAGTAAGTGATAGTTATAGAATATATCATTAAAATCGATAAAATGGTACGTAAAAAATCATTTTATTCTGCAATCTTCCTCTTTAACTCCCCACCCCCCAACCTTTCCCTTTTCTTTGGCGTTACACAAAACTGGCGAGGACGGTTTTTCCCACACGAAACTAATAGTCCCCCATCCTAAAAAGTATACTTAACATTTGTGCAAATTTAATTTTATTTTCAGCGATAAAAAATATATACATAAACTCATAAGTTTTTTTTTTTTTCTTTTTTAACAGAAAAAATGTTTTAGTCATAGAAATATGCTTAATAAAGGTCAGTCCCACCCTTTATTTTATTTGTTTATTTATTTATTTTTCAAGCTCTTCGAATATCGAAAGTTATTCTGTAGAAGATAGTTTTATAACAAACCGATGATCTTTTAAAATCAAATCGAAAGAAAGTTCCTTGCTTTTAAATATTTATTAAACCAAATCTAATAAATAAAAACAGATTAATGCACATACATTAACATATATTTTATGGAGCAAACTTCTTTACAGTTCAGCCAATTTTTAAAAATATTAAACTAATACATTTTAAAACCGATAAAAGTGCCGTACATTAATTATTTATATTTTTTGGCTATTTGGCGTTAATTATTTGCTAGAAGTATTAAATGCATGTTTAGTTTATAATTTTAATACATTGAATTATGTCGAAAAGAGAATGAAAAACTACATATCTCCACACATTTATGCTTTAAGATAAAAGTTATAGAGAAATTTTGATCAATGGAAAATTATAAATAAAGAGTTCCCCTTCAGTGGTAGAAATACTCTGCTCTCGAAGAAGATAGCATAGCTGGCAACATCCTAATTAATTTTCTGTAGTAGTGTTAGTACCCGCCTTATTTTCACACCTGACGATATTCGAGGTCCCCCCCCCCCTCCTTCTTTAATCATTTTTATATTTAGAGAATTTTAGAGAATTACTCTAAAAATAAACCAGTGCGAAAAAAGCTGCGGATACTTATAATACTACGGAACATAATTAGGATATTGGCAATTATGTGCTAAACGGGAGGTCCCGAGCTCAAACCCAAGTCACACTTCTCGATCTAGCCCAGCCTTTCAGAATTTTTCGTGGTTTTCTCTGAAACTAGCATGAACATAATTTTTTTTCTTTATTTAATCTTAATTACATTGGCAGCGAATTACTCTAAAAATAAACCAGTGGGGAAAAAAGCCACGGATACTAATAGTACTACGGAACATAATTAGGATATTGGCAACTATGCGCTAGACGGGAGGTCCCGAGTTCAAACCCAAGTCACACTTCTCGATTTAACACAGTCATTCAGAATTTTTCGTGGTTTTCCCCGAAACCAGCGTGAATATGTTTTTTTTTTTTTTTTTTTTTTTTTTTTTTTTTATTTAACCTTAATTACATTTGGAGCGAATTACTCTAAAAATAAACCACTGCGAAAAAAGCGACGGATACTAAAAGTACTACAGAATATTAAGATGTTGGCAACAATGTGGCAGACAGGAGGTCCAAATTTCAAACCCAAGTTACGATAACAAATACACATACAGAACAACCGCTAGTGACCTGCTTTTAGAATTTGGAGGGACCTCAATTTTTTCAAATATCACAAAAACTCTCAATTTCTGAAATTTGATCCTAAAACAACCCAAGCAGCACGGAAACGTTCTCTGAACGTTTAAAAATAGTTCTACTAACACGTTCTATGAACGTTCAGCTTGAACGTTTTATAGACGTCTATTTGTCCATCTTGAAGACGTCGAATAGTACGGTACAAAACACGTTCTGCACACGTGTAAATATCACCATTGTTTCTACAGACACGTTCTCAGAACGTTCTTCATGCACGTTTTTGCAACGTCCTGAACGTTGTTTGAACGTTTTAAAATCGTTCTTTGAACGTTTTAAAACGTTCTTTGAATCGTTCTTCGAACGTTCTTTGTACGTTTTAAGGGGACATACGACCCTTAGAACATCGATTTAATTATAGTCTTTTTTAAAGTAAATCATTGTTAACTACGCTTCATTGAACATGTCTAATTGTTACATATAAGTTTATTATGTATTTTGGAATATAATTTAAATTCTGTGGTGAATTATTTAATAATTTATGTGTTAATAATAAATGCGTTTTTTTTTTTTTCCACCTTACGCGCAAGATATCTCTGAAACTATTTAATATTTTTTCTTGAAATTTTCACAGATTATGTAAAATATCAGATCCTTCAAACTGAATCTAAATTTGTATCCCCCCCCCCCCCATATTTTTTTATACAGGTGATACTTCAGATTTTATTAAAAAATAAATTATCTTTGAACTTTTTTTTTTTTTTTTTAACCTAAACTGGAACAAATTTAGGTTCAGTTTGAAGGATCTGATATGTTACATAATCTGTGAAAATTTCAAGAAAAAATATTAAATAGTTTTACAGGTATCCTGCGTGCAAGGTGAAAAAAAAAACATTTATTATTAACACATAAATTATTAAATAATTCACCACAGAATTTTAATTATATTCCAAAATACATAATAATCTTATAGGTAACAATTAGACATGCCCAATAAAGCTTAGTTAACAATGATTTACTTAAAAAAAGACTATAATTAAATCGATGTTTTTTGAAGTTCTAAGGGTCGTATGTTCCCTTAAAATTGTGTGACGTGTGTACTTTATTTATTTTTTTTTTTTCTCTTTTCCTTTACTTTCTTTCTTTTTTTCTTTTTTCTTCTTTTTTTTTGTGTGTGTGTGTGTTTGTTTGTTTTTGTAAATTACTGTCATAGTATTATGCAATTTTACATAAATGCATTGAAGTATAATATTATTACATAGAAAGCAATTTCTCGAAATCTATTTAAATTGACAATAACAATAATTTTTTTAATTTCAAAGTTTTTTTAATACTTTAAATGTATATTTTAACAAAGACATTGTTAAAACACACTGTTAACATTTAAAGACACTGTTAAGATTTTAAGATTCCTCTTATCAATGTTTTATTTTATTTTTCCATCGATTGTGCATTATTAACGTTTAGTTACATAATTTAGATATTTCTGACTATTAATTAATCATTCATAGATAAAATTTAAAAAATATTTTTTTTTTGAATGATGAAATTTATTCCCAAGTTTCAGCATTTAAATATAAAAGTATTTTTAAAACATTAACTTATGAATAAATTTACCTAAACGTGTGTAGATTCTATTTCGAAATTATTATAATGCACAACAGATGGAAAACTAAAACAAACATTTGTCAAGAGGTACATCTAAAATATTTTCAAAAGACTAAAATTTAAAAAAAATTTGCTATTGTAAATTTAAATAGATTTCGAGAAATTTTAATATACTTAACAATATTATATTTTAATGCATATGTATGAAAATTTTATTTAAATTATTGACTTACGAAATTATAAATTTTCCATCTATATGCGCTGAAATAAAACAAAATAAAATTTTAAATTCCAGAAACGTACTCTTTTTTTTTTTAAGAACTTCCTGCCAACTAATTTTTAATATTATCCCTTGATTTTGCATTACTATAATGTAATAATAACATCTAAACATATCTGATTTTTATTATTTTAATTTTTTTGTGGATTCATTAATAAGTTAATGCTTTAAAAATATTTTTATGCTTAAATGCTAAAAATTAAATTTCAGCACTCAAACACAAAAATATTTTAAAGAAGTATCTTACTTATCACTCTACTACAAATTAATACTCAAATATATTTATCGTTAAACTATAATAATATAAAATTAACGGAAAAAAATAAAAGAACTAAAATGGAACATTTTAAAATTTTGAAATATATATATATTAGGTTAATTTGGCTTTAAATTTAAACAGTTTTCGAGAATTTTTTACATGCTTAATAGAATTGTTAAATTTTGATGTATATATATAATGTAAAATGAAAAACTTATCTGTGTTCTGTAGTTCTCTTTTTTCAACGTGTCGGGTGATGTGATGTTAAACACTCATTGCCAATTGCCATATGCCTATGCCATTGACTTTGCACTTTGGCTCGCAACATAGGCTGGCAACCTAGAGGAAGTTTGGCGACAGCGATTTGGCGTTTGGCGAGATTTAACAAAACACACTATTATTATTTTAATTTTATTATTAAAAAGGAATTAATTTATTTTTAGTCTATGTATTTTTTTTTTTTTTTTTTTTCAAAAATTTTTAATAATTTTTTTTAAATTGATCGTAGTTAAAATACTAAATGCCTGTTTAATTCGTTTGCTTAAATGAATTACACGCACTGTTATTTTTATGAAAGAAAACTGTTAATGAAAATTAATAAAAATTGCATAGAAAAACTATAATCATAAAGAAAGAAACACAATAAAATTGTTAGCTTTTTTATTTGTTCCAGACTGAATATTTTAAATTCATATGGAATATTTAGAAATTTATATTTATTCTTGCTGTTGTGTTTTGTTTTTATTACTTTTTTTGGGACGTTACTTTTTTTTTTTTAATAGTTTTAGACAATGTGATAATGAAAATATAGTTTTAGATAATGTATTCTGCCACTGTCCCAGAAATAAGACGATCTGCGGTAGTATGTTTAATTTCTTGAAATTTGTTATAATTCTTAAATAGTTTTTACTAAAACTTATAAAACTCACTAATTAAGAAAAAATTTGAAAATTAGTTTGGCAAATAATGGGTTAATAGAAAAATCTGTTTAAACGGTATGAAACATAACTATTGTATTATGTAATTTGAAAACAATAATAATAATTCTATTCAATTATTGCAGCAATCACACATGTTTTACCAATTTATTAATTAATAAAAGAGAAAAGTTTTGCAGTTTGTATAAATTAGAAAACTCTTTCCAAGTACACTTTGTCCGTTATATCGTTCAATCTGAAGTGAAATTTACCTCAATGATGATGCCTTAAACTGTATAGTGTTTTTAATTACGGAGAAAGAAATCTCATAAAAGCTTGCTTTATACCTTTATTATTATTATTACTATTATTATTATTATTATTATTATTATTATTATTACGAAAGGGAAAGCATGAAGTGGATCATTATTTTTTTATAAGCTTGTATATTGTTTAAAGTTTCCATACGTTCTACATACAATACCAAAGAAAAAAGAAAGGGCGAAAAAACCTTTACAACACTGAAAGTTTACATGCGCAATTTCGATTTATATCTCATAATGTATCTGAAAACGATTGTAAAGCCCTATAAACTTATTAATTTTGCTAATCATATTCTACAGGAAACACTTCATTTTACAGCAGAATAATGTATGCTAATTCTGTTATTTTGTGCAAAATATACAACTTTTAAAATATGCTTTAAGGAAAGACCTCCCATAGATCCTAATGTGTCGGAATTGTTTTCTGAGTTTCTGTGCATAAAACAGTACTATTTTTATTATTCTCAATAAAAATAGAGCCAAAGTAAACCTGAACAACATATCAAAAATATAATATTCTAAAATTATTTACTGAATAAATGAGCAAAAATACAGATAGACAAACAAATACAAATCACAAACGCTTTTTGATTTTGTTAGATTGTTGAAAAGCGTAAAAGAACTAAATATGAACTCAGAAATTCTCATATATATCCCCCAATGCACCTTAATATTTTATTTGTCGCAAAGTGAATATTATGCTAATCATGCCACATTTTATACAAAGCATGTATTTAGGCATATGAATTACATAAATTATGTAATATAAGTGAACGTATGTATGTAATATATGTTTTCTTATGTTTTACGCTGTATAAAAATATAATAAAATAAGTTTTACTGAAATATCTCTGGTAGACCATAATATATCAGTGTTCTTTTCAGGCATCACCGCATCTAAAGCACTAGTGCTATTTATACCATTTTCAGTCAAGAGCAAGACATAGTTAAATTGAAATATATACATATATATATATATAGGTTTTGTAGTATGTTAAAAATATTTATAAAATTAAAGCGCGAAGAAGCAGATCAAGAGATAGAAAAACTGGTATCATATAAGCTTGTCAATTTTGCTGGGAAATGTTGAAAAATAAAAAAAATAATGGCTTGTGTATTGCTAAATAAACACACACAAACACATATCTGGGATTGCACAGCGCAAGTATTATTCAACACAATTAACGCTCTATCTTTTTTTACACTTTCCAAGAAAACTGAACAGCATTTAAGATTTCGGTTCATCTGTCTGTCTACTCTTTCCTTTCCTTGATTATTTTTAGAATAAGTTTAATCTGATATACTGATACATTATTATTCAGCTGATTATGGCATGTTCTTTATTGAAAATAGTATAAAAATACGACTAGATTTTATACAAGGATTTACGAAAGAATTAGGATATATTGCGTTCTATGACGAATATTTTCTAAAACATCCTGAAAATTTCGCTGTAATATCCTGAATATGAATGGAATTTGATCGAAGTGCATTTCTGTTGAGTTATCAGTTATGCGTTTTTAAAATTTTCAAATAAAATTGAAAAGAATTAATAACTTTTGTTTGTCTGTAGAATGATGTATCAATCTGCCTGCGTTCTCATTTCCATAAATAGTTTTAGAATTCATTGAAATTAATATGTGTCGATCAGGTATTTAGTTTTATTAGAAAATTCCTTATTAATTATCTTGCATGTGGTACGAGTAATTTATGTAAAAGTATAAAAAATAATTCGAATAAATATTGGTCTAAAAGAGATATTTTTACTAGTTAAATTCTAAAATACTACGCTGCAATAATCATAAAGAAACTAACATACATATTTCTGATGAAATAAATTAAACCAAGGTTGATTAACTGTAATTGATTTAAAGGGCCTTAAAAATATTCGATATGATTGAAAATTTGTTGATGCGCATTTTCATAGTCTTATGCGTTTTAAATGACCAGTTAAATAACCAGTTATTATGAAAAAAAAAAAATCCTTCTTTAATCCATTACCGTTTGAAAAAATGAATAGCAGCACATGGAATCGTAAAAAGTGTACGATTAGCTGTTTAT
Organism: Salticus scenicus; assembly: GCA_963930645.1. Lineage (NCBI taxonomy): Eukaryota > Metazoa > Arthropoda > Arachnida > Araneae > Salticidae > Salticus > Salticus scenicus. The sequence goes on along the minus strand of OZ005659.1, from coordinate 122,065,227 downwards.
GAAGTTGTTATTTTTAAGCTGATGTTTGATATCGAATCAAATTAATAGCAAGAAGATTAAAATTCTACAGATTGTTTTGAAAATCTATTTATTTATTTTTTTATTTTTCCAAGTGCAAAACAAACATTTTTACAGAAATGCATTAAATTTGTTTAATAACTGCGAGTGAAGGTATAAAAAGTAATGAAAGTGGGAATAGCTTGTATCAAGTTTTATTCATTGCTGAAGTTATACGTTTTAAGTAATTCTTCAAAATATATTAATCTATATTCTGATAATCGGTATTCTTTTTCTTAAGAATGATGTAGAAAAAAGAATTTTTACTTCTTTATAAAGAAAAAAAAATCTAAAATATGTAATATATAAAACTTATATATAAAAAAAAACTTCATTATTTAATTAATTAGAAATAACTAAATAAAAATACCTTTTTGCACTGAGAATTGCGTTGCATATTTTTATATATTTTTTGTTATTAATAAGTGAAAACTAATGTCAGATTAATAAAAATAAAAGTTTATAATTTAAACATTATTAAAGATTACAGTTTTATATTTACTGCCCTATCTCTAGTAAAAACTTTTCGCTTTTAAAATTGACCATTTGCTATTTAAAAGCAAAAGGAAAAAATAACAAGTGAGAAAATCGCCAAGAAGCGAAATACGCGCATAAATTACCAACCGTCTCTGTACCAGAGCAGATGTTTTTGCGAATGCAAATAATTATGAGTTTCCGGTTTCAGCTCTAACGTTTCTAATAGCTAGAATTTTACATTCAAAAATTAATCCTTTAATATATTTCATATATATATATATATATATATATATATATAATTCAAATTTATTTTATTATTTCAAATTATATTATTTTTTTAAATATTTTCTAAAAGGTAGATTGATATAAAAATAATGAATTTGTAGATTCAAGTAATATTATAACATTCAGTATGTAAGTAGTTCAATATTTGAATAACTTCTAAATCAAAGAATTTTTATCATCAAATATATAATATGTGTATATTATTATATTAAAATATTTTTTACGATTTTTTTAAACAAAATAATGAAGTGAAATTTGAAAAAAAAATCACGAATAGTGTAAAATTTTTAAAAAATATATATTTTTTAATTTGTAACAATATGACTTCCATAATTCACTACTATACATATTATATACTCTTTTCAGATATAGTGCGATCCGAATACATAAATTGGATTTAACATATTAAACATATAACAATTTTCTTGTAAAAAACCTAATGCATGCGTCGTGAAAAACACATAAAAAGGATTTTACATAGCAAGTTAAAATATATATATATAAAACCTTTTTTTGAAACACCAATTTCCGAGCTACTTAATTAGGATGCCTGTCAATTTTCTTGTAGTAATTAAGTAATATACGTGGAAAGACATCTAAAAAGGGTTTATGTAGCAAATTTGAAGAAAATCGTTCGAGCCCTTTTTGATAGAATTATATATATTCTCACTTACGATTTTCTACAAATTAACCTTTTCACCGTAAACCTTAAATTACATACGAATGTACATCTAGATGAAAGGTAAAATGGCGAGTTTGAAGAAAATCCGTGGAATCATATTTACGCACTTGCGAGGTTTAAAATTTCCATATTCATATAGAAGGCTTATAATTTTTTATTTTTATTTTTTTAACTAACCAACTAATACATACGGAAGGGCATTTAAATCGCGTGCATACACATATACACTGACGAATTGCAAAAACCATTTCTTTGTACTCTAAAAACATATAAATTAGGCAAAAGTGTAATATCGAAATACTTGATCGAATTAAATAATTCCATTTTATTCCAAAATATTTTCCAATACAGCAAACTAATATAACAATCAAATAATAATTTTATATAGAGTAAGTCAACAAAATTACATGATTATGCGTTCATTTTAATTAGAGTTTTCGCGAAGAGAAATTCAATTGCAAATATCAGATAATTATAATTTAAAATTATGTTAAAAAACAAAACCACCTCTTCACTTTTATTTCCCAATGAATATTATTATAAATTGTATCAACAAAATCAAGTTCTGCCTTGTTTTCAAAAATTTTATACATTATAACGGAAAATAGAGCACTTTGTCATTTTCGTTATAATTGTACTGAAACAGAACGTGTTACGACGGTGTTTCCCTTAACGTTTTTTATAAAACTGAAATTGCACGTTTTATGAATGGTACAAAACACACCTTTTTAGAACGTTCTGAATAATACTGCTTTTGAACGTCGAGTAGAACGTTCTTTTGACACGAAACACGGTGTTTGAACCAGTGTAACCGTTATTAGACGTTCAGAGAACGTTCATGTGCTACTTGGGAATACTCTTCTCTACCATATTTCGGTAAAGGAAATTGAAAAAAAAAAAAAAAAAAAAAAAAAATCTGTTCTTCTACAAATACTAGCTCAATTAAACGGAAAAAATTTAAAGCAAAATTCAGAAAAAAAAAAAAAAAATGGGAGGAGGGGAGAGCACCAGAAAGAAATCGTGCCACGGGCGCCAGTTATGCTTGCTACGTCACTGACTTGTGTAACTGTCATAGTTTCACAGCAAGTAAAATGCAGATATGTTTTTCTTTTTTTACTTTCTCTCTCTCTCTCTCTCTCTTTTTTTTTTTTTTTTTTTGTTTTTAAAAGCCCAAATTCTAAAGATATATGCTTTTTGTTAAACATAAACTATACATACATATTAGCCGTTAATTGTATGCGCTTGGGGACCATTGTTATCCGTTCGACCCATATGCCAATCAACGAGTTTGTTATAAGGGGCATGAAAACAGGACAAGATACCTAATATAAGAATGAACTATTCAAAGATGAAAGAATTTTCTTTTAGAAAAAGAAGGGCATAGCAATTTAGAAGACGTATTCCAATGACGGACCACGTGCTCATATTTTTAAAGACATCTGTAGCATAGACCTTTTTTATGATAAATATTGAAAAAAAAAAAAAAAAAAGAAGAAGAAGAAGAAATCGAAATCGAAATACACTCATCATAATACTTTGTACAAAAGAAACTCAATATCTTTTGTATTTAAAATGTAATAAATCTAAAAATGTTCTATCATTTATAAAAGATTTGCCAATGTGCAAATCCCTTATAATAATAATCGATATAATTTCTGATAAAAAGAGAGACATTCATAAAAATATTTTATTATAATTATTATTTATTAATTTATTACAGATTTTGTGTCTAGAATTAACATGAATTTCACAATATAAAAAGCCTATCTAATATGGATTTTTATTAATTTTCGTTTATTAGTGCGTATGAAACAAATTTGTAACTTTTATGGGTTTTGAATTTTTTGTTGTCTCTGAATTTCGTGCTAAATAATTTATTTGTACATTAATTTCTCATTTTGAATCTTTTATTTGTCTCAGTGTATCAGAAACTCCAATATCTGTTTTTTTTTTTTTTTTTTTTTTTTTTTTTTTTAAGCTATAAATATTATTTTTAATAATAACCATTCATTTCGCATGCATGTTGCAATTTTTAGGATTATTGCATGTTAAGTAGTTTTACCCCTGACGAAAGGACATTAAACATGGAAATAATTATACAAATTTCTTATCATCATTACAGATATTTTTTAGATGCTCATTTTCGGTGACAGTGTACCATGGATTCATAGTACACATATTTCAGAATACTAATTTTCCACTTACCATTTTTTCCGATTACCATTTTTTCCGGTACCATTTTTTCCGTTACCATTCTTTCCGTTTACCATTTTTTCCGGTACCATTTTTTCCGGTACCATTTTTTCCGGGATTCATTTTTCCTATACCAGTTTTACCGGTTACCGTGAACAATACCTATAATCGTGTGAAATATTCCAAGACATTGAAAAAATTATTTTAAAATTCAGAAATCAAAGTTTATCCAAGGAAAATCCCAGAAGAAAAGAGTTATTTAATCTAAACTTTAGAAACTGCATGTAATATCCAAAGTATTCTCTTTAAAATTATATTTACTAGAAAACATTAAATTATTTTAAAAATCGCTTTAAAAATTTCCACATCTATCTAATGCAAATTTAATGTACTTCAATTCTGTATGGCCTAAATCTATCAAATATATTAAAATAAAATGAAGTCGACGAATAAATTTCGAATAAAATCTGATTTTTTACCCTTTCATTTACGTTTGTGGCCGAGATCAGTGCTCTCAATCAGATAGACGGAAAGTGTCAAATTCAAAAATTTTTTTGCTGAGCTGTGCTTACCCATTTTGCGGCCCAGTACAGACTTTAGATTTGCGGCCCCCTCTAACACCCATAAAATTGCACAGGAACGAGAATAACACATATTCCAGAATACATGTTATACAATAAAAGCTTAATGCAATGTACCTTTATATAATGCTAATTTAAATATATAATAAACTAGTGGAATCCGTGACTTCGTTAGCGGAAAAAAAATTAACAAAAATAATTTATTTTGTAAAATTTTCCTCTCAGAAAATGTTATGTAGCACTAGTGTGACTTAACTCACTCTCTCACCCTATATGATAATCAAAATATGTATTCCACATCCACATGCTATTTAGACCACAAGCAAAAAATTAAAAGAAAAAGTAGTTTTCTGCATTGGGGTTTAAGTTAATTGCCTGAATGTACAAGTTGGCATAAGAAAGATTACAATTTAAATATTTAATTGTATAATTATACACATAATTGAATTAATTTTAAGCATCACCAATTATATTTGATAGCATAGGAAAATGCATACCCACATAAGTATTCATATGATCTTCATATTTTTTTCTCTTAAAATTTCTTCTGTAACTGGTATATTTCATCTTAACCATAGTGTAAAATATTTCGAAATTAAAATTTCAGGCAGTAGTTTCGTTTGCTAAATGCATTACTTTTTTTATATTACTTTTTTTTTTAGCTTTACTAGTATATGAAAGGTTCTGCTTTCAAAGCCGGAATACAGGAGGTCCCGAGGTTAATTCCAGCTCCCGCTTGTCGACCTAACTGTGCGGAGTTTTGCGTGGTTTTTCTCTTAAACTCGTGTAAGTACGAACTGTGACTCCTTATAAAGACCCGATGGACGATATTCCACCCAGACGTAAATTATTTGGTCTTAACCCACAATCATAATCTTACTCCTGTAATTTATTCTCAAGAATTTTTTTCCCCCTTTCACGTTTGAAAAATATATATATATATATATATATATATATATATGTCATATTAAAATGTACAGTCACAAATGAAAAGATACAATTTGCAGTCAGTGGACTAAGTAATTATTCAATTAAGTGGAGTAGTTACAACCTTCACGCGAACGTGAGTCGTCCTCTTAAGGGGGTCTGGGACAACAAATTTTTGTTTTTATTATTTATTGATGAATTGCAGCGATTATTTTTTCTGAAATTGGAGCTTTTCTGACAATGAAGTTGAGCATGAAAGAATCTTAAAAAAAAATTTAAATAAAATTCAAAATATTTAAATAAAATTTTAGAAATTTAAAATTAAAAAAATTTTGATAAATTAAAAATTTGTTATATCTCATGAACTAATGGTTCAATTTACAAACTTTTTTCACCCTTATATACAGAAAAGATTTATCTTCAATTTGTCTTCGGGATTTTTAATTAGGAGAAAAACTTTTTTGGTAATCCAAAAATTATGCATGAAATAAGTACTTTTTTCAAATTAAAAGTAATATTTAAATAATTTATTTTTATAATCAGAAATCCTGAAGACAAATTGAAGATAAATCCTTTCTGTATATAAAGGTGAAAAAAGTTTTTAAACTGAACCATTAATTCATGAGATATAACAAATTTTAAATTTATCAAAAATTTTTAAATTTAAATTTTTATTTAAATTTTTAAAATTTTATTTAATTTCTTTTTAAGATTCTTTCTTGCTCAACTTTATCGTGAAAAAAGCTTCAATTTCAGAAAAAATAATTACAGCAATTCATCAATAAATAACAAAAACAAAAATTTGGTGTCCCGGACCCCCTTGAAACTTACATCTTGAAAAACCAACTTCCGACTAACAACTCAAATGAACAACTAGCTGACTGGAGCATTCTCTTCTTGCGGGAGTGATCACGTGATCGCGAGCGCTCTGATTATCTTAGGAGATTCATATTATACACAAGAAGGAGGAGTCAGAACATTCTGGATTAAATTTACCTATGCATTGCACAATATAATAAATAATGGTTTTTTCATCGGAAAATAAAAATAATTTTAAGAATTGAGAACAAGTTAAAGAATTTGTAATTAATGAAATATTTAGAAAATAAATTAATAAAGAATTAATTAGGACTCTATCAGTGGATTGGTAAGAAGTAAAATAATTTAAGTTCGAGAAATGAAGCCATAATTTTAAGGGGGCTTTCATTATATTTCACATATAATTAAATATATAGTATTAGACTAATAGTAATATATAAATATTATTATAAATTTCACATATATAGGGGCAGTATTAGACCAATAAATTCTCGAAGAGAAGGCTACAACTTTGCTACTGAGCTACAGACTAGCTCAGCTATATGTTACTAAGTTATGATATTATACTGCAATATACTGCAAATAAAACTGTACTGTAAATAATATACTGTAAATACTGTAAATAATAACTCCCTTTACGGACACATGAAACTGTCTCGAAACTATAAAGGAGTCTTTCTAAGTGATCCTAGCCCTTATTTACATGAGTTTCTGCGAAAACCATGGAAAACTCCAAATGAGCGCGAGCTGGGATCGAACCAACCAGCACTTCACCGTGAATGTTAAAAAGCCCAATTGCTTTGTGCCACTGTGAACGCTGCATCTTTGCATACTTGACAGAACACTTTATCTTAATCTCATAGTAAGAAGCCTAAGGAAATGTATTTTTATATTTGAAATTTCTTTCCAGAGGATCCATTTTCTTTTAGAAATGTTTCAGGTTGAATATTCGATTTACTTGACTTTGAAGAAAAATTATCTTTATTCTGTGATTTATAATATTCCTATTTAAAGAAAAATATATCCACCTCTTTAAAGCATATAAGAGTAAAATAGCTTGATATTAAGGATGTTAAACACAGTTATCTACTGATTGTGTGACTGATTCTAGGCTATGAAAGAAAAACCAAAAATTTTGAAAGTTGGCGACAGGAGTCACTTTTTCCTTTATCGTACAGTTACATGTTTACTATTTATTCAAATGTACATTACCTTTTACCTGTGAAGAATAATTATCTCGAAAAGTTAACTGAGGAGGGGAGAATACAAAGATAAAGAGTGATTAATAAATAAATGTGTGCCTGCCGCTTTAAGCTGGTGTTATGATTTCTTTAACGTACCTAAATAAATGATTTGAAGGAGAAAGCTATTTAACTATTTAACTACTATTTAACTACTATTTAACTACTAAGCTATTTAACTACTATTTAACATGTTACAAATAATATTATTTAAATACTGATTTTAAAATTCTTATTTTATCATTTAAAAAGTTAAAACTGAGATAATTATTCTTAAACTTCTAAGTGCAATTTTTATACCAGTATCAGAAGATTATAATTTTAAAAGATGTGAAAGAAAACATAAATTAAACATTGGAAAAACAAAATTTTAAATATTACAATTCAAAACATTTTCATTAAAATTTTCATTTTTAATCATATATATAGTATTACCATGTATATATTCCATTAAAACTAGGCGGTAGTATTAATAATTTAGTTTTCTCCAATTTTTAAATATAAGACCGCATCAAAACATAATTCAGTCGCACAATTTAACTCCCTGCCAGCTCATTTTATTCCCGGTTTGAAATCAAAGAATGCCATAAAAATTTATTGCTTATTTTCATATATATATTTTTAAATATAATAAATCGTTTGCATAAACATTTCCCTAAAAAATAAATAAATAAAATAAAATAAAATAAAATTATACTTATACAAATAAATAAAATAAAAATAAAAAAGTGCAAGTAAAAAGTACGTTTAAAGTTGGCTTTCTGCATTTCATTGTCCAGGTTTATGTTACTAATGGATTTGTACCAGATTTTTTGTTTGTTTGCTTTTCTCTCTATATCTCTTTTTAATGCATTTGTGGAATTTTACATTAATTTACCTTTATTTTTATTATATTTTTTCCGGGGGGACGGTGTAAAAGGGTCTTTTCTTTTCTTACAACGGTTGTATTTCCGCTATTATTAATTATAAATAAATTATTTTGAGATTCAAGCTACGTATAATATATCAACGCAAACTAAGTTCCAAAGAAAATAATATGAGAATTTGTAATATTATGTTTATATTAATGTAGGTAAAAGAAGCAAATAATTTGTTTCGGAAATAAAAGTAACTATATTTATATCAAAATACATTTAAAATTTATTTTCAACCGTACAAGAAAACCATCTCATGATTGTAGTTAAAGTATTATTATTTTAAATATAATTTTAAGAAAAAGAAGAGTTCTTTAAAATGTTGGAAAGAAATCCAAAATCTTTAATTTATATTCATAAAACTTGTTCAGCTGCATCATAACCCCCTAGTGTTTACATAAACAAAACTTTTAGAAAAAAATTCATTAAAGGTTTTGTAGAAAAACATTTATTTGGCAGCATAAAAGTTATCTTAAAATTTTATCTGTAAAACAATTTTATGAATGTAATTAAATAATGCATAATAAACATAATATTATGAATAGCAACTTGAACTATACTTTCCAATCTTCTGTATTTTCAAATAAAGATTGCTGCTGAAGTAATTCATTTTTAGTAAAGCCATCAGTTCCGAATTTCCAGAAAATTTAATTTTAAATGAAAATGAATACTGTGATATATTGATAAATAATTATAGAGAGTAAGGATAAAATTAAGTTGTGTCATAAGAAAAGGGGGAAAATATGAAAAATATTAATATTATTTTTTTTATGCTGCTCTAGATCACTCCAGGTAATCTACATCAACAGTATTTATTTATTTATTTATTTATTTTCTTAAATTAGTGAATGATAATTATACAAAATTTAATTAGACTCCATTAAACAAAATAATAATAATAATAATAATAATAATATATGTATATATATATATATATATAAGAAACTGTTTTTTTCCTTTCTCTCTCTCTTTCGTTTTCTTCAGAAATATTTAACCCCCATTATATTTTTTCCCTTATTAAGTAACAGTTGTACTAAATTTTGTTGATGGTTAAAATTGGTAAAAAAAAAAAAAAAAAATATATATATATATATATATATATATAAAACTTTTTTTTTTTTTTTTCATTTGCATTCCTAATTCACTAAAGCGTTTGCAACATTCTTTAAAATTTGCGTTTCACAATTAACAATTCAAGAAAATATAATTTTATCAAAATGCCTTTTTTTCCAGGATACTGAAAAATGATGAGTACTTTTTTTTCCTTTTAAAACTAGATTTTTCCTAGCCCTGATGTGTATATATTTATATGACACATCAAAACAAACACAAATATGACACATTAAAGCAAACAAAAAATTAATTTCTTTATTGAAAAATTATGTTTGTCGGTGAGAAATCTCTGGCACATTTCTGTTGACATGACATTACAGAGGGAACAAAAGGCGTTAAGTATCCCCCCCCCCCCGACTTCAGGAAAAGAAAACAAGAGGACGACACCACAAGAAGGCTATAATCGATTGTTGAGGCAAATTATAAAAGTTATTACATTTTGAAAATAAACAAAATAAAGGTTAGGTGATGCATTTTCATTCAAGTTTACTTGAATTATTTCCGTCTGGATTCAAAAAAGTAATAAATCTTTTATTTTCGTGCTCTTTTTCTCACTTCATTCCAACTAATCCTTCAAGTGGCTGCAGATGGCCGTTCTTTAAGAGAATTCCGCTAATTGTTGAAAGCTGTTTCTTCATGGGACGCTTACCAAACGACAAAAGGGTTAGAAGATTTAACCTCTTTGACCGAACGATTTGTAAAGCTGTTCTTATCATTTGACTACAAGTGGACACAATACCTGTTTTCTACTCAATTATTTCTAGACTGCTTGTCTCCCCAATCTCTTCGTTTTAGATTTTTTTTTTTTTTTTTTTTTTTTTTTACATGTTTTAAAAGTTTTATTACCTGTTCCTCATATTTTTCCATATCTTAAAAAGACACTAGTGGGAGGAAAAAACTATATTTTTACATTTATTAAAAATTTCAATATATATATTCACATTTCAGTAACTATGTGCATCATGATCTTCAAAGTATTTTTGTGTTATTTAATAATATTCATAACAAATCTTTTTGAATGAATTATTTCATCCACTTGAACGTACTTAGAAATATTCCTCTCATTTCATTATGCAATAAGAACTTCCAAATATAATTTATTCCTTTATAAATTATTTACTTATTTTCTAACTTAGATTTTTAAAGATATTCCCTTAGATTTACGTTTAACCGAAAATTATTTATTTGCTTATTATTAATATTTTTTCCGCTTTTGATTTTAGTTGGGAAAAAAAAAAAAAAAAAAAAATATATATATATATATAATAGATATCGTAATAAAATTATCACAGCATATCCTAATTCATTATAAAACTATTGTTTTCCTAATCAAAAAGAAAAAAAGTAGACGGGAGGTGCCAGGCTCGAATCAGGTCGCAACCATCATCATAGCTGTTCAGCGTTCTCCGTGGTTTTTTCCTGAACTGGCATAGATGAGAGCTAGGTTGCCTCCGAATAACGCTCCCGGTGGGCATCCCAACCAGGCCTGGACTCAAGCATATTCAATCATCCCAAACACCATCATCCAAAGAAAGATTTTTTTAAACTAAAAATAATTTTTCAATGCAAACTTATATTGCTTCTTATATATTCATTTTAAGGCACAAATTATTTTACCAGGATTCTTTTTTTTTTTAAATATAATTATTTTTTTACATAACATATACTAACAGGAGGGGAGAAATCCGATAGAAAAAAAAATAATTCTATATAACTTTTTCACTAATTGCAATTAAACTTTTTCGGTTGTTACCTATTAATTAGGTAGAAAATACAGCAAAGGCTAAATATTCCGGAGGTAGGTAGAGGAAAAGAAGATTTTTTATATCCTTTTTTTCCCCCTTTCGTGGAGGATCAAAATTGTGATGGCATGTCTCCCGACCACCTCTAGGGGTGTGTCCCAGACCGTCGCCAATTGCCCGTCTGTGCAGCACTAGTAAACGTAAAACCCAACCATCCAACCCTTTTTTTTTTCGATATCTCAAAAGTTAGTAAAGTTCTCAATTAGTACTAAAATAACTAGTATAGTAAAAATTAAATGTATCTATTGAGAGAGGAGTTTGCAATGAAAAAGATGGTTTTTATATTATGTTCTTCTCCGTTTTCTCCCTCAGTTATATATAAACATCGTGTTTTGTAACAGTCAGTAAATAATTATATCAAATTTCATTCCAATCAATAAAAAGTGATATAAAACCATCCTCTCATGAGAAATTTTGTTGTGGGGGCTTCGCACCCACGGCAAAATCTCTTGATGCTTCAGCACCCAAATCACCCATGCAGTTGGCGCGGCACCCACGGAACCCACATAGTCGGCGCGCATGCTCTATGGGAGGTATTTCGATAAATCATCTTTTAATACATTTTCTGTACACAAATCTTAATGAAATTGAAAAATGCTATTCAAGTTCACTATCCGATGTTTCTTATGTAAAATGGAATAAATACCAGCACTGGTTTCTATACAGGGACACCGAAAGTATTCCAAAGCATTGCATTCTATGAAAGGTATTTCTGTAAACAAAATTTTAATAACTTTACTTTGCACAAAGCTTAATGAAATTGAAATATGTTATTCATATGCACAAAAGAATGCTTTCTGTATATTTGTATTAAACTTACAGGGACACACAAAAATATTCAGTTCCTTTAAGAAATATTAATAAAAATTTGCTGGAATTGCACTTTCATTTATATTAAGTATTTTTAGTACTTTCTAACAATTTTTAAATGTGAACATGATTTCAATTTGTGTGTATGTGTCTGTCTGTTAGTCTGCCCGTCTGTCTGTCCATGGGACTGTCTGTCTGTCCTCCTCCCTTAAATGCTTATGGAATTATTTGAAACTGATATATATTATTCTAGTTCACAACCGGATGTTCCCTAATGAAAATGGAGTGTACCTCTGCCGGTTTATGTACACGGAAACGAATTTTGAGCAAAATTTTTGTACAGGGGTAATGCATCCGAATTGTTTTGTGCAGTTATGTGAAAACGATTAATAAATGATTTCATTCGCATTTTATAAGAAACTTTCTTTTACGCATGCAAAATAAAAATGTACATTCAGTTTATTCTGTTTTATGCAATCTAAAGATACTAAATGGTACCTATCAGAAATGTCGCTGATAAACGTAATGTATCTGAATTCTCTTGAAAGTCCCTGAGCACGAATAACTTATTCTTTTCCCAGAATTTGGACTTTCTACAAATATGATGATAACAAATACAGGCGTACACACACAAACCAACAGCTTAAAAAAAAAAAAAAGTTTTTTTTTTTTTTTTTTTTTTTTTTTTTTTTAATTAGGGAACCTTAAAACTAGCAAAAACTCAAGTGTAGCAAAAACTGAATTTCAAAAATTTGAGACGAAACAATCACTTCTCTGCAATACATTGATAAGAAAAAGTAAAAAAAAAAAAAAAAAAAAAAGTGGGTGTGTATTGGCTGGGAGGGGGAGGGGTGAACCCATTTCATAAATTGAATATGTTTGATCACAATAACAAATTTTAAGTAACCTTCCCACTTGAAAAATATACAGGTAAATACGTGCAAAATAACCGCTAAAATACTGATGTTTTGATTCAAGGAAATTAAATCGCGAAAGTTTAGCAAAAACTCAATTTCGAAAACTGGAGACAAAAATAAAACTTTTTCTACAACATATAATAAGAGAAAATAATAAAGAATTCTTCGCATCCAATGTTATATAATCTGATAAACGGCATGTTGTAAAATTTCATTTCTAAAATTCGGATAAATTTTGAAATACGTTTTCACATCTGCTTTCACTGGACTGAAAATTAATAGCTGAAGACCTTAGAATGTTTTCCGTAAACAAATTTAATAAAAATTTGACTTTTTGTCGGCCTTCCATAAAAATTTACTATAAAAATAGTAACAGTAATAGTAAGATAATCTGAAATATAGGTTATTTTCGTGCAAAATGATACTTTTACATACTTAAACCAAAAATATATGAGATAGATAACAGTTATCATTTAAAAAATTTTATCTTTTAAGATTAAGTTATTTTAAAATCATAATTTTGAAAATAATTTCAACTCTATTCATTAATAATGATTATTATAATTTTTAACGTTGCCACTTTTTCCATTGCCATATTTTTCGGTTGCCATCCTTTCCGTTCCCATATTTTCCGGCGCCAATTTTTTGCTGCCATTTTTACCTAAATTCAATCCCAGAGCGATTCCCTTAGATTTACGTTTAACCGAAAATTATTTATTTGCTTATTATTAATATTTTTTCCGCTTTTGATTTTAGTTGGGAAAAAAAAAAAAAAAAAAAAAAAATATATATATATAATAGATATCGTAATAAAATTATCACAGCATATCCTAATTCATTATAAAACTATTGTTTTCCTAATCAAAAAGAAAAAAAGTAGACGGGAGGTGCCAGGCTCGAATCAGGTCGCAACCATCATCATAGCTGTTCAGCGTTCTCCGTGGTTTTTTCCTGAACTGGCATAGATGAGAGCTAGGTTGCCTCCGAATAACGCTCCCGGTGGGCATCCCAACCAGGCCTGGACTCAAGCATATTCAATCATCCCAAACACCATCATCCAAAGAAAGATTTTTTTAAACTAAAAATAATTTTTCAATGCAAACTTATATTGCTTCTTATATATTCATTTTAAGGCACAAATTATTTTACCAGGATTCTTTTTTTTTTTAAATATAATTATTTTTTTACATAACATATACTAACAGGAGGGGAGAAATCCGATAGAAAAAAAAATAATTCTATATAACTTTTTCACTAATTGCAATTAAACTTTTTCGGTTGTTACCTATTAATTAGGTAGAAAATACAGCAAAGGCTAAATATTCCGGAGGTAGGTAGAGGAAAAGAAGATTTTTTATATCCTTTTTTTCCCCCTTTCGTGGAGGATCAAAATTGTGATGGCATGTCTCCCGACCACCTCTAGGGGTGTGTCCCAGACCGTCGCCAATTGCCCGTCTGTGCAGCACTAGTAAACGTAAAACCCAACCATCCAACCCTTTTTTTTTTCGATATCTCAAAAGTTAGTAAAGTTCTCAATTAGTACTAAAATAACTAGTATAGTAAAAATTAAATGTATCTATTGAGAGAGGAGTTTGCAATGAAAAAGATGGTTTTTATATTATGTTCTTCTCCGTTTTCTCCCTCAGTTATATATAAACATCGTGTTTTGTAACAGTCAGTAAATAATTATATCAAATTTCATTCCAATCAATAAAAAGTGATATAAAACCATCCTCTCATGAGAAATTTTGTTGTGGGGGCTTCGCACCCACGGCAAAATCTCTTGATGCTTCAGCACCCAAATCACCCATGCAGTTGGCGCGGCACCCACGGAACCCACATAGTCGGCGCGCATGCTCTATGGGAGGTATTTCGATAAATCATCTTTTAATACATTTTCTGTACACAAATCTTAATGAAATTGAAAAATGCTATTCAAGTTCACTATCCGATGTTTCTTATGTAAAATGGAATAAATACCAGCACTGGTTTCTATACAGGGACACCGAAAGTATTCCAAAGCATTGCATTCTATGAAAGGTATTTCTGTAAACAAAATTTTAATAACTTTACTTTGCACAAAGCTTAATGAAATTGAAATATGTTATTCATATGCACAAAAGAATGCTTTCTGTATATTTGTATTAAACTTACAGGGACACACAAAAATATTCAGTTCCTTTAAGAAATATTAATAAAAATTTGCTGGAATTGCACTTTCATTTATATTAAGTATTTTTAGTACTTTCTAACAATTTTTAAATGTGAACATGATTTCAATTTGTGTGTATGTGTCTGTCTGTTAGTCTGCCCGTCTGTCTGTCCATGGGACTGTCTGTCTGTCCTCCTCCCTTAAATGCTTATGGAATTATTTGAAACTGATATATATTATTCTAGTTCACAACCGGATGTTCCCTAATGAAAATGGAGTGTACCTCTGCCGGTTTATGTACACGGAAACGAATTTTGAGCAAAATTTTTGTACAGGGGTAATGCATCCGAATTGTTTTGTGCAGTTATGTGAAAACGATTAATAAATGATTTCATTCGCATTTTATAAGAAACTTTCTTTTACGCATGCAAAATAAAAATGTACATTCAGTTTATTCTGTTTTATGCAATCTAAAGATACTAAATGGTACCTATCAGAAATGTCGCTGATAAACGTAATGTATCTGAATTCTCTTGAAAGTCCCTGAGCACGAATAACTTATTCTTTTCCCAGAATTTGGACTTTCTACAAATATGATGATAACAAATACAGGCGTACACACACAAACCAACAGCTTAAAAAAAAAAAAAAGTTTTTTTTTTTTTTTTTTTTTTTTTTTTTTTTAATTAGGGAACCTTAAAACTAGCAAAAACTCAAGTGTAGCAAAAACTGAATTTCAAAAATTTGAGACGAAACAATCACTTCTCTGCAATACATTGATAAGAAAAAGTAAAAAAAAAAAAAAAAAAAAAGTGGGTGTGTATTGGCTGGGAGGGGGAGGGGTGAACCCATTTCATAAATTGAATATGTTTGATCACAATAACAAATTTTAAGTAACCTTCCCACTTGAAAAATATACAGGTAAATACGTGCAAAATAACCGCTAAAATACTGATGTTTTGATTCAAGGAAATTAAATCGCGAAAGTTTAGCAAAAACTCAATTTCGAAAACTGGAGACAAAAATAAAACTTTTTCTACAACATATAATAAGAGAAAATAATAAAGAATTCTTCGCATCCAATGTTATATAATCTGATAAACGGCATGTTGTAAAATTTCATTTCTAAAATTCGGATAAATTTTGAAATACGTTTTCACATCTGCTTTCACTGGACTGAAAATTAATAGCTGAAGACCTTAGAATGTTTTCCGTAAACAAATTTAATAAAAATTTGACTTTTTGTCGGCCTTCCATAAAAATTTACTATAAAAATAGTAACAGTAATAGTAAGATAATCTGAAATATAGGTTATTTTCGTGCAAAATGATACTTTTACATACTTAAACCAAAAATATATGAGATAGATAACAGTTATCATTTAAAAAATTTTATCTTTTAAGATTAAGTTATTTTAAAATCATAATTTTGAAAATAATTTCAACTCTATTCATTAATAATGATTATTATAATTTTTAACGTTGCCACTTTTTCCATTGCCATATTTTTCGGTTGCCATCCTTTCCGTTCCCATATTTTCCGGCGCCAATTTTTTGCTGCCATTTTTACCTAAATTCAATCCCAGAGCGAAATTGAACAATTTTTGGAGACTCTAAACAATCATAAGTACTTACTTTGTCGTATTCTTTTTCTTTCTTTCTTTCTTTTTTTTTTTTTTTTTTTTTTTTTTTTAAGTGGGTCATTTTATAAATATGAATAATTTATGTCAATTTCTTTATGTTGTACATAGTATAAAGTTATTAATATATACTTAAAAAAAATGTCCCTTGATAGACCATAACGAAATGATTGAAAACTCTTTTGTGAGTTCTTGCACACAATAACGTTTCCTCTATTCATGTCATTTTCATTAGAGAATATGCCATAGTAAACTTGAATAAACATCTATTTTCGGTAAACACTTTGTTGAAAAGTGTTAAAAAAGAATATTTTTAGATCGCATTTCTAAATAGTGTTTTTTTTTTTATTCTAAAAGCCTAATTAAAAAAAAAAAAAAAAAAAAAAAAAAGAAAGAAAGAAAGAAAGAAATATAATGTAATATTCTAGGAAAAAAAAATAGATATATATATTTGCATCGCCTTATATTTTGCGGCCTAGTGCAACTGCACCTTTCGCACCTGCCTAAGCATGGGCCAGCTTGTTTGCCTAATCATTACAGTTTTTCCATAGCTTTCTCCGAAATCCGCCTGAAGACCTTTAAATAGATATGCATGGAAGGTATCTCACGCAAAGGTAGATTTGTGAAAAGAATTAGCATTAATCCACCTATTGACACATGCATTTTTCTTCAGAACGAAAAACGAAACCAAGCATTAACATTAGAGCAAAATTACGAGCCGTCAAAAACAACAAATTACCTTTTAAGAAATTTAAACTTCAACTAAAATCAAGTAAAGTTAGTAGTACTAGCTAATTCCCTGGTGCATTGACACTAATGAATTTAATCGACGAATAAAAATCAAATAAAACAAATTTTTTAGCTTTTCATTTCCTTTACATTATCATCCAGACCCACTAGTGGCCGAGATGATCTACTAAAAATGTGATAAATGGAAAGTGCTATGTTCAAACACAGGTAGCACTTATTTTTACAGCCTTTCGGGTTTTTTAATGATTTTTCTCCAAAACTTGCAAAGTGTTTGTAATCATATTTTGCAATCTATGCGCCGCATGTTTTTTCGCTGTTGTTCTTGTTTATTTTTGGAAAGGAAGTATTGATACCTCAGCATTTATCATGCGTAAAAATATAAAATATTTGTGCGTTGAAAAATCTCGAAACGTCAAGTAATACAGTAATTTTCCGAGAGATTATTTTCTACCCCCATACACCCAGTTGTTAATATTTCATTCTAGTTCTCTCTATCTCTTTTTAATAAAAGTTAGAGACAGACAAAGACAAAAATATAAAGAAGCAATCGATAAAGATTACGTTTGAAACAATATTTTTTCCCTTCTAATAGAAATGGCCAATTTATGTAATAATAATTTCGTACTTTTTTATGAAACTAATTCTTCTGTAAAAAATATACACACAAACGTACATATGCATATGTCTTGTTTTAAAATTCTTAATCAGAATCCTCTATTTTATCTTTATCTAAAATTTTCTCTTATCTCTGAATCTCATCACTCGTCAAACCCAGGGATCGACTTTCACCTCAGTGACCCCTAGCGTTTTGACCATTTGGCAACCTGTTTGACAACACTAAGTAGGTAACAAAATAACAAAGTGCAATATAACTAAACAAGGTGGGGCGAATATTTACAGGAAAGAGAAAAAAATTACTAAAAACATGCGATGTACAATGTAGTTTATAATATACTAAAAGGGGGGGGGGGTTAGTCCTCAACAAATTCATAATGATGATTCTTCTTTCGTGCATAATTTTTAAAGAAATAAAGATATGAACATAAAATTTGGATGCCATGTTCGTTATCGTATCATTAATCGAATTTTATATAACTTTAGCATAAGCAACTCTTTTTAAAATAATAATCATTCATTTTCTCAAATGTAAGCTTTGGAAAAAATGGAAAAATTCAACAATTTTAGGGGGAAAAAAAAAGTATAAGAAAAGTTATGTTAAAGATGAAATGCAGATAGAAGAAGACATCCATGCCTGCAAATGTTAAACTTAATCCCGACTTTTCTTTCTGTTTTCAATTCACTTTTACTTTTATAACGGATGTTTTGAAACTATATAATTACTAATTTGTAAACTATGAGAATCATCAGAATAACAAAGATGTTGAAAAATAATTTTATAATGAACATCTTATACAATTTTCATGTTTGTATGAATATTTTTTAAAAAGTTATTCACATGCAAAAAGAGAAAGAGGAAAAAATAAGAAAAGAAACAGAAAAGTGAATACAAGAAGAAACATCCGGTTATAATCTAACACATAGATGCATGTGCGTCTTCACTTGTCTGTAATGCATCCTTATTATGGTCATTTTTCATTACGTTTTCCTTTCTTTTTAAAAAAATTTACTTGAAAATTTTTAATTAAGTTTTACTTACTTTTTACTTTATATAAAATTCGATTAATGATATGATAACAAATATGCCATCCAATTTTTATGTGCCTATGTTTATTTGTTTGAAAATTATGTGTAAAAGATAATGGAAAAACAGATTGTTCCTTTGATTTTGTACATCCATGTATCTGTCAGCTTATACAAAAAGACTAAAAATCGTTTATTTAACAAGATATATTTCTTTTTTAATCTTTCATAAGGTATTATAAATTTAAGAAGTGAATGAAAGTGATTAGAAAAACTTCATTGGAGCTTCAATAAAATAAAATGTATAAATGGCCTGAAAATATGTAATAATGCAGAAAAGTGACACTATATCAGAGATGCCAAGTGATTATGGATTGTCAGTAATCTTAATACCTGAATTTTTTTAATGTATTCTTTTGTAATAATTATCTGCAATTTAATAGGTTACGTTTTACTTTTTCTTTATTGTGGTATGAAACTGATTTTTCGTTAGTAGTATCTTGGCATGTCTGCTATAGTAGAGTGACTATGCAGTCAAGTTATACAAAATTAATTGCTTTTAAAACATCTGATTACGCATGATATTTCAAAAACTTAAAATCTCTTTCTCAAATAACTACTAGTTCAGAATTTGGTCGTATTGTCAGATTTAATGGAAAAATCTATTAAGACGACAAAGAATACTGAAAATGTTTAACATCAATTTATAAAAAATATATACTCCCACCAGTGACCGAAAAGTTTTGCTTTATAAGTTCATTGGCTAAGCCATTCTAGGTTCTCGTGATTTTCTCCGAAACATTCATGAATAGGAAATAGGAATCATTAGAAGGTCCACCTGTGAAATGCCTTTTTTCATCATTTAATTTGAAATTCATATAATAATAGTTTTGAAAATAAAATGATAAAAATTTCGAAATATGATTTGAAATTAAGTTTAAAAAAAAAAAAAAAGAAGGGGGGGGGGGAGGACATGTACAATGGTTTGAATTTTTATTGCAATGTACATAGTGAAAGTTGCTAAAAAACTAAATTTTATATTTTAAAGCAAATATTTTATTTATTTATTTTGTACTGTTTTTCTATACTTGAATGAAATATTAAGATTACATTGTATTAAAATTATACAAACAAAAATTTTTTTTAAAGAAATTTAATTAAGTACTCGAGTCCTGTATTAGATTCGGATCGGACCTGCTTTCTTTACGTATTTATAAACTCTTTAGAGTCTGTAATAGACTAATGTGCAAAATTGTAAGTGATTTGCTGCAAATCGTAACATTTAGGCAGCCTAGAAACAAATGTAAATCCATTTCTATTTGAAATTTATTCGCAGATTTTAATTTTACATTTGATAGATTTAGATCGAAAATATAAAATCATAATTTCACAGAAGTAATGCACATCAAATTTGCATAAGAGCGTTTTTTTTTTTTTTTTTTTTTTTAATGATTCTTAAATAAACTTGGGAAAAAAAAAAAAAAATCCCCCTGTAATTTTTTACTGCTTCGTGTCCTTCGACCAGCGATGACAATTTTCAGCTATTTTTGCCACAATATCATTATGCGACAACATCTATCCATTTTAAACATATAAAATATACTTAATAAAAATATCTCTATATACTAAAAAAAGTTACTGTCACTGGCGTCATTTTTTTTTTTTTTTGTCTGCGACAGCATCTTCTATCGGAGGGCAGGGTCCTTCGCGTCATGAGAGGTATCAATGTGTTCCGAATACTCCAAGGAAGACAGTTCAGCTGCTTAGAAATTTCTATCATTTTAATTAAGGAAGTTATTAACTAAAAACGACAAATTCATGAAGGTACTGTATTTGCCATTTTGAAAAAAGTTTCTCCCACTGACGTTGTTCTTCTGTTATGAAGTCATTTTACATGGGAAAATTAAATATGATCTATGGTTGTACGTAGGTAGGTAGTTAGGTTGGATAAAACGTCGCACCAGTACTGCGCTATGGGTAATCGGCGACGGTCTGGGTCGCACCCCAAGAGATGTTCCGGAGTCATGCCATCAATATTTTGATCCACTGGCGATCCCCCCCCCCCCTACCGCTTTGGTGATCCCCAGAGGTATAGTGTGGATGGGAACATGAAGGATTTTGCGGCCACGACAGATTTTATGTGCACCAGCCACCACTGATGTACACAACGGTCTTTGACCGGCTCGAGTATCAAATAGGCAATCTTATGATTCCAATTACGTGCTCGGCGCTTTACCGACTAGGGTACCGCGGCCGGAAACCATGGATGTAAAAAAGAAAGAAAATAAATATAAATATCAACATTTTTTCTCTATTTTTAGAAAATTAATTTTCTTACACATAAAAATTAAAATATGATCCTTGATTGTAGGTAGGTAGATAATTAGGTAGGTTGTGTTTGACGTCGCACCATTACTGCGCTATGGATAAGTGGCGACGGTCTGGGACGCACCCCTACGTATGTTTCAGAGACATGCCATTACATCTTCGGTCCTACACGAAGGGGATGGCTCCCCCGCTTCGGTGGCCCCCAGAGGTATAATTTTGATGGGAACTTCGGGGATATTGCGGCCACGACATATTTTAACGTGCACCAGCCACATTAGTGTACACGACGGTCTTTGGCCGTCTCGAGAACCGAACCCGCATTTTTCCAATTATGAGCTCGACTCTCTACGATTGGGGTACCGCGATCCGGATATAAGGTTGTAAAAAAGAAATAAAAAGGGTCATATACTAAAGATGTAATGTAAAATGGTCTAGATATTATGAATTTCTTTCTATTAAAAATACATATATAAATATTATATATTTAAATCTGACATTGAATGTGAGGGTTTCCATGATATTTTTCTGCTTTTGTCTTGTAATATGCACTATTAATATTCCTTTTCAGTGAAAGAAAGAAGCGAATAGGCGGGCAGAGCTCTGCATATGTTAATATGTAAAGTGAGTCGGGGGGGAGGCGAAGCCTCCCTCCGGGGTTGGTGAGCGGAGCGAGCAGGGGACAGAGCCCCCTAGTACTTAAAAAAAAAAAAATAATAAAAAATAAAAATAAAAAATAAAGAACATACTTTTATTGAAATGTGAACTAAAAAGCACAAATAATTTATAAATTTAAAGCTTTTATTGGATAGCTGCAAGATATCGCACAACTCGATGTAACGTAATTTTTGAACTAAGCTCCGAATAAGAATAAGACATTGATAAAAATACAGATAAATATGACTTATTTTAATGGAAAAAAAAAATCGTAAGTTGCTCTATATTTACTTTCTCATAATTACCCTGTTTTTATAAATAGCTAGCCATCAAAAATTCCCGACGACTGAAGTTGAGTACCTAATGCTTCCCCCCCCCCCCCATTAAATTTAGTTATATTTATCTGTATTTTTAGGAATATTTTACTCTTATTCGAAGCTGAGTTTAAAGATTAGGTTACATCGACTTGTGGGATATCCTACAGCTATTCAATGAAGACTTTAAATTTATAAATTATTTTGCGGTTTTTAGTTCACATTTCAATAAAAGTGTGTTTTTTTTTTTTTTTTTTTTTTTTTTTTTAAGTATAATTTTATTTTATATTTTTTAGTCTTAAAGAAAAATTTAACCTATAACTAATGGCACTCAAGTTTTTGCATTTTATTAAAATATCATTTATTTCTTTTTTGTCTTAAACAAAAATAAGCCTATAATTAATGACATTTAAGTCTTTTCATTTTATTAAAGTATAAACAGTTTTAGTAGTAAAGCAAAACTGAACTTATGACTTATGACGCTTTCGTCTTTACAATTTAATTATAAAATGAATCTAGTTCAAAATTCTTTCTTTCATGTCTTCGCAATCTAATCTAGCCATTTCATTTAATGCGTCATCATTACACCAATATTTCCTGATAATTTTGAGATATTTCCTGATAGTTTCCTGATAACACGTTATTGCGGGGATGTCGCTGTTAAGTTTCTAAGCGGAATAGTATAGTGGCCACAGCGTAGTATTTATATATTGGCAATTAGGGAAGGGATTTATTATTATTTATTTATTTATTTATTTATTTATTTATTTGCATGAAATTCCAATTTCCAGCTTGGCAATGAACATGTTAACATAAAAAAAAAAAAAAAAAAAAAAAAAAAAAAAAAAAGTTGCAGGAATCTATAGTATTAAAATGCAGGTTAAGAGAAAGTCGCGTGAGTGACCCACCAATTTTTTTATATAATTTTAAATCATTTAGAAAATATATATCTGTCGCTTCTCGACGTTATACAAATACGGCCAAATCCTGTGCAGCAAGTGTTTAACATTTATAGATTTTTTTCGTTTGCCACTGGAACCTGCCTCTGAAAAATGCCCCGAGGGGACTTGTATATTGTATTGCCACTGATTATGAAGTCGTGTGCAAAACTTTAGGTCAATCGGACGACCGGAGGTGGCTGAAAATTGAATTTCAAGATTCCATTACATACATTAATAGTTACATACATCAAGTCAAGTTATTAATAAAAGCGTATTAATTTGCTGCATTTTACTATGCCGACGATCATTGCTCAGGAAGGAAAATCAATTTTTCATACCTATACTGTAAGAAAAATATTTTTAAAAGCCTCTGTTTTTTTTTTTTTTTTTTGTATAATATCACGTTTTGAGGTTCTCAGAAAACGAAAGTCTAATTTTTAGAGATTGATTTGTATGTACACCTGTTATTAACATCAGTTAAAAAGAAATAATTGCACAAATTCATCTTTATAGTATTGGAATGCAGGGTAAAAGAAAGTCGTGTGAGTGACACATCAGATTATTTATATTTTTTTAAATCTAAAATAATAATAATAATAATAATGATTTTTGCAACTCGACGTTACACAAATACGGCCAAATCCTGTGCTGCAAGTCCGTATTTTAAGATGTGTGCCATATGTACGCATTTTCCGGTGTGTGTGGTACGAACGTCCGCAATTTCAGGTGTGTAACGGACGTCCGCACTTTCAGGTGTGTGACGGACGTCCGCACTTTCAGGTGTGTGACGGACGTCCACACTTTCAGGTGTGTGAAGGACGTCCGCACTTTCAGGTGTGTGACGGACGTCCGCACTTTCAGGTGTGTGACGGACGTCCGCACTTTCATGTGTGTGACGGACGTCCGCACTTTCATGTGTGTGACGGACGTCCGCACTTTCATGTGTGTGATGGACGTCCGCACTTTCATGTGTGTGACGGACGTCCGCATTTTCATGTGTGTGAAGAATGTCCACATTTTCAAGTGTGTGATGAACGTTCGTATTTTCACGTTTGTGACAAACGCTCGGGTTTTAACATGTACATAGGATATCCGCACTTGTAGGTGTGTGACGTACGATTTTATCTGCACTACTTCGAATTCATTAAAATTTAATTTCTGTAATTTCTTACTTAAAACGGTAAAGTAAATTTCTTATTCTAATATGCAAGAAGAAAATAAAAATAAATAAAAATATAAAAATTAAAAATATATAAATAAAATAACAACTAGCGCAACAAAAAAAATATATAAATAATAACATTAATTATAATATAAAGGAAAAAAAAAAAAAAAACTTAAATAATTAATGGCTTTGAATTCAGAACTGAAGATATAAATACTTCTAGATCTAGAACATTGGTCCTTATGCGCTTTATTTGGTAATTCCGGTGAAAGAGTTGTACAAAATACTAAATGAAATTTATCATGAAACCATATTTCTTTTAATTTTATGATTTTGCAGTTTAACGATCAACTTACTCAATTTAATAATTGATTTTCTCTAATTATTTTTAAATATTAATAAAATAACTTCGAAATGTTAATTGCGTGAGATAATATGCATCATTCCATGCATTATCTCACGTATTTAAATCAATCTATCAATTATGCCTGAATATTTACACTAAGCAGTAATAAATTACAATGTAATAAATTACAATTCGATAGGGTTTTTTGATAAAACTGCAAATATATGACACTTTTTACACAATTAAACGCAAAATCACTTGCAGAGAAAATTTGATACTGATTAATTAAAAAAAAAAAAAAAAAAAAAAAAACAAGTTTGCCGTCTTATTTTAGTCGCAATTTGCTGTATTATGACTGATTAAAAAAAAAAAAAAAAAAAAAAAAAAAACAATTTAATGTAAAATTTTATTTTAAATCTTATAATCATAAACGTCATTTCAGACTATTTCAACAAGATGCAAGAGTGGGCAACAGAATGAAAATGTCTAATGAGACAAACTAGATATATTTGGATAAAAACAATAAAAATTTAATTTTTATTCTAAAATTTCAAAAGCCAGCAGGAGGCAAATGACAAATAAATAAATAAATAAATAAATGATATATTTTAACAATAACAGTAACATTTTTTCCCCTAGTAAATAAAAAAATATATATTAAAGAAGACAGAAATCTGTATGCTTATTTAAATAGAACAACCGTGGACATACACACCATGCATATTTAAATAGCACAACCGCGGACATACACATCATGTACATTTAAATAGCACAACCGCGGACCTACAGATAGTACACATACTGAAGACAAATTGCGGACCTCTGAAAGTACCTATACACACTTGCTTTGACAGAATACACAGCACAGAATACACAACACCCCTTATATCCGGCAAATAGCGGACATTATCAAAATACTAAAAAAATAAATTTTTTAGCATAAATTAGGTCCAAGGATATCGGAAATGAGCTCAGTTCAAATTGCGGACGTCCGCAATTGGCGGTAAGTCCGCAGTTGGAAGGTGTGTATAGGCACACAGGTCCGCAGTTGCGGGTTCCGGGGCACACACACATACACACATACGTACACACACACATACGCATATACATACGCATATACATACACATATACACACAAACATACATTTATCATCATAAAAATAGTGAATATGGACTCGGGTAACCTCAAAACGTTTAGGAACATAAAAATCTCAAATTCGGATTTTTGACATGATTACAATACTTTCCTTACATATGTATATTCGGAAAGTAAAAATGCTGTAGTTACGCACATTAGACTTTGAGACATAACTATTACAGCATTAAAGCGAAAATATTAGGACGTTATACAAGCAAATTTAAGCATGAGCAAGAAAAAAAAGTGACGAATATATTTTGTTAAGGCTGTAATGTTCAATTGAAGCTGAGATACAGTCTCTCCTAAATCATGCAATATGCAGAATAGTAGCGCCGTCTTCGAACGATATATAACAAAATACGATCAATATTAATTTATTTTATACGCTTAAAGTTTAAAATGTTGCTGTTTATATTTTACTTTTTTAAAATAAAATTATACAAGATTAAGTTATTTCAGCGGCGCATAAAAAGGCCCCCTGCAGTCCGACATACTCATAAAGATTAAGTTATTGCTGATTAAATCCTTTTTTTTTTTTTTTCTTAAAATATTTTTTTTCTTAAAAGACTAAATCTTTTTTTTTTTTTTTTTTTTTTTTTTTCATAATGAATGTGCAAATTTATTAGGATATATATTAAAAGTTTATAGGCGCCTCCGGGTGGGAGTCTGCCACGGTCAGAACTTTTTAAGTATTTTTTCCGGTGAGCGAACAGTGTATTCAAAGGGGGAGAGACAGATCAAGGCGCTGCAACAGCCATCATGCGGAAGTTTGCTTTGGTCAGAATTATTAATGATCATTCGCACCGTGAGCGAACAGGCTGTTTCAAATCATGTAACGGGGAGAATATGTCGCATTCGCCAGTGTATGGAAATTTAATGCTATGAGAATTATCAAAGATATTTTTGCGCTGCTTGCGAAAGCATTCTGTAGTACGTTCTAAAACAGGGAGTAAGCGCCGTAGACACAACGAAAATAGTTTTTAGTTTCGAGATATGTCATGTGTTTTAAAATTGGAGAAAATTTATAGACGATTTTATTTTCCAAATTTTTTCTTATTTTAAATTTTCAGTACGTAACCAGAAACAGTGTAAGCTAAGAAGCCTGCAGAAACTTAGAATGATGTCCTATTTCATTCCATTGGCCAACATTGTAAACGTAACAAATTTGGAAATATCTGAAGGGAAGGCACGAGCTTCCATAGCACCCCCCTCCCCTTCGCTATGCCCTTGCTAAAAACATTACATTTTATGGAAAATCCTGCTATTCCAATATATGGAAAGATAGTGTATTTTTATGATACGCATTTTAAATCATCGATTCCGTAATGAAACAGAAAAAAGAAATAATTGAAACATTGCTGAAAACGAATGCCCATAAATGCATAAAAAATTACCCACAGAACTAATTATATATATATATATATATATATATATATATATATATATATATATATTATTAATATTTACTACATATTTAATTAAAAGTACATATTTAACATATTATATGTTTCCGAAATTATTTTTATTCAATTACTCTTTATTGTCATTAATTTTTGCACGACATTGAATACACAAGAGTTTTATTTATTCTATCAAGCATTTTATTTATTTATTTATTATTTCTTTTTTATTATTAAGACACGACATGGAAGTGACATAAACACGTTAATACATTGTTCATGTATTATTAATAGCTTGTTTAAAATGGGTGTTAGACCATCCAACTAATAATAAATTACATAATTTCGTGTAGAAACTTGATAAAGAGTCCTATATTATAAATTAGATTTTAGTCATTTGCATGCAAGGTTGGACGTCGCAGTGCGAAAAATACGTTTATTATATATGGTGCATTCCCTTACGAAATAGTTATAAGTATGCTAATTTTATATTTATATCTGATATTTCTTTGTTATATGTATTCAGATTTATAATAGTAAATAATAATAATAATAATAATAATAATAATAATAATAATAATAATAATAATAATAATAATACGTATTAAAACTCTACTAACTTTTTGCATTGTCTCTATACCACACCAAATGTAAAAAACATATTAATGCCATTTCGAATAGGAAAAATTCCATATTTAGCTTGAATAACGTATGTAAGTTTTTAAAAATTCTGAAGATATGTACAGACCCTAAATGCAGGCAGACGGACAGACAGACAATGATCAGTAGGAGAAACAAGATACACAAATAGAAAATATATTCAAACTTATAAATTACACCCATGTTCATAAATTAATGATAATTCAGATTCACAGTGAAATCGAACTTTAATGCAAAAATTTCACCTGTAGAAATACCACACACATCTTTAAGAATAATATACAAATTATAGGAAACCATCAGATGACGCCGATATGATGTTACAATGACGAAAGTGTAAGAAGGGGGTAGATAAGGAATGGGAGCAAAAAGGAAAATTGTTCACAAGAATTCTGTGTGCAGCTCAGTGCCACAACCGAATGGTTATGACACAGGGGACGCATGCAGATATTCTTTTACGGATAAAATTATCGGCCTACTAGAATGTGGGCTTACTCAGGTAGAAGTATCGGGGGGACTTAGAATCGCGCAAAGTGCCATCTCTAGGCTTTGGCAACGATTCCAAAATGATGGAAATGCCAGTTGACGTTACAGTACTGGTCGGCCCGTGTTACAATGCTGAATGACCACCGGTATTTGGCAGTAAGTGCCAAAATAAGCAGATAAAGCACAGCATCAGACCTGTCTCGTCAGCTGTCTGCTGCCACGAGTGCGACAGTTTCTAGAAAAACCGTGTATAGACGTTTGGGAGATGTTGGTCTATATGCTCGCAGGCCTATTAGATGTGTTCCACCCACGGCAATGCACTGTGCCAGCGGTTATCTTGGAGTAGAGAACATGGAATGTGGACAGCGGCACAGTGAGCTTGTGTGATGTTTTCCGACGAGTCCAGGTTTAACTTGCAGTGTGATTTACGCTAGACTTTCATATGTAGACCGTCAGGAACCCCTTACCACCAAAAGAACATCATTGAACAACACCGTTACTGTGGGACAAGAGTTCTCGTTTGGGGGTGGAGGGGGGATCATATTGTGCACCAGAACAGATCTGCATGTTCAAATCGGAAGAATGATAAGCCGAATTTATCGGGACATTATTCAGGAATAACATGTACGTTTGTTTAGGGGTGTCATTAGCTCAGAATTTGTGTTTATGGATGACAATGCGCGTCCTCACCATCCAAACGTTGTACACTGATGCCTACAATCTGAAGCTATCACCCGCAGTGAATGACCAGCATTCTCACCTGACTAGAATCCGATATATCATGTGTAGGACAAGCTTTTCCGACGAGTTGTAGTCCGTCAACCACCTCCTACATGTGTACTGGAACTTTGGAGAGCATTAATTACTGAGTAGAGTAATCTTCCCCAAGATGAGATCAATAATTTAATACTCAGCATTCCTAAGCGTTGTAAGGACTATATTCCATCATCTAAGAGACATACAATGTATTAACCACCATACCAACCGTGTAATGTTAAGATTTTGTAAGGGAGATATTTTTTGTAATTGCTTCAGATAGCGAAAACCGTAGTTTTTATAAATGGTATCCTACATAAACCGCCTTTTTTTTGTTCTTGATACTTTGTTTAATAAATGAACTCTATGAATAAGTCATATTTGTTTCGCTTCTGAACCTTTATTTGCCTCAGCTAGCATTTTCCTTAATTTATGGACATGAGTGTATTTGAAAGTGTTAAAAACGCTCAATGAAAATGAAATTGGAATTCCAGAATATTTCTAATAACAGCTTTTAATGTAACTGGATGTTTTTGTATCACCCTGTAAATCTAATGCAAATTATGTTATATTATATACAAAGATTTCTTTTGTGCATAAGAATAACATATTAAGATTTGTGCAAAGTAAAGTTATTAAACTTTGGTTTATAGAAATACACCTCATAGAACGCAATGCTTTGGAATGATTTCTTGTGTCACTGTACGTGTACATGATCCATTGGTGGTACTCTATTTTCTGTGTAAATCATAGTTCTTAAAATACAGTTCACAAAATTACTTTTTATAGAACACAATGTTTTAAAATAATATCGAGTATCCCTGTATCAGAGTTCCTATTTTTTATAATTTATTCACGAAACGTTTTAGCCCCACTTTCTTTTCGCACCAGGAATTTTGTAGATTATTTCTCTTTAATATGTGACAGCGTTTAAATAAGGAAGAAAAAAAATATTTTTTTAAATATTTTTCAAAAGAGGCGGTTCTAAAAATGCTCGTGAATAAAAGTTGGGAACTCTGCCCTGTACACAAACCACTAGAAATATTCACTCCATTTTCAATAGGAAAACTTTGATAGTAAACATGAATAACATATATCAGTTTTAAAGAATTCTATGATTTTTAAGGGAGTTATAATGAAGACACACAGGCTGATAGAAAAATCAAAGTCATTATTTCTTTTCAACTTTGTTATAAAGCGTTATTTTTTTTTTCTATTATATTGTACTTAATAAATATAAAGTGCTAAATATATATATTTTTTTAATTTATGGTTTGAAGTAGTATAATTCTTCTCTTATATAAAACTCTTCTCTTATATTCATAGATGAAGTATCGATAGTTTTTTTTTTTTTTTTTTTTCTTAAATTTACAAGTACATATTGATTTAGTGTAATTTAAAAACGTATATCTATTCTGGTGTCTTTAAATAAATAAATACATAAATGAATAAAATTTTAACTAATGTATAAATATATATATATATAATAAGAAAAATAAAACTTCTACCGTATTATTTCATATGTGTATAGTTTAATATAACTTTTAATAAAAATTTTAATATAAATTCCCCAAACGTAAGTTAAATTCTTATTTATTTTAAAATTTTCTTATAGCTTTCATAATGTGCAGCATTTAACTACCGATGCGTTTTTAAAATATACTATTTCTTTAAACGTGCCTCGAACGCAAATAAGAAACATGTTTTGCTTTATTTGTTTATTCTAGCATTGACACAATACATGCATATTAAAATGGATTTCAAAGTGTTACGTGTAACATGTCTAATGAATATAATACGTGCATTTTAATATTTATTAGAGCCTTATAAATAAAAAATAATATTAAATGACTGATAATTCTTAGAAAATGATTCCTAACGCTAACTTTTTTAAAAAATATAATTATATTAAATTACTGTTATTTTGGAATGTAGTATTTGTAAGTGCATCATGTATAGAACGTGAAACGAATAAAAATAACGGCATAAATGTAGGAATCTCTCAGAGGCATGCATCATAAATAAGCTCGCTTTTAGGCTTAATAAAAATTTTAACATAAAGAAATGTTTGATGAATACACATACAACACTATTTGTAAAATCTTAAAGTTAAATTTCAAATCAATGCCAATCTACACGTGTGTACAGTAATTCTGTACTGATAAGTATAAAGGATTAAAGTCCATATTCTTGAAATTTCAGGAGACTAAAAATAAAATTGAACTAACTAAAAACTAATCAGAAGAATTCATTAGGAAAAAGGGATTAGGTTGATTTATACCTTTTGTACCATTCAGTGATTGTCAATCTTCATTTAATAAAGGGGAAAA
The DNA here is from genome assembly GCA_963930645.1 of Salticus scenicus. Taxonomy (NCBI): domain Eukaryota; kingdom Metazoa; phylum Arthropoda; class Arachnida; order Araneae; family Salticidae; genus Salticus; species Salticus scenicus. The sequence goes on along the minus strand of OZ005659.1, from coordinate 122,033,709 downwards.
AATTGAACTAAATATTTTATTCTAAAGATTAAAGCTAAATTTCTGACTTGATTTTTTTTTTTATTATTATTATTATTATTTTTTTATTTATTTTTTTTTTACCAATGGATTTTCTCAAAGACTAAATGACATAGATTTAATTCCTTTATACCAATCGATAGATAATTGTTTTTCTGAGTCTAACTATGTACTTAACTCAAAATCGACATTTTTGGACTTAAATCCTTTATACTTATCAGTACAGAATTATAATATTGCTTTATCGAATACAAAAAAAAAAAAAAAAAAACTTTAATAATAAGATAAAAAGTACTTGGAATATTAATAATAAAAAAAAATAGGGAATAGATAAAATTTCACTTCGATATTTGTAAATGCTGACGCGAATCATTTTAAAACACTGCATCATTGTTTTCAATTGTTATCTAATTTTATCGTCCATAATATAGAAATTTTACTGTCTCTTCAATCGATAAATCATTACTATTTTTTAGTAAATTATTTCATATTATAGAAACTAGTTTTGAAATGAATAAAAGGAAAATGTCAATTTTAAATATTATTATATATGTATATATATATATATACATATATAAATACATATATATATAGTTTTAAACTAGCAAGATGTTGCCAATACATGACTTTTTTCTATATATCCCTATGCAAATTTACGCTGTATATAATATTTACTAAAATAATAAAATTATCAAAATTATTTTCCTTGATGAATGCAGGTGAATTTTATCACACAGAATTTTAACAACAAATGTGTTGAAAGTAAAGCGATTTTATTATATTCAGAAGAAATCTTAGGAAATAAGAATATTATTAATATAATTTTTATTATATTAAAAAATATTATTTTATTGCTATTATAAATTGTTGGTAAAAATGAGAAAAAAAAATCATTTCATTTCTAATTATATCGAATTTATAGTTCAAGTATTAGTTTGAAAAAAATTATGAGTTTTTTTTTTTTTTGTTTTTGAAAGATACACATATATTGTAAATCCCCCCCCCCCCCCCGGATTACTCTCCCAAAGGAGTGAAAGCGCTACTCCTATATATACAAACAATTCTGATTGGTTTTTACTATTATAAATATATTATATTTTTGAATTTATCTTTGAAAATTCAACCGTTCAAATACTCGTTGTGTACATTTTTACATTGTTTTATGATATACTGTCATATGCAAAAATTTGAAAAGAAAATGGATGACAGCGCCGAATTTTGAGCGATTTATCTCTAAATGTTTTTAAAACCAGTTAAGGGTAAAGTACAACTAAATACCAAGTTTTGTTAAATTTAGTTCATTTGTTCTTGTTATACAACGTCCATAAAATATTTGACGCATACTCACATTTTAGTGTGAATTGAAATATAATTTGAGCCATTTCATACAATTAAAAAAAATAATAATAATAATAAAACTTTTTTTATGTACCATATTTTTAAGTATTTTGTTGAATCACAGCTATAGAACTTCATTAGTATTTTATCAATGCATAAATTTTTTTGAAAATCATAACGACGTCAATTGTTGCGAGATGCATAGTTTAATTTTTTACAACTTTTTAATGTTCACGTTTAATTAAATGTATTTATTTTTATATCCAAAGAACATGATCTCGTATTTTTTTTTTCTTTTGGCAACAATTAAATTATAGCTCATATTTTAATGACTATTTTTAAAACTATTAAGAGGTCATTATTTTCATATTTTAATTTATTAAAAGAAAAATAATCAAAAATTCGAAAATCGGGCTTAGAGGTATTGCGTTGTCATCGGGTTCTGAGCTATTCTGAAAGTTTAAAATGTGTAGCTAGTAAGGAAGTTAGTTAAAAATCAATTGCAAGATTGGCACCGGACAAACAAACAAACAAACAAGATTAGAAGTTAATAAAATTATGACAAAAATACGTTGTAAATAATTTACACCTTACATTACGATCAATGAACGGCAAAAGATATCTACAGATCGTTAAATTAAAGATATATCTGCCAATTTTTCATATTTTTTTTGAAGAAGGGAATCTAAAAGACGGTAAATATTCTTTAGCTTACAGAAATTTGTTATACAAACGAGTTCTAGATTTTATTTTACTCGAAAGTGGGAGCTCACCAGACCATATGATTAAACTGTCAATTATCTAAATTTTACAGATTTTTTTTTCTGTAATATATCCTATTGTCTGTATGCACCTGTACACAAAGGATAAATGCACATCATATAATATAATATGTCAAATACGCTTTTGTGCATTAAAAATTTTTAATCAGTTACGAGTACAGCCTAAAAATGTTAAAATATGATTCTGTACGCGAAGAATTTTCCCATATTTATGAAAAAAAGAAAGAACAGTAATTGCCTATAATGATTTAAATTTTCAATACAGAAATTGAACTATTAGTGTTTATTTTTATACCATTACAGTAAGAAACAGAAATACAGAGACCAGTTGATAAAAATTTCATTATTATATATAAAGAAAACCAACACACATAATTATAGAAAAATCTGAATTACAAACATCAGACTCAAAAATAATACTTCCTCTTGATTATATGAATAAGGTATTTATTATAACTCTTTATTTGTATAATATTTTTTTCAGTTTGTTTTTTCCTTTTGTTAATACTTACATATATATATACTAGATTTCCACTCTCAGGAAAAGTATAAAGAGAAAAAAAAATGGAATAGGAATTTTCACGGAAAATTTAAAATCTAAAAATTGAGTTAAAATGTTTTTTAATAATGTTAGTAGACACATAATGCAATATATATATGTACTCAATTAATTAAAAATATCTGAAAAATGCAATAAATGAGATTTCTAAAAAAAAAAAAACACTATGGACATAACACAAAATGTGAAAAATATCTTTTTTAAAGTCGGAACAATTCAAAACGCAGTATATATATATATATATATATATATATATACACACACACACATATATATATATATATATATATATATATATATACACACATTTATATATATATATACACACACACACACACACACATATATATATATATATATATATTGGATTTCTTTCGAATATATATGCATATACACAAAATGACATTTCTATTTTTTTTTTAACTTTACTAAACAAAAGAGAAGTCGTAAACGTTAAAAAAAAAAATGCAAGTGGGATTTCACTTGTCATTGTTTTTTCTTTCAAAATACTACATTACGATCTGGTCCAGTTACTATATTTTTATTTATTTTTTAAAGCAAAAAATCGAACTGTTATCACATCTGAACCATGTGTGTCTTCTCCATAAGGAAACAAAAAATCGTTTCTGTTACAGAAGTTTTTTTTTTTTTTTTTTTTTTTTTTTTTTTTGTTTGGTTGTTATTGTTGTTAATTTGATTGTGTTATATTTTTTTTTAACATTTCAGTTTAATTCTTTTAACGATAAATTTACATTTTTGAAACATGCTTTAATAAAAAAGGAGTTTTTCTATGCATGTATGTTTTTCTCCGTAAAGGAAAATATATTTTTTTTATGTATATTTTAAATAGGTACATTTTTTGTTTGTTTGAAAATAGTTTCAGAGGTATTTTTATTAACATTTATTATTATTATTATTGTTGTTATTATTATTATTAAATTATGACATAATATAAAGTTCATATTATTGACATTAAAAAAAAAAAAAAAAAAAAAAAAGAAGAAGAAGAAGAATAAATAAATAAATAAATAAATAAAATAAAGGTTTAAATAACTATATGTTCTGAAAAATAATTAATTAATTTGAATTTGAATGATATTAAATATTATTACTCTCTTTAAAAAAATAATCTCTCTATCTCTCTCTGTGTATATATATATATATAATATATATATATATATATAATATGGGTGAACTTGTTGGATTATGTAAATTATCATGAACTAAAATACGAAAGTAAATAATGAGGTTTATTAGTAAGATAATGTGTTCGAAAATAGTATCAAATTTTTTTCGGAAATGGATGATAAATATTTGATTTAATTGATAAGTTTTGCTTTTTTACAAATATAACACATAATCATCCCTTTGCGTTTTATTTTATAATGTCAAGATATCATTCAGTATAATAATAAACAGCGTACAATGTTGATATAGAAAATACTTCATACAAATACCATTAAAAAAAAGCTATATTTTTAGTTCGAAATAATACCGAAATATTTTCGTTAGGCAAACGAAATAGCGAAGTATGCTGCGAAGCCCAGTAACCTGCAAATGCGTTTCCGCTTAGGTATGATTTTTTTTTCTTTGCTCCTTTGTCGACTGTACTTGTACTAACTATTTTTGCCTGACGAAAGGTCGTGATTACTTCTTGAGTCGAAAGAAGAAAGTGCTTTCAATTTATGGTGTTTATAAAAATATTTTCATTTATTACTTTTTTATCACCAGACGGGTATATCATTGCCAGTACTTAAATATTTATTACTTTTTATTGGGTATATCCTTGTCATTTAACTATAGATAATTAACATTTTTGCATTAACATTTTTAAATAATATGCTCGTACTACGGCAATATATTTTCAACAAATGTTTTTCACTTATTTGCAAAATGCCTGAAACAGAAGTCTATTTCTACAATTAGAGAATTTTCATTCGAGAGGTATACAATCCAGAAAAAACAGGAGTGAACAGAGAGATTCATTTGTAAACTAGTATTATAATGTTGCAAGGTTTTATTGCAGGAAGGCCTTAAGATTTTTTATACATATATATTAACTGGATCAATTCTAGCAAGGAACTTACATTCAGATATGAGCACGAAGAGTAAAAAATGTGAATGATATTTATCAAAATTGACTATATTTTTTGAATGGCTATACATACAGTCAATTAATATGTTTTTAGTTACAAAAATCCTTTTCTAGTGGATGATTTGCTATTCGCACTTGACTCGTTAATTTTCTAAAGCATTTGTTATGTTTTCTATCATCATTCGTCTATGCTAGATATTGGCAATCGGAATCACGCTATGAAATTTAAAAAATAATACTACTATATCTACTACTATTAATAATATTATTTCTACAATAAAGCTTAATTTGAATATACTTTTTACTTATTTTGTTAATTTTACTTATTTTTTCTTTTAAACGAAAGATTTCTTCAATTAAATGTAGTAGTAAAATAACATAGATTTCTATGTAATAAATGTTAATAATCTGTAATCAGAGATGAAGAAATTTTTAATAGAAAAAAGAATGTAATTAAAGACATATCATTTTATCTAGTTGAAAAAAGAAAACTTTTATGAATTCTATATCTACTTATTTCGGAAAGCCACTTGAAATATTATTCATTTAAAAAAAAATCGTGTTTTATAATAATGTGTTGGATGGCATTACCTTTATTGTAAATACAAAGTGTTATTATGTGTATAATTATTGCTTTTAAATGTAAAATATATATTTTATAATTATTGAATTACACAACATAATATGGAATTTAAGATTTTTTTTTTAAGTTTTTGCTCTATTGCATATACATATGTATATATAAACACATGTACATGCATATATATAACCACTGTATATATGAGTGTACATAAATATACAGTATAAAAATACATTAAGTATGTAACGTAAATATGTATAAATGTATGCATATGGATAACGAAATACTATATGATACATATTAAAAAATAAATTAATATAATAGTGTGGTTTTCTTTTAACATTTTTATCTTTAATTAAGTTTTTTTTTTTTTTTTTTTTTTTTTTTTTCTTAACTAATCTGAGCATATCATTTTTCAAATAAAAGAGTAAAATGTAACCAACAATATCAATTCAATTGATGGCTAAAAAAAGAAAAAAATGAGGATACAAATGGCCCATCAAAAAAGTATTCGAAAACTTTACCAAATCATGAATGTTTTATTTGCAAACTACTGCAAAAGGATATATTCCTAAAATATACATTGTACATAAAAGTGCAGTGGTTTCTTTGATTCTTTCACTTTCTCATTTCATTTTTGAAACAAAATATATAGATATTAATTTTGCCTAAGTCATCTAAATTTATACCGGGTGATTCAAAATAGATGTTACAGCGATTATTTCGTAAACTAAGAAAGATAGAAACAAACTTTCAATTACAAAATTGGTGCAAATTAAGAGTAGATTTCCGATATGGCATACTTTTGTACAAGGGGCTGTATACATATTAAATACGAAATTTAATTTTTACACGGCCCCTCCTATCATATGACTTATATTTAGAAAAATATTCTCCTCGCTCTAACAATAATAATAAAAGAAAAATCATCTCTCTAAGTTAAAATCTCGCTGAGTTATTGCAATATGAAAATTCTAGCATTTTTCGCCAAGTCTTAAGGGGTTGTATCAAAAGTGAGAAATTGTAATTACTATTGCTTTTGTAATAAGGCACACGTTGATCAGCGTTTGGGGAATAAAAAAGAAAAAGAAATCATTCAGGGAAAGATAGCTATTTTAACCTGTTATGTCTCTCATTCCCCTAGTGAATACACAAGAGAATACTCATTGATAATTTAACAAATAAAATTTATGAATAATTTATATACTAAAAGGAAATTTTCAAATTAATTTTTCTTTCTTTATACATTCTGTTACTCATATACACGGTCTAGAGAAAGAATTGTTTTTGAGTCAAATTTCCGAAAATTAGCTTTTGTTATATTTGCAGGTTTTCAGATCCTCTGAATTCAAAAATCATGTTTTTAGCGGTTGGTCTCTGTCTCTCTCTCTCTCTCTGCGTGTATGTGTGTCTGTGTGTTATTAGAATATCTCAAGAACAAATAGTATCAAAAAAACCAAATTCGATATTCTAAATCCGTATCATATTGCGGTGCTACAGTAAAGTGTTCGTTACGATCAGACAATTGTTTGTTTACAGGGTCATCCAAAAGAATTAAAATAGATTACTTCTGTGAGCGAAATTTCTTATATGTACAGTGTAACATGTATAGACTGCCTTAAACAAAATGAAAAAAAATATACGCATAAAAGCATGTTTTATGTAGATTCTGGTGTAGCAACCATTCAGAATTCATTTACATGGTTACCCAGATTATTTCGATATATTGGAGATATAGCTGGGAAATGCTGGAAGTGTATTTCATTTTGTGTTACTTGTTTTACATATAACACTAAATTTACGTACACAAAGTCATGTGTATATAGTTTAGAGACAATATACCGGGCTACCCAAAATTAAGGTAAACATTTATTATTATTATTATTATTATTAAATGAAATTGGTGTAAGTGTTTGCTGCATTTTTTTTTCCAAGAACACTGCTGACACAGAACGGAAAATTAATTTCTCATACCCATACTGTAAACAAAGTAGCTTTTGGAGAGCGATTTTTTTTTCTTTATAATATCACATTTTGAGGCCTCCTGAATACGAAAGGTAAATTTTTATTCGTTGATCTGTATATATATGAATTATCAGCATAATTTAACAACAAATAATCAACAAATAACATAAAGTGTACTGTTATATAAACCAATGTTAAAATAATTCAAATTAGGCTTCGGAAGAGTTTTATATTATAATTAGTTCTGTGTGAGGGGAGATCTCCTGAAATTATTCGTTTCCTGATATTATTCGACGCAGGCAATAATCAAACTTTAAAAAAATTTGGCTTTGGTAATAAGGAAGCCTTGAAACGTGTAAATACACAAAAGATAAGCGATGCATATATAGCTTAAAAACATACATTATTTATCATATGTCTATGAGGAATTCATTTCCATTCTTGAGCAGCTTATCTGGACATGGTAAAATATTATAGTAACGCACTTTCACTAACAATAAAAAAGAATATTATAGCTCTAATATTGTCAACCCTGTATATCTTTTGAAGAATATGTACAAACCACAAAGTGCACCTAAATATAAACCTATAGTAATAATATACGGCACAACCTAAAATGCACTTCCATCAATTTTCAGCTATTGTCGCATTATAATCTAGTTATTTTGTGTAGCCCTGTAAATGAACAGTGAATGATTTCCCTGCTATATTCTGCATGAGGCATGTTTTTATGCATATAAAAAATATATATTCATTTTATTTGGTTTAGTGCAGTCTATAGGTGTTCAACTCTACTTACCTGCAATTTTCCCCATAGACGTAATGTATTTGAATATTCTTGAGTGTCCCTGTACACGAACCATTTGCTTCATCTCAATGAAAAGCATAGTTTAGCCTCCCTATATGACACATATTTTAAATACCAAGTTTGAAATATCTGCTGCTATTTGTTCATGAGATAAACTGATAAAAGACACACACACACACACACAGAGACCAACTGCTAAAAACACAATTTTCATATTCAGGGAACCTCAAAACGTCTAAATATAACAGAAACTCACTTTCGAAAATTTGGCCCAAAACCAATACTTTCTCTAACTTACGGGTATGAGGAAGTAATAACTACAGGAAATGCGAATTTGGTATTTTGGATTCCATATCTGGTTGCCACTTGAAAAGTTGATGAAGGTTTGCAAGTTTCAAGGAAATTGATAAAAGACTTGATTTTTGTTTTGATAAGTATAGGCACTATCATTAAACGGGGGTTGAGAAGGGCGGTAACCCCCCTGACATAGAATTATACATCTATACCATATCATATTCTATACAAAACATTATTTTAGAATATTAACAATAAATATGAACTTCCTTATGATTTTTACAGTATAAAGTTATATAAATGTAATTTATAAGAATATCTGTCCCAAAACGCAATACATTGGCATTTTTTGTGCGTTCCTGTACATAAACCAATTGTAGAGAATTAATTAATGCCATTTTAAATAGGGAATATCATATAGTAAACCTGAATAACATATATATCATTTCTGAAAATTTCTGAAAATTGTTAGAAAATGTTTAATGTAAACGAAAATGCAATTTCAGCATTCAATTTCATTAAGATTTATACAAAGTAATTAAATTTTCGTTTATAAAAATATCTTCACATAGAACGCAATGCTTTGGAAAATTTTCGGGTCTCCCTGTATACAAACCAGTGATGGTGTTTACTCCATTTTCTATAGAAAATATCCGATAGAAAACTATAATAACGCATTTCAATTTTATTAATATATGCATAACTTAAAGGTATTAAAATATTGTTTATAAAAATACCTCTCATAGAACACAATGCTTTGGAATACTTTCGGGTGTCCCTGTGCACAAGCTAGCAGAGGTATTCACTCCATTTTCAATAAGGAACATCCGATAGTGAACTCAAATAACGTATATTAGTTCAGAAAATTCTATGAATATTCACGGGAGTTAGAGCGCAGACACACAGAAAGACGGATGGACAGACAGACAGATCGAAGTCATTAGCACTTTTCAATCTTGCTGGAATTGTTAAAGAGCCGAAGTCATTAAATTTATCAACCATGATGGAAAGTGGTAAAAATAAAGCGCGAAAATTTCACACGGTTTTGCTAGTCTTTTAGTTTTTTCCCACTCTTAACGTGTTTTAATTTGCAGGTGACCCCTAAGAAATTTAACTGTTAAAATTTTTAACAATACGAAATAATGTAAATTTGCCTTAAATTCTTAAAACTGTTAATTTCACGTGTTTGAACGATTTTAATTGCTATTTTAAAATAAAGGATCTTTTTTTTTTTTTTTTTTTTTTTTTCCTCATCTCATAGATAACCCCCTAAAGTGAGCCTGTTTGCGTCGCAAGATAGATGCCAAAATTGAAGAAAAAGTGGTGTAAGTCATCATTTTCAAATTGCAATAACTCGGCGAGGTTTTGACTTAGAGAAATGATTTTTTTTTTTTTTTTTTTTGCTTGTTAGAGCGAGGGGAATATTTTTCTAAATATAAGTCACATGATAGGAGGGGCCGTATAAAAATTAAATTTCGTATTAATATGTATACAGCCCCTTTCACAAAAAAATGCCATATCTGAAATTTACTCTTAATTTGCTCTAATTTTGTAATTGGATGTATGTTTCTATCTTTCTTAGTTTACGAGATAATTGCTGTAACATCTATTTTGAATCACCTGGTATAAAGTAAACTAAAGATAATTGGACTCACAAAAATGTTGTACTTTCTAGTGAATTTTTAATGTATATTTATGATAATTTTTTTAAGCAAAATGTTTATAAATACCGGTTTAAATTATTGATTATCACCCCTTATTTAAATTTTTAAATTAATCAAGTTAAATTCCGAAAACACTTTCTTAACTCATTGTATTTATTTTTTATTATTATTATTTGCCTATTTTTTAAGCCTTCGAAGTAAAAGACACGTGTAATACGTGTTTTAGTTTTTACATTATAAGGAAACAAATTTTTTTTCATGATTTCTAAAGAAAAAGAAAATCTATGCAATACAAATAATTTTTGAATATACAAAACAATTTATTATACGCATAAAATAATATTTTTATTTTAAAGAATTTGCATAAAACTAGTACGTTGTAGCTACAAAAAAACTTTCTTCTACATTTTCCTGTACAAATTCATGTAGTACAAATTATATGTTATTTTTTTTATCCATTATGAACGCAGAGGATATTTATCTCAGTGAGTTACTACCTTAAATGTCAAGAAAGTAATTTTTTTTCTGTGCAGTTGACATGCTTCCGGTTCTCGGAGAACATTTCAGTATAGCAGCGCCAACTATCGATCGATGTACACCCAATTTAATAAAAATAATATCTCATAATGACATTTTTATTTATGAAGTTTTTTTTTTTTTTCGATTAACGGAATAGATCTTTAGAGGAAGATTTTTGCTAAGTCGCGCAAATCGCTATATAACAGCATCCCTTCTAGAGCAGTTGGCACTAAAAATAGACATAAACTAATTTATGTCAGGGTGTATCTACATATAAATTTATATTTAATTTTGCGCATTAGTCTCTTAAATACAGTCACCAAAAATTTTGAAACACACACAGAGAATGGCAATCAGCCACTTTTTAAAAATGGTGAGATCGTGTTCTGAACCTCTAAAAATATGTAAATTCATAGAAAACCGAAAGTTAGAAAATTCTTATGAATAATCTTTTCTATTTACTATAGAAGAAAGGAACAATTAATACAAAGTAGCTCTTTTTAAAACAAGTTTTCTACTCGATTTTAAGCATATTCATTTTAATAAATACGAAATGTAAAATAATAGTAATAATTAGTATTATTATTATACAAATGAATTAAAATTAGTATGTTGTGGCCACCACAAGACTTTCTTCTATATTTTCCTATGCAAACTCACTCAGTAACAATATAAAAAAAAAAATAATAATAATAATTCTAAGGGTTTTTTTTTTTTCGTTAAAAGTACAAACAAACAAAAAAAAAATCGATAACTTTGTTTTAAATCATGACAGATTTATAGTTCAACCATTTGTTTTAAAGGTATTGACGAGAACTTTCGAAAGATACCCATCTTGAAAATTTTACCCACATACACAGAATTATTTTCCTAGTTGACTACTACTATTATCAATAATTCATATTAATTTTACAATCACGAGTTTAAAATAACTCTCATTATGCACATTTATACGAAATTTTGTCCTATACTGCCATGTTAAAAGTTTACTAAATATGCGATCACAGCGCCAACTCTTGAGCGATTAATCACCAAATGTAATGCGCAAAATTTTATATCAGGGTGCAACAAAATACCAAGTTTGGTTAAATTTCATTCATTGGTTCGTGAGATACAGTGTCCACAAATATCGTGATACACACAGACAGACATTTTCAAAAAACTATCAACTCGTGTTCAGGACATCCCAAAACGTGTAAATCCATCAAAAAAATGAGGTCGAAAATTTTCACGAATCCAATATTTCTCTATATTACATATAGAAGAAAGTAAAAAAAAAATATTTTCATACTTATATTATCTTTTAACATATATAGTACACATTTTATCAATGCTTTACAAAATAATTCATAGTTCTGTGCCGAAGAAAAATTACTTTTTTTTAAGATCCAATTATTAGATTCGCCATGTAAAATACCGTCAGTAGAACAATACGTGACACTTGTAAACATTGCCTGAGATTGGAAGCGTTTGACACAAAACATCGTAAATCAAGAAGACCTGTCACCTCAACAACGTGAACAAAATAGCTAAATATTTTGCAGGGCATTTCTAATTTATTGGATCTTCGAAAGTTTAATAACGATAATAATAGAAAATGTATAGTTTACAATATATATATATATATATTTTAAGAATATGGTGGATAATTTGAGAAAATTAAAAAGTGAATATTAGAAATTGATATTATATATATATATACATATAGTTTTCAAACAAATTTTTATTTTCGTTTTGCGTAAAAAATACTATTAGTAGTATTAAAGATATTTTTTTCTTCTGACTTTAATTGACCACGAAATATATTTTTTTCTACGTTTGAAATTTATAAAACATTTTACGATTTAATTACATTTGATTTAAAAACAATTTATTACGTTCTTCTATATATATATATATAGAGAGAGAGAGAGAGAGATAGTATTTTTTTTGTGAAAATTTTATCATATTATCTATAATCCTATTATCTATATTAGGATTCTCCCGGCAATTCAGCACGTGTTAGCATTATCAGAACGAGCTGACATTTTAATAAACAGTATTTAGGGCCAAATAGAAAAAAATATATAGTTCATGGGTATCGGATTTCAAAAAAGAAAAAGAAAATTTCCCCCTCATTTGAGGGTCAATATCTATGTATCTATCTATCTATCTCTCTCTCTCTATATATATATATATATATTTACAAAATTAAACTAAATTTGTTGTTTAAAAAATATATATGTATATATTGGGATTCACTAACATAATATTAACAAACGGCAGTGTGGCAGGTCAAAATATTTTCCCGCTTAACTATGAATACTATATAATTGTGTTGCATTAAATATGTATTTTACACTCTGTTGTATGTACACTCTGCAAATATATATATGCACCCAAAAATAATTTAGACTCAGCTAGAAAAAGCTATATGAAGTTAGTGTTTGAGTACATAAAGAAATGATCCAAAATTGAGGAGAATTTCTTTTTTTTTTTTTATTTACGAGTAGCAATACAAAGAACATGAGAATTAGTAGGGAGTAAATCCCCCACTGACAGCGATGCAAGCCGATACTCATACAGCATAGAAGCAATTAAGTAGTCGATGTCCCTCTGCGACAGATTTTAACACAAATATTGCGACTGCTCAGTGCAGACGTATTCGTAGACATCTGGAGTTGCCTGACCAACATGTCCCAAACATGTTCAGTCGTCGATAAACTCAGATCTGACAGGCCATTTAAGGACACTGACACCTTGAAGACATAGTTGTGGCAGTCGTGCATTATGTGTCAAGGCTTTGTCTTTCTGGTAAACAGCACCTGAATGATATGATTGCATTGAAAGTACCAAGGGCTGAAAAATGTCGTCAACGTAATTACGAACAGTGAAAGTACCTTGAAGCACGACTAAAGGTGAACGGATGTCCCAGCTAAGCACAACTAGACTGTCATATCAGGTGTTATGGCTGTGTGCCGCTTGAAACACCAATGCTGATCTGAAACTCAGACCTCAACCCCCGTCTCCATACACGTATGCGCCGACCATCAAAACTCAAAGTGAAGCGGAATACATCGCTAAATATGACATTTCTACAGTCGGACACTAGCGAGCTTCTCCGCGAGCTACACCATTCCAGGCGATACTATCTAAGTAAGGTATAAGTGACGAGCACTTTAATGGACTTTAAGACTTTAGTCCAGCGTTACTGAGTTATATCTGAATGGTTTCCCTTAATATCACTGGATGTATGAGTATGGACAGCTGGCGTTGAATCGTTTATAGCGTTACTGCCGATGCAGACGTGGCTGCTCTTCTCATTGAGCGACCTTCTCGCGCATTAGTGACCTGGAGACGTCCAGAATAACTGCGGCGTCTGACTCCGTCTTCTCTAAGCCACTGATTCAACATCTGACAGCTATCATGTCGTTCCGACCAATATGCCTTCGATTTGTCTGTTCGACCAACATGCGACCCCTCTTGAAGTCATACAACTGTTCGAACTAATAGCGAATATATTTTAAAGGTATCTTAATTATTTTGTCTTGTTTCAAAGTGATCAAATCGATTCTAATTTCACGTCAGTGGGCACACCGGCCCTTTTAAATGCTGCTAACAGCGCAATTCATACGCTGCATGATTTCACATTATTCACTGGTGCTACAAATTAAATCATTTGCGAAACACGGCGAAACATCGTTGTGGAATCTCAATTGTTTCTGGCTGTATAAATATCTAACTATCTTTTTTTTTTTTTTTTTTTTTTTTTTTTCAACAGTTTGTGTATATTGTCTACATATCTTCCAAGATATGTCTACATACCTTCCTAGTAACTAGCAATACATCTAAACAAAATATTATTAGGGTTTAAGTTTATTATTTTTAAATTTATTTGAATTTTTATGTTTTCTGTAGAATTGTATTCGAAGGAAAAAACAGGATTTGAAAGTTTTTTTTCCTCACACACATATATATATATCTAAAAGGTTAAAATTAAAAAATTATTTTTTTTTTTCAATAGTATTCCAGATATTTTAATATACTTATAATATACTGTTTGTAAGTATTATTGTTTAATATGCTGTTGCACTTCATGGTATTTCTATATAAATGTTTGCAATAATAAGGCAGCAACTTATGAATACATATTTATAACGTTGCTATCCCTTGAATTCATTTTGTAAGTTTTATGCTCATTTTTCCTGGTTATGTGGCGTTTCTATAAAATTGTTGCCAGTTTGGTGATTTTATAATGTTAATCTTTGCCCATATAAAGTAATCAGAAAAAATTTCTGTACATACATAAATATGAATTAGAAATTTTGATATACATTTTACATATCTTAAATCACTAAATTAGGGAATTTTTGTTTAAAAATTCTATATCACAGTCTAATAATTCCATTACACAATTTGCATCGATTTTTTTTTTTTTTTTTTTTTTTTGTAAACTTCTGAATATTTCTGAAAATTACGGCTTTTATTATCTCTTTTACTTATGCATCAACCCTTTAAATTATATAACATTTAAAAAAAGAAGTTTAGTAAGTATAGTAATACATTAAAATATGAATACTTTTACCAAATAATATAAAAACATAATGCTGAATACAAAATTCTAAAATGTAAGAAGAAATTCAGTATTCTTTCAACGTCTTTTTTAGAAAGGGAAAATAAGAGTGAATTCAGAAAACATATGTGTTTTTTTCTGCTTATACTGTGCATGCAACTTTACGTGCGCGCAGCATAGGCGTGTTTTGTTGTGTGAAGTTAGTTTGATTTCTGAGCAGACGTGATAAGCATGTTTATAATATTACATTTCAGCTTTCCATATTCATGTAGCGGAAAAGATGTATGTAGTTAAAAACCTAACGCTATGCTGTCAGAATGCATTAAAAATAATATTCTAGTTCAAACTGTGTTAAATACTGTTAAGCCATTAAGTTTCTAATGACTTAAAATGCTACAAATCTTTTTGCTGTAATATTAATTTGTCAATCCTGTCCTAATCAGAGTTAACAGCATAATATTTTTAAAAAGCTCTTTTTTTCAGTTATTCTTTCCGTTATTTTATAACAGAAAATTAAGAAATGATAATTAAAAAAAAAGCACTGAAATTCTGACCAATGGACATAATGTATTGATATTCTTTTATTTTAAGATAGAATATCCTACGCATTTTAATGTATTTAATTTTCTATTTTAAATATTTTATAATTATTTTAAATGTTTCATGCTTGAAACAAAGTTAAAATTGAGATTAAAATGTACAGGGCGACTACTAAATCCGTTCTCACTACTTTAACAGCTAAACGACTGCAGCATATTAATAAAAGTGGTGCATATGCATAATATAGTTTCTATGCTCTAAAAGATGCGAATATTTACAAAGCTACGTGGTGCAAAACGATTTAGATATTGCTCTTATGTCGAAACGATGTACGAGATAGGGAAACGAGTGAATTACAAAAATGTAGAATATCATCAATATAGTATGAAAAAACTTCTCGTAGACATGAATGAAATAAAAAAAAAAAGCTTAAAAAGAGAATTTTTTTTGTTGATGAGTTCATTTTCCGTGACGAATCATGGAAATATACATATATATATATACCCCGCGACAAAAAGTTTGGTACAAAGGGTTTTTTCTTTGATTTTTCATAAAATAGCATTATCTAAATCGTGCTTATCATTTATTATTATCTTAAAATAACACTATTCCCGGACTAATTTTTGTTTTAATTTAGAAATAGTTTAATACTAAAAATTTTCTTATTGAAGACTACACTACACACCGTGACAAAAAGATGAGAACAAAGTTTTTTTTTTTTTTTTTTTTTTTTTTTTTAATATGATTATTTTGAATATGATTAAAAAATTTAATGTGTTTTCGATATGATAATATTTTGTTTTGATAATAAATGATCAGCACAATTTAGATAATGTTATTTTATGAAAACTTTAAAAAAACCTTTTGTTCCTATCTTTTTGTCGCGGAGTGTAGTCTTAAATTAGAAAAAAACTTAGTCTTAAAACTTTTCTAAGTTAGTTTTAAAACAAAAATTAGTCCGGGAATAGTGTCATTTTATGATAATAATAAATGATAAGCACAATTTAGGTAATGTTATTTTATGAAAAATCGAAGAAAAAACCCTTTGTACCTATCTTTTTGTCGCCAAGTGTATATACAGGGTGTTTCAGTGAACCGTTTCAGAACTTCTAAGAGGGGTGGGGTATATCCTGACAACTCGAAATCATATAGGAATGTGGGGTCGGATATGCTTTCCTGAAGCGGTGTTGAACACAGAAGCTGCCGGAGAAATTCGAGATATGCCTGGAGTATTCCAGAATGTTCGGATGTCCATGCGTCGGAGATGTGAGGCGTGCATTGTAGCCCGTGGAAGAAACTTCGAACACTTACTTTAATCCATGTACCTTTTGCTTCTTTTCATGTATTATTAAAACGATTTCTCACTTACGGTCTCATTTCTTCATGGTGCTTATGTGTACAACATCGCTTCAGGAAATCATTTCCGACCCCACATTGCTTTATGATTTCGAGTTTTCAGGATTTACCCTACCCCTCTTAGAAGTTCAGAAACGGTTCACTGAAACACCCTTTATATATATATATATATCGCAAGATACCTTTACTTTCAATATTTAAACATTTTTTTTTCTGTTGCTATGCAGATATAGGCATTTGTTTTAAAATTAAACTGCATCGTTGTAGAGTAGGGGTGACACGTACGCTAAGTACACATCAAACGGTGACATTAAATGGGGCTCACGGTCAGTAGCTTCATCATCTAAAATAATGATATCTTGCAAAAACTGATTATTTCCCGTTACTAATAACGTTTTCTCACATCACAGTGTAGATAATCGCGAATAAACAAATGCACATTTTAATTTTTATTATTTTATTTTTTTAGCATTCATGATCACAATACGTACAACGTGTGCTACGCACGTACAACGTGCAAAATTGATGATATTATAGAACTTTATATTCACTTTTTTCGCTTATCTTGTACAGTTTTCTTCACAGGAAGTACCCCCAAGTAGAGCTGTAATTCGTCACTATTTTTAGTGCACAATTACAAGGTGTACTTTCTAATTCAATGGTGATATACAACATTGTAATTAACTTTTTTCCCTCTTGTCTTTTTTGAGATAGGGAGACCATTCCCGCAGTTGTTCCCCAAGTGAAAATGTAAATGGTTACATTTTGAAGTGCATAGTCATTTTACTTCACCTAGACACCATTTTTATGAATAAAATTGCAGCTTTTTAGTAATTAAAGGGGTGGCAATTAACTTTACTCTGTCCCCAGTATATATAATGATAAAGTTAAATTCCAAACGATTTTAAACTCTATGTGCTTGTTTTTAATATTCTTAAAAGCAGATTTTTTTCTTTTATGTTTTTGAGTGTTATTTTATTTCCTTGTTATTATCAGAAAATTCCTTTCTTTATTTCATAGAGTTAAATTTAAAATAAATAAATAAATACATAACTTAATTTCCATCATATGTATATATATACATATTTAACAATAAAATATGCAAGCCAATGTAAAATACAAAACGATGTTTTCATTCGCATGCAAAACATTTAAGTTCAAATAATGTCTTAAAATAAAATAAAATAAAAATTCGTTTCAGTACTTCTATATAATAAATTTTAACAGTAAATTCTTCATAAATTTTGTATATTGAAGTAAAAGAAAAAAAAAAATCTTTGCAATATTGCATAAACAAAAATATGCTTTATTCTTCTAAAATTTATTCTCTAGACGAAAGTATTTTAAAAATGCATACACAAAATTTCTTTACTGAATTTCATATTGCATTAAATATTTTTAATGTTACATAAGGGCTTTGTTATCATAAATGTTCTGTTATTATAATTTTTTTTTCCTTTACATTTTTTGAAAAAAGACTTGGAAAAAAAAAAAAAAAAATTACTTTATTGTTTCACAAAAAAATATCTTATTCTTTCTCGAAAACAAAATTGTGTGAATATATTCGCGTGTTGATAAAATATTTTTAATGCTATTTTTATTTACGCAAAACAACTGTTTGACGAAAATATATTATAATATATAAAATAATAATAATAATAATAAGCGCTCATAGGACGATAAGCATTGCTTCACATGTACGCAAAATTTACGAGAAGGATTAACTTTGTTTGAATGATTCTATTAATTTAAAGAAAATATCGGGTTGGTTTCGTGTATGGTTGAACAGGTAAATATTTTTAAGGATATTCGCTACAAAATATATTTAATGACACTCCAGTAATCACCTGTTTATGTAGCCAGACTTTTACGATAAAAGAGTTTTCTGTCCAGAGTGTAATGACAGAGAGTTTAGCTCTGTAGAATATCACTAGGCCTTCCCCCTTAGTAAAATGTGCATTTCCCATGAGAAATTTTCAGCAATTTTGCTAGTGACGCGTGATTATTTTTTTTCCTTGTTCTTCCTGAACCAACTGGTATTATAATTATTTGTACATCTAAACTTCAATTATCACCAGTTGTTCAATTATCACCACTTCAATTATCACCAGGAACACACGTTCAACACACATCTTTCGGGAATGTATTATAACTGGATACTTAATATCTTAGACTACTTATATCCCCCTTATTGAACTTTAAAATAAATTTGTTGAGTTTTATATTATGCGTAATTTTTTGTTTACGGTATATAGATTTCAGATTTTAGTTTGTTCAGTCGAAAGGTTTAAATTAAAGCAACCTGTATGGGTGTGTTCACCACACATATGTTTTATGAATGTTAATTTAATTTTACAAGATAAAAGAAAAAAAAAAAGATTAATATAATTAAATAATAAAGATATCTTTTTGAATTTAAACAAGTCACTTAATTAAATAAATGGAATTTCTCATTTTCTTTGCAAATCAAAACTGCTTCATAAAGTATTTCATTTTCTTTTTATTAGAAGCGTAGTATCCTCATTTTAAAATAAAACAATATTTATTTCATTTTCGATTGGCGTCTCTTCGTTCATACTGGTAGAATTCTCGCACACTTTTCCGCTTGCTTCGTTCGTGTAAAGACCTTTATTTTATAGTTGACGCCCTTTCCCGCTCCGCCAATTGCTGTGTGTCTATTCATCCTTACTATTAAATTACATTAACGAAGAATGTGGATAATTCCTCATCTTAGTGAAGATGATATATTTCTTTGACTCATCACGAATAAAAGACTGTATTCATGGGCTGTTTTTGTTTTTCCTCCATCATCCTTTATTAAGCAGTTCGACACAGCTTTTCTATAAATTGACCTGGGTGTACTTTTTTACAACACATATCCCCACAGATATTGTAAAACAGAAGACATTCGATTATTGAAGATTTTTCAATTCATTTTTTCAATTTCTTAGAGTGAGATATTTTTATGTGCGTATTTATGAGTGTGTGAGAGGCGTTTAAAACATATAAACATTTTAATTATTTTAGTTAAAATGTCATATGTATATGATAGATTACTAACGAAAAAAGTATTTTTTATGAATTTGGAAATAGAGGTCCTTTTACAGGGATACAAAGTATAATTTTTATATACATACTGAAAAAAAAAAAAAAAAAAAAAAAAAAATATATATATATATATATATATATATACCGCTTCTATCTGGGAAGAATTTTTAGTCATGTTCTTATACCTAAATAAGAAATATAGATTTACGAGCTTAAGGTAAACAAATAACGTATAAGGTAAACAAATAACTTGTATTCACGAAATCATCAAGAATTTCTAGTTTATACTTTTCTAGATGGTGAAACATTATTATGAGTATTATCAATGTTATGAATCCTTTGTATTGAGAGAAATTCTCACTTGATTTCCTAGAATTAAGCCATAAAACAATATTATAGTTACTAACAAACGCCACTTGAGTTCGAATTTATTTACAGATAATTTTAAATATATTTCGCCAGGATAATGTAAGAAAACGATCAGGTATTCTAATAGGAATTTTAAGAACTCGCTAGCAAATGGAGCTACACTAACAACCTATCTTCTCCGAAACGCATCCTCAGGATTTGCTGTGGATAAATGGGAAATTCTATGGACCGCCTCAGGATTTTCTGTGAACAAGTGTGTTGTTAGGGGAATTTATAAATATGACATGGAACTATTTTCCCTAGAGACACAATTTAGTTACTAGATATCAGTCACTTTTTTTTTTTCTTTCAGTGTATGATTTGAAATTTTTTGAAGTTCAGTTTCACAGTTTTGAAATAATTATTGATTAAAGAAATAAAATCAAATATCAATGTTTTTCATTGCATGCTTAATATTCATTATGCATTCATTATGTATTTTGTAGAGATTTACAAAAGAATTTTGATACATTACGTTTAGTTATAAAAGATGCAACTCTAAAAAAATTGCTAAAACCTCTATTATAATTTTCCTTTTTATCATTTATTGAATTATTCTATGATTTAACAATACTTAATCGATATTTAATTACTAAATGTTCGGGAAATCGAGTAAAATCTCTAAAACATTTTAACATGCAATTCATTATTCCATATTTCGCATTTACTTTTATATCAAATAGTATTTTCCTCTTGATGTTTTATATAACAAATGAATATTGACTCCTTTATTTTCCACAATGTGTTTTTGAAAAAAAAAAAAAAAAAATGCATATTCGATTTTAACACTTTATGCTTCTGGTGTATATACAGGGTGAATTTTTAAAAACTTGTAGTAATGGTAATGTGTGTCTCGACAACTTGAAATAACGAATGCAGAGTCGGAATTGCTATTCTGATACTGTGGTGTACACGAAATTATCAAAAATAAAATTTTTCAGGAAGTTAAATATTGAGTATACTGAAAGAAAAGGAACGTGAGTCAAATATATCATTCTGCGTTTCTTTGACTGATTTGAAGGCAGGCCTCATGCCATTAAGAAGAGGTGGATAAACGAATCGCAGTAGCTGCCGGGGAAATTTTATACAAACCTGGACTGTATCAGAATATTTGGAATACTATGCGCCGTATACATGACGACTGCATTGAAACCGGTGGACGAAATTTCGCACGTTATCTATGACCCATTTTCGTTTTCTTCATGTAAATTTATTATTAAAAAATATATTCTCTGCATTCTTATTCCCGATATTTTTGCGTACAAAACTGCGTCAGGAAAGAATTTTCCAAATCTGTATTGCTATATGATACCAAGACGTTGGTCTGTATTATTTATTTTCCTAAAGTTTAG